>JAWPHD010002864.1:0-237962 GCA_037043455.1 Cyrtodaria siliqua | reverse complement strand
TGTTTCTTTTGTTAGTTTCTCTGGATGTGGACTTTATTGTAACAGAATTCCTTTTGACGGGATGTAGTTTTGTTTACACTGTCTTGTCTATTTGTGCGCTGAATACAGTATAATAGAGGGGATTGTGAACACATAAACTCGATTCAAGCTAACCTGTAGGTCTTATTGCATACTGACCGTTTCAATGAAATATAAAAATATCGGACAAGTCGGTAACCCATTCTTCACCATCCTTTCTGTTGTATTTTGTCCATTTCATTGTATAATTAATTAAATATTGCTATTTGTTTGTAGTACAGTGCTGACCTACGATGCCATTGCGTTTGGACGCTATGGTTTCTATAGGACCCTATATCTCATTATCACAAAAAGTCCGATATAGTCGAATATTGACGTTTCCGTTTACATTGAAAATAAAAGGAGTTTGTAAATACGTATGCAATAAATCATAATCTGTATCACATACTTGAGGAGGCCCATTGTCGAAGACAAATCAATTCAGTTTTAAACATATTTTATTTCAAAGATAAAGTTATATACAAATGTTATATACGCTAATAAATGTATGGGGAAGATATACAGATTCTTTCGACATCTTTAGTTTAAATGACAGATAAACATGTGTTTGATAAATTAAAATGCAGTCTATTTAAATATCAAATCTAATTTCAGACCACAGGCAACCAAAATATAATATTCATTATATTTCTTCGAAATAAACAACCATCACAAGTAAACATATATGCTGTTACGAGTAAAATGTAACAAGAAAGGAAGCAAAACCAGCAACACAAATAAAATTAACAAATGTATTAATTTTACATAAAGTATTCTGTAAGTGAATACTTTATGTAACCCCATTATGATGGTTTAACTAGTATTTGGATTTACGCTACAGAATACACAAATCCAATTTTTCATTAATATCCACTTTTTTAATTAAGTCCGAATAAAATTATCCAATGTTCCTTTAATTCATATTAGCAAGTGCCTCTTTAATCCAAAAATGTCCAAAATGTCTCTTAATCCAAACAGTAAATATCTCGTTAATCAAAAGTTAATGGTCCTTTCAGTCTAAATTAATTTCCAATATTTCCGGTTTATTCTAAATATCCAACTTCATTGTTATTTTGAATGAGCACAACAATAAGAAAATCCTCTCAAAAATATATTTTATATATTTAAAAGCATCGAATTCAAAATGACGTTTTACAGAACAGAACTTCTGATCTGAACTCAACTGCTGCTCCCAGAATCCGTTTATATACTGCCCAAAGACTCCTCCAAAAGCCTCCCACCATAACTGTCCAATGAAAACAGTCCAATGTTCATCACAAATGAATTTGCATAAAATAGGCCAATGCAAACAGTCCAAATGTCATCATAAATTAATTTTCATAAAAGAATTTGCATACATTGTAAACATGTTTACATCTGTACTAATTTTAACTTTCTTCAAGGCCAAATCATGCAATGCAACATGTACACACCGAGACACATACAACAATACATGTAAACATTTAGATATAGGTAACAATGCAAATATATAAAACATCATATCACAGTCACAAAAGGGTTTACCGCCTTGGAAGGGTCAATGTCAAAAAGACAGTAATGCTTTAAACTATTGTGTACCAAATCCCACTCTTACCCTATCTTCATCCCTATAAAACGTGACAGTGTATATCAAGACATTCCCGTCACATTAAATTCTCTAACAAACTAGGCAGCATTTATAGTCAGTATAAGTAAAACACAATTATGATCATGTATATATGAATATTAAAAGAACAGAAGCTCAGAAAGCCACAAAGCTAGTATTGGATGACGGCAGAGGCCAGAGCAGTATAATAATAAACTGTTAACGACACGACATGGCAAGATTGAAGACAAGCTTTGAACGTTACCACCCTTTTCTGGATTTGAGTAGACGTCATCACAGGGTTCAAAGTATGTCGGTTTATCGTTATAGGGTTCACAATGTGTCGAGTCATCGCACAACCAAAGAGGGAAGCATACATATAATAAATAACAAATAAACAAACTCCGGTATTGTTTCTGAAACGCGTGTTGTGATTTATTTGAATATGCTTTTCGGAGAGTAATTATCAAATGCGCCCAAGTAAAACTTGTTCGACCCACCCTAGGGCTGCTAAAAATAATATTGCTCTCCGAAGTTATTTTGATATTGGATATATAACTAGATCATACCCCGACAGCGGTTGTCAATAAGTTCTGACAATAGGTCCTTAGCCAGCCTTGCAATTTAACTGTGGCAAATCCCTATTTATGGAGATCCAGTGGCACGCATTAAGGGACTGTCGCTTGATAAAGAGGATAGGGTGTACACTTTCTTTTGCAACTGAGTACATTATGATTTCAACTATAGATCTTGATCAGATGTTTTACTATCAATAAATATGTTTATTTTATGATAAGCAATGAAATACTGTATTTTATCAGTGAAATAAAAGTGTTATTCCACACTGTGGAATATAGAGTTTTATTTCCACAGTAGCTGCCGGGACTACTTTTTTAATGTACAACCAACACAAATGCACAGCAACACGACTCACAAGATATTCCAACTGTTATACAGTTAAATCCACTGTTTATTTAATTACTTTCTTTCTATGACGTTAACGGTTTCAAAAAAAGTAACGTCGTAACGTTTCGTTACGTCATCGTTAACAAGGCGCGTAGCCAGGTGTGTAAAACGGTTTAGTTACTGAAATTGCTTAAATAATTGTTTGTAAAATCATAAAATAAAAAGAAAATTTGTTGCTTTGTCGTGAATAACATATTTGATTTTATGATAAGCAATGAAATACTGTATTTTATCAGTGAAATAAAAATGTTATTCCACACTGTGGATTATAGAGTGTTATTCCACAGTAGCTGCCGGGACTACTTTTGTAATGTACAACCAACACAGATGCACAGTAACACGACTCACAAGATATTCCAACTGATTTTACTGTTACATCCACTGTTTATTTAATTACTTTCTTTCTATGACGTTAACGGTTACAAAAAAAATGTCATGTAACGTTTCGTTACGTCATCGTGAACAGGGCGCGTAGCCAGGTGTGTAAAATGGTTTAGTTACTGAAATTGCTTAAATAATTGTTTGTAAAATCATAAAATAAAAGGAAAATTTGTTGTTTTGTCGTGAATAACATATTTTATTTCATCTCGAAGTTAGAAAACTTTTATATTTTCACGAATGCGAACATTATGCCAATACAAATTACAAATAACAACATTGACTCAAAGCGGAGTTTTACAATTTATGACTTTTGCATGTAACAAAGTGTATTATTATACCTCACATAAAACGCCCATGCTAAATCGCCATAGACAACAATGTGTAATTTCTTACTATCTCACGTGAGGGTGATAGTACAGGGTGATAGTAAATCGCAGGGTGATAGTAAAAAATTATCGCATGCGCAGCTTTGATGCGCGTTGGAGTGCGTACTGTTTTGGTGACGTCATCGGCTCAATATGGTGAAATGCTATTTTTAATTCATGATAACTTCAAAAGTACTTTACCGATTTTAATAAACTACCACTCATTTTCTTAGTTACGTCATTTACAAGCCAACGATATAACTTTCATAGACATATTCTAAAAAAAATCGTTTTTGAAAGAACAAAAAGGAAGAAAAAAATCCGGCAAAGTGAAATCTGTAGATCTACTGAAAATGAATCTTATTTTGGCAGGAGCGGATTTCGGTATAATACAATAAATATCATATTCATGAGAGGGTGATATTTATATACTGTGATTAAGAAGTCTAATACAGAACTGTTGTGCCCTTTCTCCAACCCTTTCACTGCCACAGTCGAAGCCATTGCTTTTCTCGACCGGTGTAAACCCAGATAAACCTGTACATATGCTCAGGCTGATCTGGGTTTACACTGTTCTCTACTCAGTAAGAATATTTTCCATATAACTTTAAATATAAAAATATCACCGGATGGTTTGAATTCAAATTTTAGCAGACGAAGTTTGAAATGTGGCGACGAAGGGGCAAACTACATGTATTCCTTTTTTCAAAACACATAGGGATTTCTTTGGAAAATTAAATATAATTTTGTTTGTATTATATCTATTAAGTTACATATGCAAATTCGTGACTACGTGAAAGTGTTTCTTTATCCTGTCCGTGTATAAATAGTAGATATAAATATCGAACAGGAAAAGTAACATTCAAGGTCGAAAGCCAACCACAAACAGACAAAGAAACAAAGAACAACTATATATAAAATGAATAACAGGCGGGATAAGACATCACAAACACTCAAGGGTTGACAATAGTCAATCATTAATCATTCGTTTCATGGCTTTACATATACAACTCTTTAAAGCAATAGGGCGATGATTTATTGGGTCCGTATGATCATTTCCATGTTTGGGGACTGGAATACCGATTGCTTCCCGCCAAGAATTGGGGAAGTTTCCTGTCAACCAAACCTTATTAAATATATCATGAAGGGTAGAGAGACAGGTTTCAGGTAAATGTTTTAATAATTGATAATGGATATCATCAGGACCAGCTGATATATTATGAGCCTTTTTAAGGGATTTTCGAAGTTCTTTCAGAGTGAACAGTTTATTTCTCCAAAGTTTTCGACTTGAAATTCATCTTCTTCTGTTTCTTATTTATTTAGGAAATTTGATTGACAATTTTCAGAAAAAGAGTTTTTTGAAAATGTTTCTGCCAAAGTGTTTGTAATATCTTTGACAGATGTAATATCTCCATTATCAGTTTTAAGATGATTTGCACAACTAGAATTACCTTTGTCTATGATCTTTCTTGTCGTGCCCTTAATGGTTTATTCTCTTGTTGCTCTGGCTTCTGCCAAGTCATTTAGTACCTTCACTGTGGCTTTCTAGGCTATTGTTTTTTTGTATTATATTTACTATTTACACGAGCATGTTTGTGGTTTACTTATATTGCCTATTGATGCTGCCTTGTTGGTTAGAGATTAGATCATGGCGGGGATTTCTTTATTTACACTGTCCTGTTTTAATGGGATGACAGTAGGGTAAGTGTGAGGTTTGGTGCACCCTAGAATCGGTTTAAACCCCCAGTGGCCTACGTTGTCACTGACCGTTCCAAGGCGGTAGCCCTATTGTCAACCCTTTTGTGTTTGTGATGTCGTTTGCTTTTATTATTACTTTTGCCTTCTTGTTTGTCTGTTTGCATGTTTGTTTCTGTGTTTCTGTGGTTGACTGTCCTCCTTGAATGCTACTTTCCCTGTCCGATCTTTTTATATTTCTTTACCGTTTATTTTCCGGACCATGTCCCACGTCTTCTTAAGAGATGAGCGAGAGTTCAGCTTAGAGACATAAGATCTCCAGGTTTTCTTCTTGCTATCCTTAATAGTACGACTGGCTTTCGCACGAATCACTCCAAAATCATCTAAATTATTTTGAGTTGGCCGAAGTTAAAAGCATTCAAACTAGGTGGTAAATATAAGGAGCATATTTGTATGTGGTTGTGGTCAGTGTTACACTGACCACAACAGCTTGTAAATCAGTTCTCGGTGCAACAGTTCTGTGAAGAATGTTTCGATTCACAAGAATCGAAACTCCTCCAGCGGCTTTATCATTTGCATCACAAATATAGTTATATAATGAATAGTTTTTAAAAGCTATCACTAGTCTTCAAGACATTTTCGTGAAGACAAAATGCAACAGGGTTGTGTTTATATAAAAATAAGCTGATTTCGTCATAATTAGGTTTTAAAC
Source organism: Cyrtodaria siliqua (assembly GCA_037043455.1). Lineage (NCBI taxonomy): Eukaryota > Metazoa > Mollusca > Bivalvia > Adapedonta > Hiatellidae > Cyrtodaria > Cyrtodaria siliqua. The sequence continues at coordinate 232,201 of JAWPHD010002864.1, read as the reverse complement.
TTCGGAAGTTCCATTGAATGACCTTATTTGATTTAGATTTTTTGCTCCCAACTAAATTCCATTATGTTTATTTCGCTCTTCGGGGCACAGATTTTTATTAGATACTGGGACCATACGCCGTACGACATGGGGGAGATAAATCTCCATGTCCACCGCCATAGGCATGCCATTATCGGGATGGTTAAACTTTTGTACTATTGATTTTATTAATATTGAGTTCTGCTCAACCCGGGACTAGAGGGCGTGAGCGGTAGCTAGCATATTTCACTACCGCTCATGAACAGTCTCAATCAAACCGAGACTGCAATATTTCGTATGTGTCGTTTTCGGCCATTTCCAAAGGTCCATTATCAAACTCTTTTTTACTACGGAGGAAGTACGGTTTACGGCCACTGGGGTTGGCAGACTTTGGAGACTTTGGGAGTTCCAGATGTGTTGGATCATCAACCTCCATCTCCAAAGTCTCCAAATATGTTGTGCAGTACAATCGGATCATCAGATGCTTTTGACTGCTTCCCTAACCCGGGAGTTTTCTTTTTTCTTGCTGTCACATCCTTTCTGCGTAGTGACGAACTCTTGGGAGCTCTCGGGAGAGTTCGTTAGGTTTGGTGGACTCTTGGTTGCACTGGACTCTTGGTTGAAAGTTATAGCGTCGCAAAGTACATGCAGTCGATACACTAAACCAACAGTATGGTAGGAAAACGTACTGTTAATGTAACGGAAATACGCGCTTACATTAAAGGTAGAAATAAACTTGGACTATGTGCAAAAAACATTTATAATGAAATATGTGATATTTATGGAAAGGATGAATTGTCATAAGCACTGTCACACGCTGGATTAAACGATTTAGAGCCGGCCAGTAGCATCTTAAAGACAACAAGAAGAGCGGTCGCCCAAGAACGGCAACTACCAAACAAAACATCGAGTACAAGAAGAGCGGTCGCCCAAGAACGGCAACTACCAAACAAAACATCGACAAAACATCGACAAAATTCCAGTTTCCTGGAGCGCACTACACCCTTTGAAGAATTGAGAGAAATATGAGGAATAACCTCAACATGGATGTTAACGAAAGTTTCAATTTTAAGGAGATTAGATTTTTTGGCACACTCAACAAGAAGTTTATGTTTATTGTGTTTTTTAACGCTTCTTGTCTCACCGGCGATGCCAAGTAACGCCTTGGAGATGGCAAAAGGAGAGAGCCTATGATAGGTTTGTCATCCTCTAGAGAGATAATATTGAGGAAACGAGGCCAATTTAAATGAGAAATATCCTCATCAGATTCAGACTCGGACTCTTCTCTAAATCGTTTAAAACCAGTAGGAGTAGTTTTTTGTGCGTGTTTGGATCCCATAATGAGGACTTGATATTCATTCTCCACGCTTCTCAATCACCTCGGAGTCCAACAAGGGGACATATTTGCTGTGGATATCCGACAGACAAATGCCGAGAATACGTGAAGAGTATACTCATATAAAACTAACGCATCAGACCCCCCATACCACCCAACGGACATAACCCTTTAACTAAAAAATCGAAGAGCAGCACTTATGTTCCGCCTAAATGTGGCATGAGTATAGCAATATAGCGTTCACAAATACATGATTAGCCCTAGCGCCACCGCCATAAAATATCCTTTCTAGGTTATGTTTAAAGGGGTTACTATATTAAACGAGAGGGATTGAGAGAGATATGAATTAACCATGAAACTAGGATCCCGTATAGCTGACGTGACAAACCGATTGATCAGAGTTGAAGTCCGGACCAAAGTGGTGTGTTGTAACGCGGAGATAACTACCAGATCTCAACGTCACTCAACCACCAAGATTCCCCTTTTCAATGACACGGGTCGCCATCCACGGTTTAAACAAAACACAGTGTACACTTTCTTTTGCAATTGAGTAAAAAATACAAATAGTTCTTTGTAATGGTTTGATCGAATTTACTGGGTTAATTTTAGCAACCGGAAAGCTACATGGATTGTTTTAGAATACTGTATTTAATGTACGAGGGTCATTCAATAAGTTCTGTCACTAACGCGTTTTAACAATTATGTTCTCGTTGTGAGTGTTGATGTTTGGTACCATATGAAAAAGAGTTTCAATACCATTCCATTGATGGTAAAATGAATGCTATATCTTTTGTTTGATGAAAGTTATGGAACATTTAATATACATCACTTATACATACTGAGGCATTTTCGTCCTGATTTTTTTTTCAGGTATGTTAACTGTTACTTTTTTAAATGCCTGTTTCTCTTTAAGTACTTGTCGAAGATCTTTGAAATTTTTCATAGATTACCAGTTATATCTGTGCATTACAAGATTCAGAATTTAAGCATGGTAGATGAAAAGGTATTGTCTTAGAAATTAACATTTCAAGCTAACATGTAAAATTAATTTAATGATAAATGGACATTAAATGGAAGAGCAGTCTTCTGAAGTAGCGTTTTTGAATGATCAATATTTTCGCTAAACATTGTGCAAAATTCTATAATATTGTGTTGAATATGAAATTCAAACACTGAAGGACTTGGATTTGTAAAAAAATATGAAAACATATTAATACTATGAGAATAATTACGACATTCAAATAAAGCTTTGTAAGTGCTATAGTTGGTCCCTACAACCCAAACTAAATCATTCAGTTCACCACTCATTCACTCACTCACCCGTTAAAATATTACAATTTAAAAACAATGTTATTCATCATTATTTCACTCTTGGCTTGCGTTGCTGATGTCATTCATATAGGTAAGTCAAGGAAAGAAACCTCAGTTACTTTAATTACTAAAATTATGGTAAAAGACAAAGAAAATACAAAACCCCACCACAACATGGTGTCTAACAGCACTGCGTTACTCTATAGGCATGCCTCAATAGCTGTTACATAACCTCAACTGCTTGATTATTAAGAATATGGCTTTACCTTCTTATTTATCATGCCATAAGCAATTCAATACAGTGCCAGTATCAACGGTAATTTACCATTCATACCAATGTAACATGAAAAGCATTAAAAATAATTAATTCATGAAACTAATATTCTAAATTTGAATATATCTGAGATTTGTTTTAGAAATATATGTTATTATGCGTATCAGGAATATTTATGAAAGAGTGTTTGATGTAGTTGGCGACAAAAATGTTTAAACCGTGAATTGTGAAAGAGACTAAATACTATACGGATGAGTTGAATGTATGCTTGTTTAAAACATGGTGTATTATGCGGTTTAGTGAACACATTGAAATATTGTGAAGTGTATACATATTTATATATTTAAGATGCAAACTGTTTAAAACAATATACATGTAGTACAACATTAAATCTCTCATAGAAGTTTATCGTTACAGTGGCGAATAGGCCCAATCAACCAAATCATTGTTTGTTACACTAGGATGGCAATATAAAGGCGACACGAAGATAATCATGAATATATACCTTGATATAATAAATTTAGCACATAAATTGCATGTCAATTCAATGAACCAGATACAAAGTTGTGTATGTTAGTGTTCCATGTTAAAGTAACATAGATATCACCAATAATAATGCTACAAAGTCATGGGTAAACAAAGTTCGTGATAAACACCAAGCAAATATGTTGGGAACATACTTGTATAGGTTATCTGAAATCGTTATTATTTCAATGAAAAGGGAGGTAATTTTAAAATTGCGAAATGATTGAGAATAACACTAGTTTGTGAACACATTTCAGCCTTTTTTTATACAATGACAGTATGGAAAATTCTTACCAATGCCAAATTTTATATGTGTTCAAAGCATTACTTTTTGTATAACGAAATAAGTTTTGTTTTTATTATAAGGGAGGTAGTTCTGATACTTCGTTCAGAAACTATTAAAATAACACAATTTTTTGAAAATCACATCCTTACCTTTGAACAATGATGTTCATATGTCTTTTTATTATCCCTAAAATGTCGTGCTAAGCAGATTTTGTTCAGAATATATAACGCTTCTTTTACATTTAAGGCTTCTTCATGTAATGATACCTTTATATACAGGCTTAATAGACATGATAGATGATAATAACAAACACAGAAACACATTTGCAGAGTTTTATCATTTTATTATAAAATGTTCAATAACTAAAAACATAAGCAACTGCATGAATCTGTAAATATTGTGTAAACATAATTTGACATGATCTAGCCCAGCAGAAATTAAATTCTCTCTCTCTCTCTCTCTCTCTCTCTCTCTCTCTCTCTCTTGCCCACACATACAAACTCGTACAATACTCATTAAACATCAACATAATGTTGAAGATAGCATATACAATTACAGGAAAAAACAACCGTTCATATTTAAATTATCCCATTCGTACGACATAATGCCTGTAAAACTAAATTACATATGTAACTTATGTGACTTAATGGCTTTTGCACGTTTTGAGTATGGAATAAAGACAAACAAATATGGCCCACATTTGCATCTTGAAATGTACAACAAAATGACACACCACTAATGCCAAATGTATGATTCAAAACGAAAAAGATCTGACTCCTACTGAAAACTGAGTATTACAGAATAAACACAATTCACATATTAAATAAAATTAATTGACTAATAACATAACTATATATACATATCTGAAGTATTTAATTAATTAAGAATGATTTTTTTATTAACTAAAGTAAATATTGCACACTGTTCAGCCGTAAGTATTTAGGCAACCAGCTTGACAATACAGGGTGGGACAGTTTCCAAACGCACACTGAGTCTGGCACCAGCGATCTGCGTACACATATTTAGTTTTCCACATAACCGTCGCTTCGCATTTCTGACTGTCAATTGGGATAAAGCCCGGTCTTGCTCCCCCGGGTACCACAACGTTCGCACCGGATTCACCGTTGATAACGTTAATGGGTGATCCGATATTTCCAACATTGCTGAATCCGGTAGAGGTAGAGGGCGCTATTGCGACGTCAGCACAGCCATAGAACTGTTCTTGTGAACCGCAACCTTTACAGCAATTATTGTTCGCATCGCAGTCCCAGTTACTCGCTGAGAGGAAACAACAAAAACAGTTTATTTACCTATTAAATTAATATGCCGTTTAGAAAATAAATAGTAACATATAGAAAATACAGTCTGTAGCTAATGATTCCGTGCTAGTCGAATTCAATCTACAATCACCAAACTATCTTATTTCATCAATGTTTTCCGTAAACATTTACCTACATGAATAAACGTTTATTATGGATCATAACACAATATAGTCGTGCAATTATTAACTGTATTTATTTGTTAATGTTGCATTTTTTTCATCATTAAATAAATACCTACCTGTGTTCCACTTCCACTGCATGACACACTGAGTACACGTGAGTCCACGTGGTAATACGAGATTCAACGAGAACTTGCGAGTTCCTGTCGGTAGGTGCCATTTTGTTTCTCCGTTTGGTTGTCTCAGTAAGTATTGATTCAAGCACGATTCTGAAAATAGACAATATGTAATCCAAATTGAAAGTAGTATATAGTTTCATTCTGCAAAACTTAAGCCTGGACATTATTATGTTGTTTAGATTATTAACAATCATTAACAACGAAATCACTCGGAATATATGTTATATTTGTCCAAATATCTTTAAATCGATTTGTATTTTAAACAGCTAGCATTTCAAACATAAACACATATTGTTATATATTATTCGAATATTGAATAATTTGGACATGGATTTCTCCCCCTACCCACTGCCCCTCCCCCACCCAACAGCTCGTGAGGATATAATGCATGTACGCGTAAATATATATCTGTAAGTACATTGACCGAAATAAAGATATATTGTGTAATGCCCGTTTATATTTTCGGGTAGAATCCCACTGGGAGCTCAAGTTGGCAAGTGAAACGGTGTCGATTCTTACGGATACAGTATTTGTTCCAATAAAATGGAATGGTCTGCCCATACCTCGTAAAAATTAACCGTCATACTTGACCAAATCTTTTGGATAAGTCAGAACTTTTAGAAACTGGCATCATGTGCAACGTATTCATTTATTCATGGTATATTTTATATTTTGAATCATACTGAACGTGTTAAACTCACCGGTTGCCGGTCGTGATGGATTATTGTTTGGACATATTCTGAACTCAAAGTAGCCACCATGGTTCGTTGTTATGTCTAAAGTCACGGTAATGGTTTGTCCCTCCACATAGTGGCGCGACAGTGTGCCGGTTGCATATAGACCTCCTGCCTCATTTTCACGACGGCCATTGTAGGCATCGCCACATATTCCACATTTTCCAGTATTTTGGCTCCATTGTACCTATAAGATTGTTTAAGACCTTGTATAATATCAATCTTTTATAATATCAATTAAATAAATCATGTTGGAAACTGTTTCAGTTTAATCATACATGAACGCTCCTAAATATGTCTATTTTTGACTTATATAAAACAACCTAGTGTACATCCTTTTCTTCCGCAGAGGTTAGTAATTCTTTCAAATTATGTTTAATCTAAAACGAAAAACGCATTATTTCTAGACTTATGACAGTTTGTGTTACTTAGCTTTTGCGTTTGACACCGCAATTAATGTTATGGCTGCCTTTAGCTTAAGTTTAAACTTATTTAATTATGTCGTTTGTAACGAAATCTCGCTGCATTTATTTAATCACTGTCGATGTGTTCCTGGGTAGAACGAATACCAAGCAAATGCAGATAAAGTGTCTTGCTCATGGACACAACACATATAGTCTTGGTGGTGATCGAACCCACGACTCTTCGATCCTGGGTCCGACGCTTAACCACTAGACCAGAGTGCATCTGCCTTTTAATGAACACTTTAATGAAACCATTACTTAGAAACTAGATATTGATTGTCTTAAACTACGGATAAAGTGGTAATTCTGAAATGTACAAGTGTTTATTATTCCATATAAGATGCATTCTTCTTTTTAACAGAGGATTTTCTTACGTCGTATCCGCCACAAGAGAGTTGGTTATCGTTGTAGTTTATCGGGGTATTAAAGCCGTATCTCCACATGCTCGACCTGGACGGGGGCTCAACTAGACGTCCGTGTGCGTGTGTCCGTACGGTAAATATGATCAGTGTTATAACCACCGCTGATGTAAGGTACTGGATTGCACTGTCCATCGTTTGTAATCTAACGAGTTAAAATTAGAGATAAAATAACTACTGAGATGCAGTTTTGTTATTTGTGCTAAGAGCAGTTATCTTAAACTATACAGAACAAAACATGTTAGCACGACTTCTTAGGGACTTATGATCATTGATATAATTGTTTGAAGATATTATAAATGCTAGGGAATGATGCGATTTTTCCCAACAAATGTGTTATTTTATTATTCACTTTACCATTGACCCCGAAAATACACTGCTTTGCATCTCGTCCATAGAAATATAGTTTACTCAATATACTCTTAAGTAATTCATATATACTAGTTTGTATCGTACAATACTATGCCCCATCGTCCAACAATCACAAATACATAGCTTAATGGCACAGTTAAAGTTTCAGAAACTTCTTTCCATGAAGAGTATTATATCTGAGCATTTACAAGTAAAAGCTGTGGTACACAAAATCTGTTTTATGTATGGATTATTTTTGTCAAGTGTATATCGTATTTAGCTAAAAAACTTACCTCTTGGTACGAAAATGAGTATTAAAATTAACGCGAACTATCCGAATTAGGAACAACGAATTTAACACGCCTTCAGTGTTAAACAGATATTTACTTTAAACCGTGTTTGTTAAATTTAAATAGTTGTCGTACTTTTCTGTAGAAACGTTTTTCCTGTCTGAATTTTAAGAAATACATTCACTTTTTGTAGTAAAATTGTTATCATCAGTGTTGACAAATACTGTAGTACTGGTCATTCAAGTCCGCTTCCGGTAATCCAAATTAAAAGGTGAAGATTAGTTATGTAAACATGTTTCCAACCATCCGCGTCATGTTGGAATCAATTAATCAAACATTTCAAATTCTTTTTAAAGTTGAATACGTTCAAGTATGAATGAAGGTATCGTGTACGTAAGGCTCAAATCTTGTTGTGACATAATTAGATTAGACTGACGAACTCTTTATAAATCACTCTTTTTAACGGCGTTGATCGGATTTTGATTAGTATCGAAATCGTCAGAACTTGTGACGTAGTCTATTCGGTGATTCCATCTGTATGTCTATGGGGATTTCGTGTGAAACTCGGACATGTTGCTTAATCATAAAGTTAGTCACCTCGCGGTTACTTTCTTTAGGATTACACGGATTAAATTCGTGCACTTGATCACCCGTAGTTCAACCTAAAACACAATTTATAATTTAAAATATATCGCTATGACACTGTATATATTGTAGTTAAATACATCAATACAAAGCGAAAGAAGATAATTAGTAGTTTATCACATATGCCTGTGAAACAAAAATATATTTATATACATAAAAAAAGATCGGACAGGGAAAGAAGCATTCAAGGAGGACAGTCAACCACAAAACACAGAAACAAACCCGCAAACAGACAAACAAGAAGGCAAATCACAAACACACAAGGGTTGACAATAGGGCTACCGCCTTGGAACGGTCAGTGGCAAAGTAGGCCACTGGTGGGTTTATATCGGTTCTAGGATGCACCAAACCTCACACTTACCCTACTGTCATCCCATTAAAACAGAACCGTGTAAATAAAGAAATCCCCGCCATGATCTGGTGCAAGTAGATTTAGATGGGATAGCTAAACAACTATTAATATGATCTAGATGTTTCGGTGTTCTGTATTTCCCTTGCTTTTGATATCGCTGTAAAATAATATTAAAGGCACTTGTTCTTATATGACTATAGTTTTATAGTTGTCGCAACTTTTTTATGCCACCGAACGTTCAAATGCGGTAGCCCTATTGTCAACCATTGTGTGTTTGTGATGTCTTATTTTGTATTTTATTCATCTTTATATATAGTTGTTCTTTGTTTCTTTGTATGTTTCTGGTTGTTCTATATCTACTTTTGCTGAAATCCGATGTGGGTATTTGAATATCATTAACAAAATAGATACAGACGTCGAACAAGAAATAAAGCATTTACAGAACTTAGTCCTTCAAAACACGCCTTCAAGACAATCAACAATTACAAGAATAAACAGAAGCCAAGTATGCGACATCACAAACATAAAAGTGATGCCAATATGGGTACCGCCTCGGAACGGTCAGTGCCAAATACAAAGATGATAATGTATATACAAATGTCTCGTTAGACGAAAACTAGGTACTCAGTGACGCACACGGACGCCTAGTTGAGCCCCCGTCCAGGTCGAATATGTGGAGATACGGCTTCTGTACTGCCAGTAATTTAGAACAATAACCCCCTTCCAGGCCGAGTATGCGGAGATATGGCTTCTGAACCGTCAGTAATTTAGAACAATAACCTCCATCCAGGTCGAGTATGTGGAGATACGGCTTCTGTACCGTCAGGAATTTAGAACAATAACACCCATCCAGGTCGAGTATGTGGAGATACGGCTACTGTTACGCCAATAATTTAGAACAATAACCCCCGTCCAGGTCGAGTATATGGAGATTCGACTTCTGTACCGCCCATAATTTAGAACAATAACCCCCATCCAGGTCGAATATGTGGAGATACGGCTTCTGTACCGCCAATAATTTAGAACAATAACCCCCATCCAGGTCGATTAAGTGGAGATACGGCTTCTGTACCGCCAATAATTTAAAACAATAACCCCCATCCAGGGTGAGTATGTGGAGATACGACCTCCGTACCCCGATAAACTAGAACGATAATCAACTTTCTTGTGGAGAATATGACGTACATCCTTTATTAAACTGAATAATGTATCTGCCATTACACGATGTGTCTAAAATTAATTTTAATACACTGTCACAACTTTAATACTAATGCTGTTTCCTATTAAATTGTGTTTAATTTAATTTTTATTTTTAAGAATCATTACAGAGTAAACATGGTAAAAGGATAAACATTTAACCAATATATTTCTATGAAATTCTAAATAAAAATATTCAAGGGCATAACTGTATGATTGAAATGAAACTGTTTCCAGCATAAATTGTTTGATTGCTATAAAACGAGCCTTGCAGATTCGTGTGGGAACATCTAAGCCCAATCTTTGTGCTTTTTAAAGTAGAATACCGTTTAAGCCGCAGATAGGGGCATGAGAAGTGTTGCATGTTATATTACGTCTCATGAACAGACTCAATAAAACCGAGTCAGTCTGCTACTTTTCTATATTATTTGTGTTTGTTGCCTCCAAGTGATCCCTTTTTCAATATTTATTGGTACAATGGAACCAAAATGGCAGAATATGTGGAATTTATATCGAACTCTACAATGACGTGATGACAACGAGGCCGGAGGTCAATATGCAACCGGTACGCCGTAGGCCACTATGTGGATGGACAGACAATTATAGAGAAGAAGATATAATGTTATAATAGTAAATGTAAAGATATATTTTCATCTCGTTATACGTTCTCTTCTACCACAATGACAACCTGTGCCAGAACCGAGGCATTTGAACAAGGTTACGTCCAGTGCCTGTTTGTAATTCATCGAATATTTCCATCGTTGCCATTGTTCAATGCTATATGTCTGTATACTTCATCCTTGTGGTTTAATTTTAATCAAAACAAATTTAGTAAACAAGAAACCGAGAATGAGTATCTCTGCAAAAACGCAATCCAATGAGTTTGTAAACAAAAGTGTTCGTACTTAGTTCATTCGTTCTATCAAGTAGTTTTATTTACATCCCTTTTTCTCTTCTTATACTGCACATACTCAGTTCTGATTATAACTACAGTCTCGTTTACAGTTAGTGGATTTGTTTCACCGTTTTGGGAATGATACCGGTACCCGTTTAATTTGACATGTTTCCTTTGTTTTGCCGAAAGTCGGGGAGTCTTTACTATTAAACAAAAATATTACTGTATGCTTGAATACTCTGCAAACATATTAGCATGTATACATGCGCAGAGAAGCGTGTTTTGATTTTTATTTCAAAAATTTCAATTTGTTTCAACTTGGATTTTTTAATCAATTTGCTGTCCTAAATATTTCTTAACATTGGATACATAAATGGATTGAGTGATCGTTCTCCATTCCCCGACAGCGGTTATCAACCCGTACTGGCAGTAGAATATTTTTAGCTTTCTTTACTTTGTTCATTCAGTAGTTTTTTGTATTTGTCAGGCATTATTTTACCGGCATCGAAATTCAAAAACATAACTCATGAATTATTTTAATCTACGGATAGTCTAGACAGCAAATCCAACACGTTAAGTCAGGCAAACGTACTTGTAAAGATCTACTTTGTTAGAATAAGAATGATCCAATGTTTCATACTTCCGAAAACTACTAAATTACGCTGACAGAATATTCATTAGTCGGACAATTCTCCATTGATTGTCGCAGGAAAGAAACCCTGAGATTCGAGGGATATCGTTAAGCCGAGCAGAACTTATGTGTCTGTTGTATCGGTAGAACAAAAACAGATTTATTTCTTACATTGACTTGATGGATTTCTGTCTTTCGGATTAGCTGATACCTTGCACTTTCATATTTATGACAGAAAGCTCATATTAAGTGGTTTCAAGGCGAAAGTTATTCATCTGTTGCTCAGAAACATTCATCATCATCATCATCATCATTATCATCATCATCATCATCATCGTCGTCATCGTCGTCATCGTCGGTATCTTCGTAATCGTTGTCATCATCATGATTGTCCTCATCATATCATCAATAATCATCAGTATCATCATCAGCAGCAGCAGCAGTAGCAACAGCATAATCATTAGCAGCATCACCATCATCCAAAAAGTTATACAGTTGTTGCTCAAAAACATTCATCATCATCGTCATCATCATCATCATCATTAAGATTTGTTAACAAGCCTGGAAATTCGAGTTTTACCAGAATGATTGTTTATTATTCAGTTTATTCAGTTATTCAATTCCCATTCTTGGTTATGTAGCATTTGCACTGGGTTATGTAGAAGAAACAGATTTTAGTATCAAAATAATGTCAATATCATGTTTCCCAAGCTCCTCGGCAATATATTTTAGCTTAAAGGTTTGATTACTCCAAACCGAACGGATGTTATATATGTAAATGCAGCTCATCGTGCTTTTGACAATTTTAGTAATATGTGAAAATAGAATGGTATTCAATTGCAAGGAGTCATTTTTGACATTTGTCCCAGTGTTAGTGAATAACTGAAGAACCTTTCTAATAAGATAGTTGACCCCACACCCCCACCTCCCCTACCACGCCGCCCCTAGTATTCTAAAGAGGTTTTAGTTTTTAAGGTCATCAACATTAAAGTTTAACAATGGAAACGACCAGGTCTTGAATTCACCAACCATTCTTGAGAATATTCTTAAACTTAAGCTCAAGTTTCCAAATTTCAATCACAAATATTTCTATAAGTTTACAGATGAAGCAAGCTGCTATCTATGGTGGCATATTTCTGCCACTAGATATCAGGGAGTACGTTATACGTTATAACGTACTCCCTGTAGATACCTAGATAATTATCACGATTATTTCGAGATAGTAGCATATCCGGTTGGGGGTAAAATCCGTACCGTACTATAACGAAAACTATCGGAAACGGCAGCCGCTCTGGCATTGATATTATAATGGCTAATAGTGTCTATGAAAGTGATCAGTGATATGTATAATATTGTTTATATAATTTATGATAAAACAGATGTTATTATATTAAATCTAAAAACAAATATATGATGTTATAATATATATAAACACTGTTTCTATGGTGTAAGCATTACAACACATTTCCCGTACGGTGAAGAAAAGTACATAATGTTCAACATTTATCATTCCACTTACTTTATAATATACATAGATGTAAAATTATTTAATCTATAAATTAAGCATTACAAATAGACATACATTATTACAACAAACTCTTTAGCATACTATTAAGCCAAATGTTACAAGGCAATGTTCCCTACCGGTTTGGGTCTGATGGTTAAAGTTAATTACAACAAAAACTTTCAAAAGGTATGTGTGTCCTTGAACTTGAGGTTACGTTCTTATTGTTGATTGACAAATTGTCTCATGGGGTAAACATATGTTTATAACATTATTAGAATATAATTAGAATATAATGATAGATTAAGAATCTATAGCCCGGACACCAAATTATAGCAATAACCGTCGACGTGTTAATGTGACCTTGACCTTGATGGTAAGCACCTTGCCTTTGTCACAACACATCTTCTCATTGAGGTGAACATAAGTGTGTAATAGTATTGCAATCCAATGATAGACAAGGAATATATAGCCCGGACACGGACTAACAGCAATAACTTCATAGTATATGTGTGACAATGACCTTGAATGTAGGGACCTGGTTCTCTTAGTCGCGACAAATCGATCGAATCATGGTGGTGTAATGTGTTTATAATGTTATTGAACTCCAATATTAAATAAAGAAGTTATAGCGCGGACACGAAACTTGAAGCAATGGCATTCAAAGTACATGTGTGACCTTAATCTTGAAGGTGGACCTGGAGCCCGTTTTATGAAACAACTTACGACCATATTGATCGTAAATCAATTTCTTAAATGTTTCACTATCAATTACAGTTTCAAATACACGTGATTTCATTTCATTTCCATATACATGTGATTCTTCTGCACTACGTGCATACATAATTGTCAAAATTAAATGCGTAGGTGAAAACAGTGAACGATTTTCAAATGTGACTTATCGTAAGATAATCTTGAAGGTAGGGACCTGGAGCCCGTTTTATGAACCAACTAACGACCATTTTGATCGTAAATCAATTTCTTAAATGTTTCACTATCAATTACAGTTTCAAATACACGTGATTTCATTTCATTTCCATATACATGTGATTCTTTTGCACTACGTGCATACATAATTGTCAAACTTAGATGCGTAGGTGAAAAAAGTGAACGATTTTAAAATGTGACTTATCGTAAGATGTTTAATAAAACAGGGCCCTGGCTCTTAGTCACGACTTACAGTCCAGACTCTATTGTGCCCATCGCTTCAGGGATAAGTTGTCGTGTTTGTTGGTGGAGGGACTTTAAACCTCAGAACTACAAACACACAATAGTCATCGTCTCATGGTGTTGAACATTTGAGTATAATATTATAGGAATCCAATGACACCGGTAGAGGACTAATAATATTATTACATAACAAATACGCAGATAAAGAATTAAATATCCCTAAGCCTTTAATTGCATTCTTAAAATAATTGTATTCTTAAAAGTTGCAACTAAACCTGTCTGTTTGTCTGTCTGTCTGTCTGCATGTCTGCCTCTGTGTCTGTCTGTCCCTGCCTGCTCGCCTGTCTGTCTGTTTGTTTGTAAAGTTATGACTGTTGCGGAACTTACGGTATTCTGTACACTATGCCAGGTAGTTGTTTTGTTTTTTTATATATTTTGTATATACTCTACTATATTTTATAATAATGGATATCAATTTAATCACCTTGATATTTTTACATCGTATGAAAAGTAGGCCTCTATATAAATGCAAAGACATATTGTTATTAGGTCTGTGATAAATGGTAATTATTTTGGTTTTGATAACAATATATGATACGGCTTTTACCCCCACCAGGTTATTTACAAACAGTCTATTTATATACAGTTTAGATATCTAAACTGCCGCGAGACGTGAATTTTCCCAATAGCTATTCAGAATTATTAAGAAAACAAAAGATTAACTAGCTGGTAAAGTGAATTTTCATGATAATTAGTTATTATTACGAAAAACAAAGTTCAATGTTTAAGATAATTCTTATCGCGATAGCTATTGTTAGATAAAATTGTTGAACATTAAAGAGAAAATTTAACATTATCGCGAAAAATACACGATATATTATCTAGCTATCTCGTGGCAGAAATATGCCACCATAGCTAACTATAAACGTGATGCATGGTAATAAATAGCAACTACTTACGACTGTTAATCTTTGAAGGTCATGGAAATATTTGTGAACGAAATTTCAGTACTTGAGCTCGTTCAAAAATAGTTTAAATAATGGTTGGTGAATTCCAGGCCAGGTCTTGAATTCACAAACCATTCTTGAGAATATCTTAGACTTAAGCTGAAGTATGCAACTTTCAATCACAAATATTTATATAAGTTTACAGAATAAACGTTTATAACAAGCTGCTGTGTATAAATATGATGCATACTAATACATAGCAACTTTTTACGATTGTTATCTTTGAAGGTCATGGAAATATTTGAGAACGAATGTGCAGTACTTGAGCTCAAGTCTAAGAATAGTTTG
Source organism: Cyrtodaria siliqua (assembly GCA_037043455.1). NCBI lineage: Eukaryota > Metazoa > Mollusca > Bivalvia > Adapedonta > Hiatellidae > Cyrtodaria > Cyrtodaria siliqua. The sequence continues at coordinate 216,884 of JAWPHD010002864.1, read as the reverse complement.
AAGAGTGCTTGGTGAATTGCAAGCCTGGTCTTGAATTCACCAACCATTCTTAACTAAAGCCCAGGTAGGCAAATTTCAATCTCAAATAATTATTTACGTTTAAAGGATAAACGTTCATAACAAGCAAGCCGATATGTATAAATAAGATAAATACTAATAAATAACAACCGCATACGAGTGGTTATATTTGAACCTCGTGGGTATATTTGTAAACGAAATTTGACTACTTGAGCTCAACCGTAAAAACAGTTTGAAGAATGGTTGGTCAATTCCAGACCATGATACATATTTGGTAAGCGGAAAAGTGGCACCTTTAGAAGGACCTACTTAATATTCATGATAGTGAGCTCAAACTTCTCAGACACCCTCCGTGGAGAAGGAGGGACTGAATACAAATTAAGTAGGCGTTACCGAATATTAAGTAGGTCTTTCTAAAGGTGGCCCTAATCCGCTTACCTGCAATTATGAGTTTGTTCTAGCTCGGCTTGTATCGGAACCGTACAAGATAATACTACAGCTGTAGGACATGTTCGTATGCCAATAGTGAACTAAATAAAATACGTCTGTTTTACACTCTCTTGACATCAAATACTGTTTTATGTGATGTATATGCAAATGATAGAAAAGCGTACTAAATGTTGAATTGAGAATATTAGTTTCATATTTGTGAGAGAGAGAGAGAGAGAGAGAGAGAGCGAGAGAGAGCGAATGCGTCAAATGAACTATGGCAAAGTATGTCGCGTTTGGGTTAGGATGCATTTTCTGTCTTTGTCTTTGCCAATGTCATTTTCCAGCAGCACATGTTAGACTATATATGGAGACAGACCACCCACTTATTCCTGGATAAAACTAGTACTGTATACCTCCAGTCATCCATATAATAAGAATCAACAATTTCTCTCTTAACACGGTTAACCGGGTAACGATTACCCGGATTATGATGACGAAATCAGTTGATCTCCTTATTAGTTTGAACAATGTTTGATCATGCCAATTAGCAGATTTGTAAGATAAATGACTCTCAACTTTCTCTCGTTAAATAACCACTTGTTGATGCGTGTACATAAACTACTTTTTCAAAGTCCGTCCTTCAGGTTACTGACCTAGTTACTGACGTAGACATTATATGAAACATCTATGGAAAATCCCATTGGAGTTAAATAATTCCTGACACGTGTCTGTATGATTTCGCTAATTAAAGAAACCGTTTAAAATCATAATACGATATGTCTATTCGCCGCCACTACAAGAAAATACGGTGTCGATAAGTTTTGGCTTTTTAAACGTGAATATAAATGTGACAGTATGTCAGAATTAGTCTGAGAACTGCATTATGTTAGTCATAATTTGTCTTAGAGAATTCGAGTAAAGAGTTAAATTGCGAGTTTAATTATACGACCCTTTATCACTGTGTATAATCGCACACCGGATATTGTTACCAATAAAACGGTGAATCTAAATGTTACCCACAAAACGGTGAACATAAATAAACTCACACAGACTACCTTTTACTGATCGCGTACATTCGGTTGTTTTTAAGATCTGCACGCATTTAAATATCTGCAAGTATTGTGATACATTTTTTCAAGTACAAGTAAATATAGGTGATATAGCAGTAGCTAAATTCGTGAATGAAACAAAAGTGATGCGGTACTGTTATTTTGACACTGAATAGTCTTTTGTTCACAGTTTCTCTTACATCATGAAATATAAATGTCTATTCTGTACAGACAGCAACGGGTTTTTTTACCGAAATATAGCATTTTAACATTTGTTTGCTATTCTCTGTCTAAATTCTTCAAAGCACGTTGATGTTAAAATGCTGGTGTACGGAATATTGTTCGTTGTCACTGAATGTTTTTATTGGATATTGCCATAAGATTGCATTAATATACCTATGAGGTGTGTGACGAAAAGTGACATGGAGGGTTTATATTTTTGTTATTTTAAACATTTACTTTTATGGTTTAAACTAAACTATTAAAGTAAAGTGGTGGCAACAAAATCTCCAGTCCTGGTTGGTGAAATAAAGGTTTGTATGTACTTTGGCTGGTCTCTACAATCCAATCCAACTCTTTCAATTACTGACTCATTCACTCACCCGTTGAAATATTACAATTTAGACACAACGTTATTCATCATCATTTCACTCTTGTTTTGCAAGGAAAGAAACATCAGCTACTTTACGTATTAAGAATATGATACAAGACAAAGATAGTATAATATCCCACCATAACATGGTGTCTAACAGCAATACATTACTCTATACGCATGCCTCCATAGCTGTATCGAAACATTAGCTACTTTAGTTTTAAAGAATATATTGTAAGACAAAGATAGTATAAAATCCCACACAACATCGTATCTAACAGCAATACCTTACTCTATACGCATGCTTCTATACCTGTATCGAAACCTTAGCTACTTTAGTTATTAAGAATATCATGATACAAGACAAAAATAATATAAAATCCCACCATAACATGGTGTCTAACAGCATTACTTTCATCTATATGCATGACTCCATAACTGTATCGAAACCTTAGCTACTTAAGTTATTAGGAATAAGATACAAGACAAAGATAATATAAAATCCCACCACAACATGGTGTCTTACAGCAATACCGTACTCTATAGGCGTGCCTCCATACCTGTATCGAAGCCTTAGCTACTTTACCTTACTCTGTACAAATGCCTCCATACCTATATCAAAACCTTCGCTACTTTAGTTATTAAGAATATATTGCAAGACAAATATAATATAAAATCAGGCCACAACATGGTGTCTAACAGCAATACCGTACTATGTACGCATGCCTATGTAGCTGTTACATAACACCAGTTACTTAATTATTAAGAATCTAGTTTTGCCGCCTTATTTATTACGCCATAAACAATTTAATCCAGTTCCATTATCAATGGTAATTCACCATTCATACTACTATAATATGAAAAGTATTGCAAATACTTATTTAATAATAAATACTGAAAAGTGATAAGTTGATGAAACATATATTCTAAAATTGATTATAAATCATTAAAATTGTATGTTATAATGTATGTCAGGCATATGTAAAAAAGATTGTATGATGTTGTTAGTCAGACAGGCGACAAAATGTTTAAACCGTGTATCGTGATGACGACTCATATTATACGAATGTGTTGAATGCTTAATAACTGGTATATTATGCGGTTTAGTAAAAACATAGGTGTTCATTCTAATTCCAGTCACAACTTCATTGTGAAGTGAATACATATTTATATATTTATGTATTAAAGTGCAACCTGTTTACAACTATATACATGTACTATAACATTAAATCAATAATAGAAGTGTATCTTCACAATGCCGAAAATGCTGAGTCAACCAACTCCTGTTTTGTTACACTAGAATGCCAATAGAACGGAGACGAGGAGATTATCTTTACTATATACTTAAGGACAAATGAAATGTTGCTCGGGAATTTGTACACTTAAATCCCCGTAATATTCCAGAGAAATATAATATATATTTTGCAAAATAAAAAGACCAAATAAAGGTTGCATCTGGTTATATAAAGACCAAAACTGTGCTGTTGTAGACTTTTTAATCACAGTACACATTGTAACACGAAATTCAGAAATGTTGAATTTCCGCGTTTGAATTATATTAATAATGAGTCTTTGAGGGGGTACCATTTGTTGTGTTATGTGTTGTTTTAGTCTTTTTTGCGGAAAGGAAAGGTCTAACGTAGCCTCGTACCATTCGATTAACAGCAGCATATAACGCATACAATATACAGCGGGAATTCCTGAGTTGCATTTCATTTCTTCTTTTAGTATATGCTACGTTTAGTGGTAAAACTTGTCGTGCTCGTCAATTACAAGTTTATACTACCTTTAAGGCTGCTTTATGTAAGGATACCTTTATACATCGAGTTAATACTTTTCATACATCGAGTTAATACTTGATAATAAACTCACAACTATTTTCGTAGATTTTTATAATTTTATTAACTAAAAACATAAGCAACTGCATGAACCGGTAAATATTGTGTACACATACTTATTGTAAATAATGAGACGTTATTTATCGCGACACGAAATCAAATTCTCTCTCTCTCTCTCTCTCTCTCGCTTTCTCGTGCCCACACATACAAAACTTGTACAATAATCATTAAACATCAAAACATTGTTGAACATAGCATAATAATCAGGAAAAACTACATTTTAAGCACAAAATATCCAATTCCTAAATGTTTCATGTACAAAATATTCCATTCTGACATGTACGAAGTAAGCATGTAAAATAACTGAAACATATGAAACGTATGTGTTTTAATGAATTTCGTACGTTTTGAGTATAGTATTAAGACAAAAGATTTTTATCCAAAACACTATTACTACTGCGTCTTGAACTGTACAATCAAATGTCACAAAATGTCACGGGTAGAGCGTACTGGTCGTATATAGCTCTTGTAAGTTATCGGTTACACCCAAATCTATTGTTCGAGTTGAAACAATTTCACAATATTCATGATCTATTCATGTAACACGTAAAAGCGTGCACATTTTAAGTGGCTGCCAGAGAGGCCGTGTCATAAGTTTAGTTTTGTGCTAATGCATGTAAACGTATAGGTATATTTTCCTTAAACGGCAAAATTGTATAAGGGGCCTCTCGTGTAGATTCAATACTGTAGATTTAGCCACGTTTGTCACGGACTGAACGGGGGAAATAATGATTTGGGCGTAATGTTTGCTATAAAACCCATTGTCTTCTGGCTCTCGCCGGGATCATCGATAGTACTTTGTTGGAACAGAGATTGGACTGCAAAATTCATAGGCAACATGTGGTTAGTAGTTTCGTTAAACTTTTATCGTACATTTGTATTCAGTGGGCGGCGCCATCTTGTTTGGCGGTTACGACATCCGGTTAGCATTGATGTTTCTCAAACATAACTTTAGACTAGCATATGATTTTGAAGTTACTTTATTAGATGTAATTATTGTAATTGATCATTAATTGTAAAACAATATTAATTTGATAACAGTGGATAATAGGTGCATTAGTTAACGTTGGCGTATAACTCAGTGATTGTCATACACGATTGTTAACATTGCGTGCATGCATAACTCAGTGAGTGTAATATATGAGTAATTTGATCATGTTTATATTACATGTATTAGGGGCACTGATTAACAGCGACGTACATAGCGTATACATGGCGTTGTAGAATATGTATACATTGCTACTCATCATTAGTACAGCTTACATATATTGATTGAATAATGATTTGTTTGGGTAATGATAATTATGCAAGATTGTTATGTTTGTCAACCGACATCTAAAACGTGTGTATAATTACAGCCTAAGCCATCCAGGGTTGGAAATAAGCCATCCAGGGTTGGAAATAAGCCATCCAGGATATAAGCCATCCAGGGTTGGAGTAAGCCATCTAGGTTTGGATATCCAGGAGTGGAGCTAAGCTTCCACGATTAACGTTTACAAGCGGTGGAGACGGTCCCCGTACCTGCGCAGCCAGGTTTTACTAACGACAACCCCCGGGACACAAGGTGGGCCCGTTACCAATCCTCACTGGAGGAATATCACTCACAATCTCAGCGGAGATTAACTATCATTGCATCGCGTCATCAACCCTTACAGAAGGCATTTGATGACAATCATCCATTGAATTCGCGCATCATCATCTTCATGAGCTCTCGCGCATCACAGTTATCGCGCTAGATCAACATTGTTATAGCTTTAACAACACTTTCGTGTCTTAGACATTCAATATTTATAACAATACTAAGAACGTCTTAAACGTTCATGAGAACATTCTTTTCATAGTTCATTTGTGTATTCGCTTGTTTTTTTTAGATAATTGTATATATATTAAACATATTTTAAAAGTTGCATTAAACTTATGTAAATGCATTCACCGTCATTGATTCTTTCCTGAGTTAGCCCAACCACTAAGGTCATCCTGTGACAACTGGTTTTCAGAGTAGTGGGATTTTGGGCGACTACGGAGGGAAAGAATCAATAAGTGATCTTTATGATGATATACTAAATCTCTACTTATTATTTTAGAATTGTGTACCACCCTCTGATCCATCAAGGCGACTGTCGACGATCACGGCCACAGCTTGGAAGACAAGTCAAGACACGACAAGGGTAGGGTGAGTCCAAACTGTTGTTTTGTCCGTTCTTTCCTTGGCGCGATGTCGCAGTGGTCTACACGAGTGGGTCTGAGGCACTTTTGCTCAATAATTTGGGTGTTTGTTTTACCTCCCTTGATATACACATAGTATCCAATTAGGTTGGCGAACAAGACGTTCTACTCATGTTGTGACACTCGAGTATACTTATATTGATGGGAGAAGTAAATATACATGTACATGTTATACACATTTCGATGATTGTTTAAGGTTTATGTCCAATATCAAATTAAGATATTTTATGTAGTGTATATGTTTTGTGGAAGCTAGATACTATCTATACATAACCGTTAGTAGTTAGCGCTAGTACAAATGTGTATGTAACTTGTCCTATGATGATACCCAGGTATTTACTGAGGACACAGTGACTTACCATTAGTAGTTAGGTGAGTAGAATTATTAGTGACGTGTGTATTGTAATTATTGTAGTGTGTAATCCACAATGTCTATAACCATGACGTCTATAAAGGAACTTACGGAAATGGGTAAGGAGTTAGGTTATGCTGGAGAGGAGCTTAGAACCTTTGTTAAAGACGAACAGGCTAGGGAAAGGGAATTTAGACTTAAGGAAAGAGAATTAGCAAAGCAGGAAAGAGATGAAGAAAGTAGAATAGCTAAATAGAAGCTAGAAACTGAGAAAGATAGGTCAGAAGTAGAAAGTAGATTAGCTAAAGAGAAGCTAGAATTCGAAAGTAGGTTAGCTAAAGAGAAGCGAGATGAAGAAAGTAGACTAGCCACAGAGAAGGTAGAATTAGAAAGTAGACTAGCCACAGAGAAGCTAGAATTAGAAGCTAGGTTAGCTAAAGAGAAGCGAGATGATGAAAGTAGATTAGTAAGGGAAAAGAAAGAGGCGGATAAAGAGCAGATAGAATTAGCACGGCAGTTAGAACATGAGAGGTTCGAAACAGATGGTAGACTAGCGAAGGCTAAGACAACGATGGAGAGGGAGAAATCCGAGTTTGAGCATAAGTTAGCTTTAAGGTTGGAAGCAGCTAAGACACATAGTAAGGAAAGTAAAACTGAAGGGAAAGATAGTTATTCTGGGAAGTTAAAAGGTTCGAAATTACCATACTTTGATGCTGACAAAGATAACATGGACAGTTACTTGTTACGGTTCGAGCGTTATGCTGAGTTACAGGAATGGACCAAAGATAAGTGGGCAGTTCATTTAAGTGCGTTATTGAGAGGCAAGGCCTTAGATGTATTTTCTAGATTACCTAGTGTAGATGCTCTTGACTATGACAAGTTAAAGGATGCTCTTTTAAAGAGATTTGAGTTAACTGAAGAAGGTTTTAGAAAGCGGTTTAGAGCTTGTCTGCCTGAGAAAGGCGAGTCATTTATTCAGTTTATTAGTAGGTCTGGAAATTACTTAGATAGGTGGTTAGAGTTAGGGAAGGTAGCGCAGACTTATCAGGGCCTTATAGATGTCTTGTTGCGGGACCAGCTATTCAATGTTTGTAGTAGAGATCTGTTCTTATTTCTTAAAGAAAGAAAACTAACTAGTGTAGATGAAATGGCAACTCAAGCAGATCAGTTTGCCGATTTGCCGACGCTAGAGGTGGAGCTCATAATGTAGTGTAGAAAGACAGAACTTTTAGAGATAGGCAAGGGGACGATCATAAACAGAAAGGCCAGAGTGGAAACTATAGAGGTGGAGGTAGTTCGATGGGTGCTCGAGGAGGTAGCAATAGTGGTAACATAGGTAGACCTTTTATTCGTTGTCGTCACTGTAATGGGAATCATGCTTAACATGAGTGTAGGAAAGCGGTGAAAGTGTCCGCTGTCGTAGACAATTTTAGTGAAAATAGTAGAGTGGACAACAATGTAGGGAGTCAGAACCAAGGTTTTAACAACCCATGGAATTTCGGTAGAAGTAGAGGTGGTCAAAACCGAGGTAGAGGTAGAGGCAGAGGTAGTAATAGTCCGGTTATTAAAACCGAGAGTAGTAGCTGTTGTGTTAAAGCGGATGGTGTAATGGCGAAGATCGGAACATGTCTCTTTCCGTATGCAAATCTTCCAACGGCAGATGGTAGAGTGAATGGCACGGACGTAATTGTAATGAGGGATACAGGTTGTACAGGTGTGGTAGTTAGGCGTAGTTTAGTTACGGATGACCAGTTGGTAGGTAAACAGTCACCGTGTATGTTGTTAAATAAGTCGGTAGAGCACGTGCCAATAGCGAGAATAGATGTAGATACACCTTTCTTTAAAGGGACTACAGAGGCACTATGTATGGATGACCCGATGTATGATTTAACGATAGGGAACATAGATGGTTCAGCACTTCCGGTAATGTCCGATTTTAGAAGTAGCATAAGTAATGCCGTAGAGACTAGAGCGCAGGTCCAGAAGCAAGCTTAGGCTTATAGAAAATTAAAGGTTCCTGCAGCCGTAGGTGACATATCTAAAGCGGAGTTTATAGAAGCACAAACTCAAGACGAGTCATTAGGTCCTTGTAAGGTGAAGGCCAAGGATGGTGTAGTGAAGAAGTGTAAAGGGTCCGGTAGTTGTAAGTTTGTACATAAGAATAGGTTATTGTACAGAGAATTTGAAGATAGTGGTAGTAGACAGTTTCACCAATTAGTGGTACCTACCCAGTATAGAACGACAGTGCTTAAGGTAGCTCATGAGTCGATTATGGGAGGTCATTTAGGCGTAAAGAAAACGTCAGATAGAGTATTGGCAGAATTTTATTGGCCAGGCGTTAGTGGAGATGTAACTAGGTATTGTAGGTCCTGCGATGTATGCCAAAGGACAGTACCAAAAGGTCGAGTGACCAAAGTACATTTAGGTCAGATGCCACTGATAGATACACCATTTAAGCGGGTAGCCGTAGACATAGTTGGACCAATTTTTCCAGTGTCGGATAGGAAAAATAGGTACATTTTTACCATGGTAGACTATGCAACTAGGTATCCGGAGGCAGTCGCATTGTCCTCAATTGAAACTGAGAGAGTAGCTGAGGCATTAGTTGATATGTTCAGTAGGCTAGGTGTACCAGAGGAAATGCTGACTGATTGTGGGTCACAGTTTACGTCAGAACTTATGGCTGAAGTAAGCAGGTTATTGTCTTTGCGTCAAATCATGACAACACCATATCACCCTATGTGTAACGGGTTAGTCGAACGATTTAACGGGACGTTAAAGCAAATGTTACGGCGTATGTGTACCGAGAGACCCAAAGATTGGGACAAGTATCTCAATGCTTTATTGTTTGCATTTAGAGAGGTTCCACAAGAGAGTTTAGGATTTTCTCCGTTTGAGTTATTGTACGGTAGGTCAGTTAGAGGTCCGATGAGGATTCTTAGAGAGATGTGGGCAGGTGAAGTAGATAGTGATGAGGTTAAGACTACATATCAGTATGTTTTAGATCTGAAGGAGAAACTAGAGGAGACTTGTAAGATAGCTCAAAGTCAGTTAGTTAAGGCAAGTACCAAGTATAAACGGTACTATGACCAGAAAGCTAGAGCTAGGAAGTTTAAGATAGATGACCAGGTGTTACTGTTACTCCCGACCGACAATAACAAGTTGTTGTTACAATGGAAAGGTCCGTTTTACGTTAGAGGGATAGTGAACACTATGGATTACCGTATCGAGATAAACGGAAAGTTAAAGACCTTTCATGCGAATATGCTGAAAGAGTATATCAGTAGAACCGATAATGTGCAACAAGGGGTGTTAACCGTAGTTAATGTTGCAGTTATTGAGGATAGTGAGGAAGACAGTAGTGAGGACACTAGTCCCATGTATTTTCCCACTAGTGTAGGTAAAGAGAGAGCAGCCGATGTAGACATAGCGGGCATGCTTAGTGTAGCAGAGAAACGAGAGGTAAGTCGTTTAGACTCTGAGTGTAGTACTGTTCGGTCCGATAAGTCGAGACCAACAGATATAGTGCAGTGTAGCTTTAAGCACACGTTAGCAAATCCGATTAGGGAATCGAGAGACCCTACTCCATTTCGCAAACAGTATACTGGTAATGCGATGGATGCAATGTGTAAGGTTGGAGTTCTTGTAGTGGCAGGAAGTTGTGTTATTAGTAACAGTAGAGTCGGGGTAATAGACCGAGGAAAGCACAATATTGGGGCAGACTATTTAAGTCGCCGCACATAATGACCGGTTTAATACAATAGTGTATTGCAGTGTATTGTACAATAGTAGTATATGTTACGACAGGGTAGTGTACAATTGTAAAATAGTGATGAAATTGTAATTACATATTATAGTTAGGTTATAACCTCAGTAGTAATAGTTAACATACTTAAGCGATTGAGCGATCAGCTTGTACGTTTTGTCGCTCATTTGCTCAGAAGAATTAATAGTTTCTTAACGTGTAAATATTAATTATCATTTTGTTGAATTTTAAAAGTGTAGCACTTTCTTTAAGTGGGGAGATGTCGTCACAAAATGTCACGGGTAGAGCGTACTGGTCGTATATAGCTCTTGTAAGTTATCGGTTACACCCAAATCTATTGTTCGAGTTGAAACAATTTCACAATATTCATGATCTATTCATGTAACACGTAAAAGCGTTCACATTTTAAGTGGCCGCCAGAGAGGCCGTGTCATAAGTTTAGTTTTGTGCTAATGCATGTAAACGTATAGGTATATTTTCCTTAAACGGCAAAATTGTATAAGGGGCCTCTCGTGTAGATTCAATACTGTAGATTTAGCCACGTTTGTCACGGACTGAACGGGGGAAATAATGATTTGGGCGTAATGTTTGCTATAAAACCCATTGTCTTCTGGCTCTCGCCGGGATCATCGATAGTACTTTGTTGGAACAGAGATTGGACTGCAAAATTCATAGGCAACATGTGGTTAGTAGTTTTATTAAACTTTTATCGTACATTTGTATTCAGTGGGCGGCGCCATCTTGTTTGGCGGTTACGACATCCGGTTAGCATTGATGTTTCTCAAACATAACTTTAGACTAGCATATGATTTTGAAGTTACTTTATTAGATGTAATTATTGTAATTGATCATTAATTGTAAAACAATATTAATTTGATAACAGTGGATAATAGGTGCATTAGTAAACGTTGGCGTATAACTCAGTGATTGTCATACACGATTGTTAACATTGCGTGCATGCATAACTCAGTGAGTGTAATATATGAGTAATTTGATCATGTTTATATTACATGTGTTAGGGGCACTGATTAACAGCGACGTACATAGCGTATACATGGCGTTGTAGAATATGTATACATTGCTACTCATCATTAGTACAGCTTACATATATTGATTGAATAATGATTTGTTTGGGTAATGATAATTATGCAAGATTGTTATGTTTGTCAACCGACATCTAAAACGTGTGTATAATTACAGCCTAAGCCATCCAGGGTTGGAAATAAGCCATCCAGGGTTGGAAATAAGCCATCCAGGATATAAGCCATCCAGGGTTGGAGTAAGCCATCTAGGTTTGGATATCCAGGAGTGGAGCTAAGCTTCCACGATTAACGTTTACAAGCGGTGGAGACGGTCCCCGTACCTGCGCAGCCAGGTTTTACTAACGACAACCCCCGGGACACAAGGTGGGCCCGTTACCAATCCTCACTGGAGGAATATCACTCACAATCTCAGTGGAGATTAACTATCATTGCATCGCGTCATCAACCCTTACAGAAGGCATTTGATGACAATCATCCATTGAATTCGCGCATCATCATCTTCATGAGCTCTCGCGCATCACAGTTATCGCGCTAGATCAACATTGTTATAGCTTTAACAACACTTTCGTGTCTTAGACATTCAGTATTTATAACAATACTAAGAACGTCTTAAACGTTCATGAGAACATTCTTTTCATAGTTCATTTGTGTATTCGTTTTTTTTTTTTAGATAATTGTATATATATTAAACATATTTTAAAAGTTGCATTAAACTTATGTAAATGCATTCGCCGTCATTGATTCTTTCCTGAGTTAGCCCAACCACTAAGGTCATCCTGTGACACTCTTCACTAATGACAAATATATGATACAAAATGAAAATATTAGATTCCTACTTAAAATTGATTATTACAGAATAAACACAATTCATATATTATATAACATGATTTTTAAACCAAAATTATAAAATTTAAAAGATTATGTAGTTAGGTAAATAACGCACTGCTTAGCCGTAGGTATTTAGGCAACCAGCTTGACAATACAGGGTGGGACAATTTCCAGCCGCACACTGTGTCTGGCACCAGCGATCTGCGTACACATATTTAGTTTTCCACATAACCGTCGCTTCGCATTTCTGACTGTCAATTGGGATAAAGCCCGGTCTTGCTCCCCCGGGAACCTCAACGTTTGCACCGGATTCACCGTTGATAACATTAATGGGTGATCCGATATTGCCAACATTGCTAAATCCGGTTGAAGTAAAGGGCGCTATGGCGACATCTGCGCAGCCGTAGAACTGTTCTTGTGGACCGCAACCTTTACAGCAATTATTGTTTGCATCGCAGTCCCAGTTACTCGCTGAGAGGAAACAACAAACACAGTTTATTTACCTATTCAATTAATATGCCGTTTAGAAAATAAGTATTAAAATATATGAAATATAGTCTGTAGCTAATGGTTCCTTGCTATTCGAATTCAGTCTACTATCACCAAAATGTCTTACGTCATCAATGTTTTTAAACATTTACCTATAAAAGTTTATTATGGATCATAACAAAATATAATTATGAAATTATTAACTGTATCTATTTCGTAATATTGTATTTCTTTCATCATTTAATAAAAACATACCTGTGTTCCACTTCCACTGCATGACGCACTGAGTACATGTTAGTCCGCGTGGTAATACGAGATGCAACGAGAACTTGCGAGTTCCTGTCGGTAGGTGCAATTTTGTTTCTCCGTTTGGTTGTCTCAGTAAATATTGATTCAAGCACGATTCTGAAAATGGACAATATGTAATCCAAATTGAAAGCAGTATAGTTTCATGCTGCAAAAGTTAAGCCTGGACATTGTTATGTTGTATAGATTATTAACTATCATTACCAACGAAATCACTCGGAATAAATGTTATCCAAACATCTTTTAATCGATTTGTATTTTCTTATTTAAGACAAACAGCTAGGACTTCAAACATAAACAAATGCATACTGCTGTTTGGTGAAACATCAAATATAGAATCTTTTCGGACATGGATTTATCCCCGCACATCCTCCCCACGCCAACACCGGTGGACTATGTCACCAAATACAATAGTTCTTGAGGATATAATGCACGTACGCGTAAACAGATATCCGTAAGTGCGATGACCGAAATAAAGATATATTGTGCATTTTCGGGTTAGAATCCCACTGGGAGGTCAAGTTGTCAAGTGAAAAAGTGTCGATTCTTACGGATACAGTATTTGTTCTACCCAGGAAAATGGAGTGGTATGCTTCTACCACGGAAAAATTAACCGTCATATTTGATCTAACATGTGCTAAAGATGACTTAAAATAACATTCAAACAAACAAACATTTTGGATAAGTCAGAATTTTTAGAAATTGGTATCATGTGTAACGTATTCATTTATCCATGATATATTTCATATTTTGAATCATACTGAACTTGTTAAACTCACCGGTTGCCGGTCGTGATGGATTATTGTTTGGGCATATTTTGAACTCAAAGTAGCCACCCTGGTTCGTTGTTATGTCTAAAGTCACGTTAATGGTTTGTCCCTCCACATAGTGGCGCGACAGTGTACCGGTTGCATATTGACCTCCTGCCTCGTTTTCACGACGGCCATTGTAGGCATCACCACATATTCCACATTTTCCGCCATTTTGGTTCCATTGAACCTATAAGATTTTTTAAGACTCGTGTAATATCAATTATATAAATTATGTTGTAACGCATTTCAGTTAAATCTTACATGAATGCTATTATAAAACAACTTGTGTTCATGTTTTTCTACTGCAGATGTTAATAAGTCTTTATAATTATATTTAAGCTAAACAAAACGAAAAACGAAAACCGCATTATTTTTAGACTTATGACTGATTATGTTACTTAGCTTTTGCGTTTGAAACGTAATTAATGCTATGGCTGACTTAGTTTAAACTTATTTATTTTATGTCGATTGTTACGAAAGCTATTCTGCATTTACTATCGATGTGTTCCTGGGTAGAACCAGTACTAAGCAACTGCAGATAAAGTGTCTTGCTCATGGACACAACACATATGGTTATGGCGGGGATCGACCCCACGACTCTTCGATCCTCGATCAGACGCATAACCACTAGACCACAGTGTTGCTGCCTTAATGAAACCATTACTTAGAAACTAGATATTGATTGTCTTAAACTACGAATGAAAAATGGTAATTCTGAATTGTACAAGTGTTTATTATTCCATATAAGATGCATTATTCCTTTTAAAAGAGGATTTTCTTACGTCGTATCCGCCACAAGAGAGTTCGTTATCGTTGTAGTTTATCGGGCTATTGAAGCCGTATCTCCACATACTCGACCTGGACGGGGGCTCCACTAGACGTCCGTGTGCATGCGTCCGTACGGTAAATATGACCAGTGTTATAACCACCGCTGATGTAAGGTACTGGATTGCACTGTCCATCGTGTGTAATCTAACGAGTTAAAATTAGAGATAAAATTTCTGCTGAGATATTTGAGCTAAGTGCAATGTTATCCTTAACTATACTGAACAAAAGATGTTTAGAACGACGTTTTAGGGACAAAGATTAAACGTATGAACATTAATATAATTGTTTGAAGATATTAGAAATGCCTTGTAAGGTTGTATTTTTTTTCAAACAATTGTGCTTTTTTATTATTTTCTAAGCGAATTATCAGAAGTACCTTCCATATTAAAAACAACTTATTTCATTATACAAACGTAATGCTTTGATCAAATTTAATGTTTGGCATTGACAAGAATTGCTCATTCTGTCATTGTTTAAAAACCGCTGAAATATGTTCAGAAACGATTTTTATTCTCAAATAGAAATATCCGTAAATTTAAAATTACCCCACTTTTCTGTGAAATGAGAACTATATTCGATAACTTAAAAAGCTATGTTCCGAAATTGTATCTTACTGTAGTATGTTCCAGCGACCAACAATCACAAATACGTAACTTAATGGAACAGTCAAAATTTCAGAAACGTCTTTCCATGAAGAATATTTTATCTGAGTATTGATAAGTAAAAACTATAGTAGCACAAAATTGTTTTGATGTATGGAATGTTTATAAAGTGTATACCGTATTTAGCTAAAAATCTTACCTCTTGATACGTTTATAAAGTGTATACGGTATTTAGCTTAAAATCGTACCTCTTGGTACTTGAATGAGTATTAAAATTAACGTGAACTATCCGAATAAGGAACACCAATTTTACCACGCCTTTTAAAAGTTTTAAAACGATATTTACTTTAAACCGTGTTAAATTAAATATTTGTAGTACTTTTCTGTCGATACGTTTTTCCTGGCTGAATTTTAAGAAGGACGATGCTGTTTTTATAGTAAAATTGTTATCACCAGTGTTGACACACACTGTAGTATCGGTCATTCAAGTCCGCTTCCGGTAATCAAAACTAAAAGGTCAAGATTAGTTATGTAAACATGTTACCAACCATCACAGTCATGTCAAAATCCATTTATCAAATGTTATCAAACTGTTTTAAAAATTGATTGCGTTCAAGTATGAATGAAAGTACTGTACACGTAACTCAAATCTAGAAGACCTTGTGACGTAGTTAGATCAGTTTGGTAAATTCTTTATGAAGAATTTTATACCTGCGACTTTTGTGACTATTTTTAATTTCTTTGGTACAATTTTGATTATTAACGAAATCGTCAGGACTTGTGACGTAGTTTTTGCCATGATCTGCAAGCAGACGTCATGAAAACCGATGTCTCGCTAGATATTTCCATGTGGATTTCTTGTGACACGAGTTATCTGGTCAACTCGTACATATTGATAACTTAGTCAACTCGCAGTTATATTCTTTAGGGTGCATGGATTAAACATATGCACTTGATTCACCCCACCACCACCCCACCACCCGCTACTCCCACGTTTTAAACCCCATTCAACAGATATGTTTTAATATGTATGAAACTAAAATATTCTGTATTAGTGAATAAATAAAGAGTGCAAGTAGAGTATTGCCGAGGAATATACACGAGGTGCGTTTTCTGTTTTGTGTTTGTGGTCCTTGTGTTGTGAACCACAGCATCGAATGCGGAGGTTTTTTATTCAATCTCCGTCGGATCATACCAGACCTTGTTGCTTCCTAAGGGGTACATTAACACCAGCTTTGTTTAGTGCTGTTTGGCGGCAGTAACAAGACGCCCCGACTAAAAATCAGTAGTATTATTACTTACTGTCCTATGGGATCATCAAGCCCATTATTTGTGTCTTTAAAGTAGAATGTCGCTTAAGCCGGTGCTAGGAGGCATGAGAAGTGTTACAATTAACGTTATCTCTCATGAACAGACTCAATAAAACCAAGTATGTTTATCTCTTTTTTGTGTTTGTTGCTTCTAAGGGATCCCCTTTTCAGTATTTATTTATAAAAATGGTAACATGGATTAAACTTGATCTCCCCACTCCCGTTGTTCAAACACATACAGATATTTTTTAAATATGTATGAAACCGAAGTAACCTATGTTTGTAAATAAATAAAGAGTGCAAGCGTATTTATATTGAATGACTGAAAGGTATTATTGCCACATAAACGTGTCCGTTTCCGGTATTTACTTTGTGATTTCAGAGAATTGAGGATTATGCCCGAGGTGCGTTTATTTGTTTGTGCTAGTGATTCTTGTGTTGTGGTTAGCCTTTAAAAATATTTCGTTTGTTGCCGATTTGTCTCTGTGCATGCGTTTTCGTTTTTAAATGATGTTTAATATGCAGATCGATACCAATCTATAAGAATACAAACAAGACTTGTACCGTATTCACAACAATACCTTGTTGTAACCTTAGCGTATATAAATGAATAAGGGATATCCTTTGGATGAAACAAACACAACCAAGAGAATAAAAAAGCAGACTCGGTTTTATTGAGTTTGTGCATGAAAGGTAATGTAGAAAGCAACATTAATATGCCCACTAGCACCGGCTTAAGCGATATTCTACTTCAAAGCCGCGTATAATGGGCTCGTTGATCTCGAAGGACTAGTAAAATAACATAACTGATTCGTAGCACGGGTTTTCAAGTCGCACTGTATAGTCACATTGTGAACCGCAGCATCAAATGTTCAGTCTCCGGTCTAATCATACCAGACTTGATAAGAATGGTATTAGTAGCTCTTTTGCTTGACATTCAGTATATAAAAAGTAGTTCTGGTGTGGTCGGCCAATTGTCAGTATAATATGACTGGTTTGGTGCACCCTAGAACCTGGTTTAAATTGTCAGTATAATATGAATGGTTTGATGCACCCTAGAACCTGGTTTAAACCCCCTTTTGTGCCACTGACCGTTCCAAGGCGGTAGCTTGTCAACCCTTGTTGTGTTTGTGACGTCATATGCCTTAATTCCTTATTAGCATTGCCATTCATGTTTGTCTTTTGCGTGTTTTGGGTTTACTGTGTTCTGTGAAAGGTGCATTTTCAATTCGACTTTTATACTTATTTCTCACGGTGTATATGTCACCTTGCTCAAACTATTCTGGCTTTCATATTGACTTATATTTATACGGAAGAGAGATTTGTCTTAACAATTAATTTTGCCGTATGCCTATATATATATAGGTATACCTATATCATATTCAGAAAATGGCATCGAGGTAAGAGATTGTATTTTTCACGCAGGCAAATTTGTTTAAACACCCCCTAAGCTGTCAAGACCACAAAATAAAGGGCTTGACAACAGAGGTATCGCCTTGGAAAGAGGCCACTGGGTTTGAACCTGGTTGTAGGGTGCAGCAAACATTGGTTTTGTTATATAAACGGATATTGTCATTCCAGTTAAACCCCAGATAACATGCATATGTTTGGGCAACGTGGGAAGATGATCGGTTGGTTGGCGTTGGAGTGTCAGTGTTGGCCCAATATTGGACCACTTGAGTGCATATGCTCACTTAATGGGGTATAAACATAATGCATAGTCATACATTAGGCCGACAATGGGGCACTATATCATGTTTTTTGTGTATTTTGAGTCATTTTTCACAAGTACTTGCTTTCCCAGCTAGCATTCTAACGTTGGTTCGACAACGTCGACCCAACGTAAGTTTGT
This sequence comes from Cyrtodaria siliqua, assembly GCA_037043455.1. Lineage (NCBI taxonomy): Eukaryota > Metazoa > Mollusca > Bivalvia > Adapedonta > Hiatellidae > Cyrtodaria > Cyrtodaria siliqua. The sequence goes on along the minus strand of JAWPHD010002864.1, from coordinate 198,481 downwards.
CCAGCTGCCCCAACGATGTTGTGACGTTGTCTTCAACGTAGAGGGCTGGCGTGGCGCAGTCGGTAACGCGGGTTTTTGTAACCGGAGGCCCCGGGTTCAATCCTCCATGGTGCCACTGAGTTCCGTCGGCGTGTTCTTGGGCAAGACACTTTCCCTAGCCTCGTCCGTCGGATGGGGACGTAAACGGGGCGGTCCCGAGTATCGGTCTATCCTCTGAGCACGTTAAAGAACCATAGGAATCTATTCGATAATAAGAGTAGGGTAGGTTCCCGAATTCCTATGTATCCTTCCCCTCTCTCTGGGGCGGCTCTAAATAACATATACTGTGCTGATGAGCCGTTAAACAACATTCAATTCAATTGTCTTCAACGTTAGACCAATGTTGAGACGTCGCTGTACCAACGTTGGGCCAACGTTTCAAATTACTAACGTTGTACATGAACGTTGGGCCAACGTCGGGTTATCACATCCTTGAGCATAAAGTACGTAATCATCTTTTTAAATATTCATGAATTTCTCTTTTGATGAGTTTAATTTTATTCTTTTAAATGTGTCTTAACTCTTTTATTATATATAAATATAACTAATTCAGCTAATAGCTATATAAACATACTAAATATATAAAGTTATAATACATTTATTATTCTTTGTGAAGCAGAACAAGTTTGCTACATTTCCACCATGCAGCTTAAAGTGAATGAAAACGTCCATCCTAAGAAGTTGAACTACATCACTTTAAACAAAATAAATTAACATATACAAATGCTGTTTATAGGTCCAATAGTTGACTTTGAAAGACTGGACAAAATAACTATTTTCCACCATCAAATCACAGTTGGTTTGAAGTTGACCCAATTTTCCAATATTACCACGAAGCATTGGCCCAATACTAAGCCAACATGCTGGGCCACTGTGGAAACGATAAGCAGAATCAAATGAGCCCAAAGTAAAAGGCCAACGCCGGGCCAACGAAAGTGATGATATTGGTTTGATGTTGGCCCAACATATGCATGCTATCTGGGACAGGACAGAGTAAATAGGAAATCGCACTAGGCATCATTAATAGATGATCCTGTATCAATGAATATAAAAACAAAAACATAGAAAGACATACACTCTATTTCTGCCTACACATTCCCTGAGCAACAAAACAATTAACCGTTAAGGGCACGACGAGACAAAATGCATTTAAATTATTAAACGTAACTATTCTTTACAGGATTTACGCAGACATCATTATAGTGTCCACACACTGTCTGATCATCTAACACTATAAGAGGAAAGCGTAGTGGCATACTGTAAATGGTTCAACCACCAAACATGCAGTGCGTTACAAAATGATAGTGACATCTATCGAAACATTTTTAACAATTTTGATAAAGATTGCATGAAAGAGATGAAAGTGATAATGACCAAGGATCTAACTAAGTTTGTAAATAGCGTCACCATAGAAGTCAGGTTGTGATACTAAATTACTGTTATATATTACAAGAAGATCAAGATTGCAATAATACAACTTTAAAGTATCCCCGATGGAACTGTTTTTAAGTTAGACCTTAACGATTTTATTCTGTCGTTGTTGCAGCTCTGCACGAAAAGCTGTCACATTTCTGCTTGATACTGATCTCAGTATTGTATCATTTAGAGAGCAATTACTGCATATTCAGAAGTATTGTATTATAGTTTAGTCCAAATTGATGGTATAAAGGACACGATTCAACCGGATGACATGTGATCAGTTACTGACAGGGCCGCTAGTACGTTTTAATGGCCATCTAGACAGCCATGTTGAATATATAAATTGTGTCAAACCTGTAGCAGCAAACTAACAATGTGCTGATTCTAAATTTGGGTTAAGGGTCAAAAAGGTGTTTGAGTTTACCATTATGCATTGATGGTTACAGTAGCAATCTTGGCTTTTTGCCTTCAGTCATCGCTGCTGTATAATGCATCTATGATCCAACTGAAATACAAACAGAATTTCTTGACACAAACAAACTTAATGATAGAAGTAGACATTCAGTACCTTTTAAAATCAACAATTTTCCCATCGACACAACTATACATCCCACAAAACTCATTATCGTATGAATATCTCCGAATCGTGAAGTAACATCGTTGAACCATTTAGACCTTACAAACATGATTCGGTGTATAATTCTGAACTTGGATTGGGAAACACTCTATTTCTGTCTACACATTCCCTATTGCATCAACTTTTAGTTTAAATTTATTTATTTTACATCGATTGTAACAAAATCTCTATGAACTTATTTTAATCACTCTCGACGTTTTCCTGGGTAGAACCAGTAGTAAGCAAATGCAGATAAAGTGTCTTGATCAGGGACACAACACATATGGTAATGGTGGGGATTGAACCCATGACTGTTCGATCATGGGTCCAACGCTCTACCACTCTACCATCAACTGTTCATGCTCTATTTGATCTGAAAATACATTTATGATTACTTGCCAGTATTATTTGTTGTAGTTTTCATATTTTCAACATAAAATCAATTTCTTTAATCTTAAACCAGACTAGATTATTAGGTTAATAAGATATCTGGCACAGAAGGCAAGATATGGCTTTCTTTTGCATTTAAAACACCCGTTTCGGTAGGTACGTACACGATATTTAATTAAACCTGAGACCATTAGAAATACAATAGTGTTAGAAATGGATTCAGTGTCCACCAAACTCAGTCATATACACGAAGAAATATTGCCTATCTTCCTGTAAGCTAGAAATCGAATCATGGCACATGTCATTTTATGCCGTGCCAGCCAACTATGTGAAAATCTTGGATATTTCATTGTTTTCTCTAGAAGTCAACAAGGTCAGAAATGGATTTATACAGCCCAAAAACTTGTCACAGACACGAACTTTGTTTTCCAAGCTGGTTTTTGTGTTACGGTTGCTATTTTGGCGGCCTTTATTCATATATACCACAGTGGCATCATTTAGTTTCTGAATACGTACAACTATGAGATAGAAACCCCTCATAAAAATAGTGAGTAGAAGATTAAATAGAATCTTGCATACAAATGGGTTTGGAAACTCAGCCTCTTAAGGTAACATCTGGATAAGGCAAACTACATATTTTCCAAAAAAAGACAAACAAAAGAAGATCATTGTGATGAATTTTTGCTTTATTGTCTTTCATTATTCTGGATTAATATGCATGTTTGCAGTAAGTAACTGTCTCGAAATAGATTTCAAACCTGAACAAATTCCATTTAGCCTAGACCATTTTTTATTTTGCCAATAAATAAAAACAGCTTGCTAATGAATTTCTCTTTTCTGAGAGCATTTCCCCATACATTTCCAATTCCATTATGTTAACAGATAATGATGCATAGTAAATATATATTGTTAATTACAGTAAGACTGACAATATATATAAGGACATAGTACCAACTCCATAGCCAGCTATGTAATCGAGTATACTACTTACATGTTCTACAGTAATGTCTTGAAGAGAGATGTGTCTCTATGTTCAAAACTCGATTTAAGCTAACTATTAGGCCTTATTGCCAATTGACCGTTCCAAGTCAGTAACCCTGTTTTCACCATTCTTTCTGTTCTGTTGTCTTTTTCATTGTTATGTTATTTCGCTCTTTGTTTTTGGTACAATGCGAATCTACGGTGCCATAAAGTTTCGGTGCTGTGATTTCTATAGGAATATTTCTCTCATTTTTCAATTAACATGTTTTCTACATTGGTATGTTTACCACATTGGATCATTACCACATTAATACGTTTGCCATGGTGTCATGTTCTCCATTTTATCGGTGTCATGATGTAATTCAGTATACTTGTATATGCATGTATGTATTTGGTTCAACGTCGCTTCTAACACTCTTCCTGTTATATCTCTACGGTATCTACGTGTGGCAGTGAGCTCATTACTAAACGTTATAGTGCTGTCACACTGGAATAACAAGCTGTAGACACGATATGATACCCCACATAATCAAATTATACCTACACCGGACCATCCAGTCCTTAAACTACCCTTTAGATGCTATACGTTAAGCAAGTGCGCCACTTGTACCATTTTAGGCCACATCGATGTAGTTCAAACTCATACTAGAAATCTTCGATATGCTTGTACTCCAATTTCAAGTTTTTTATATGGTTGTATATATGTTAATAAATTTTGATAATGGTGATCCGTTTGAAGCCACAAACACAACCAAAAGAATAAAGTAACAGACGCGGTTTTATTGATTCTGTTAATGAGAGGTAATGTAGGAAGCAACACCTCTCACGCATACTAGCACCGGCTTAAGTGGTATTCTACTTCAAAGCCACATATTTTATATATAAATACAAAAAAAATAGCCTAGAAAGCCACATAGAAGGTAAGTAGATATAAAGTAAATGCAAACATATACATAAGTTTCTATATATTTTTTATTATAAAATGTATAAGAAATATACAAAAATTGGAATGACATAAACTTGTACCTTTCTTATACGTATACCTATTGTAAGTTATTTATGACACTGTATCCACACAATGATGCACGCATGCACACTTATCATCTCACTCTTTCATTAAACATAACAATACTGTTGTAGATCGCATATATTAGGAAGGATTTCCCTTATATTTACACAATATGAAAGGCAAATCTTTAATGGCATGTAAGATTAAACTTAATATAGCGAACTGTATTAGCTTTCATACACTTTGCGTATATATTTATGATAAATAGGAAGCAATCGTTATTCCAGTCCCCAAACCTGGTAAGGAGCATACGGACCCAATAAATTATCAACGAGTTGTATATGTAAAATCATGGAACGAATGATTAATGAGAGGCTCGTTTGGTACCTGGAATCCAACAAGCTGATAACAAAGTATCAAAGTGGATTCCGGCGCCAACGAGGCACAACAGACAATCTCATTCGATTTGAATCATTTATAAGGGAAGCAAGCTTTCGTAAAGAAAGAAGATTTAGTCGCTGTATTTTTTGATTTAGAGAAAGCTTATGATACTGCAAGGAAGTACGGTATCATGAATGATCTTTATGACCTTGGTCTTAAAGGCCGATTACCAATTTGTATAGAGAATTTCTTAGATGATAGACAGTTTTGTGTCCGAATGGGTTCAACCCTCTCTGACATTTATGAAAAGGAGATGGTTGTGCCTCAGGGCAGAATACTCTCTGTCACCCTTTTTAATATAAAAATTAACAGCATAGTTAAATGCATCGATCCTGGTGTGGATTGCTCTCTACATGTTGACGACTTTGTTATATGTTATCGTGCAAAAAACATGAACACTATTGAAAGACAACTTCAACAATGTCTGAATAAACTTCAGACCTGGTCGGATGAAAATGGTTTAACATTTTCTAAATCTAAAACTAATTGTATGCACTTTTGTCAACTACGTAAACACCATGAAGACCCTCATCTAACACTGGATGGGTCACCAATACCAGTAGTGGATGAAACAAAATTCCTTGGTCTTATTTTTGAACGTAAATTAACGTTTATACCACACCTTAAATACTTGAAATCCAAGCTCTTAATTTACTTAAAGTTGTTGCAAACACTAATTGGGGAGCAGGTCGTAAAGTACTTTTTCAACTTTATAGATCTCTTATTAGATCCAAGCTGGACTACGGCTCAATAGTATATGGATCGACTCGCAAGTCATACTTGCACATGCTCGATCCTATACATAATTAAGGATTACGACTCGCCTTAGGTGCCTTTCGCACATCACCTGCCGAAAGTATATATGTTGAAGCTAATGAACCATCACTGTCTCATAGATGGGACAAATTAGCCCTTCAATATGCCATTAAATTAAAATCTAACCCTTCAAACACAACTTTCGATAATGTTTTTAATCCTAGTTATGAACCTCTTTTTGATCGAAAACGGAAGGCCATTCGACCATTTGTTCTTCGTATTAAACCAAAATTAAGAGACACCGAAATCGATTAAATTTGATTGCCAAGTACAAAGTACCACAAATTCCACCGTGGAGTTTGGAAACACCAACAATTGTTTTTGATCTTTGTAATAGTAACAAATCCAGTAAAAACCCATCTGTCTTTCAAAGCAAATTTAATAAAATTAACTCGAAATACAGTAACTTTCAACATACGTATATACACAGATGGTTCTAAAGATGGAGATAAGGTAGCTGCAGCAGCTGTTGTTCACAAACACAGCATAAAGAGCCGCCTGCCTGACAAGGCCTCTATCTTTTCAGCTGAACTTAAGGCAACTGAACTTGCCTTAAATTATATTCAGGAATCTGATGATGACCATTTTGTAATATTTTCTGATTCCCTTTCATCTCTTCAAGCACTGGGTAATATGAAACATGATAACCCAGTTGTGCTTCATCTTTTAGAAAATTACAATTCTTTTATAGTTGATAATGTTATTATATTTTGCTGGCTTCCAAGCCATGTAGGAATACGTGGTAGTGATAGTGCTGCTAAAGCAGCATTAGGTTTTTGTTTACATATATCAAATGCTAAATGACCTTATACTGATTTTAAAAGTTGTATTAACACATTTATTCGCAACTCTTGGCAAGCCGCTTGGGATTTGTCAGTTAACAATACACTCCATCCAATTAAACCGTTACTTGGAGAATGGCGTTCTTCTAGTAGACCCATTCGTCGAAAAAAAGTTGTCCTAGCCCGGTGCAGGATAGGGCATACACGTCATACTCATGCATATGTATTACAAGCTGAGCAATTACCAGAATGTATATCCTGCTTTGCACCGTTAACGGTCAAACACATCTTGTTGGAATGTGTAGACTTTGATCCTAAGGTACTACACTGTTAATACTATGAAAGAGTTATTTGATACTATAGACTTTAGTCTTGTTTTAGATTTCCTAAAAGAAATCAGACTATATAAATCATAATTATGTGTTCTTATATATATTTACTTGTTTATATACCCGTTCACGGGCATTTGTTGATTTACATATATAGTTTATATTGCTACCATATCATCCCTTATTTTAATAGTTTTATCTTTACATATTTACATTAATTTTAATTACTACTTAATTTCTTCATCTTTCGTCGGTTTTTGCGCACAATATGACCTATTTATGCGTCGACGTGCCGTAAAACACCATTCATTCATTCATTATGATAAATAAATATGTCCTTCGCAAACTATTCCTATTGTAGCATTACAAAAATGCAGCAAAAAGTATACATACTTCACACTAATATATGACCAAATAAAAATGATACTATTACTAAAGCACATTTAGTATTTTATAATAAATATAATTCACCTATTATAAAAATAATTGTAAATAAAAGTAAATTCCATCAAAAGGGTATCCCTATTAATTAAGTCCACATCCAGAGAAATTAGCAAACAATACGTAAATGTTGTTGTAAAGATATATAAAAAGCATAATTAGGAAAACCTCCGGATAGACCAGATCGAAGACAAAAATAATATGCCTTCCTTTTCATGTTCCCTTAGTCTCGTCTATAGGATGGGAACATGAACAGGGCCGTCCCGTGTATTGGAGTGTATTTTCCGAGCACGTTAAAGACTCATATTAATTAATTCCTTTCTATCCATCTCCTCTCCTTGTGGAGGCTCTTAATAACTTATACTGTATCTGTGAGCCGTCAAATATCCAAAGCCATCATAAGGGCCGCAATGTCGTGTCCTCGCACAATCAAAGAAAAAAGCATAGTGGAGAGTAGAAAATGGATCAAACATAAACATGCAGTGCGTTGCAAGTTGATAGATTCATTACCCGAGGATTTTCCACAGTTTGTAAATGCCGTCACAAGTCAGGTAGTGATTGTCTTTGTCGCAGAATAGTTCTTAAACTACTTTTATAGTTAAAACGATATAAATAAGACTATCAAGGGCCAATGTCACAAAGAGGCACATCTTTCCTAGTTAATGACCTGTTATTGTATGTGTAACCAAAACAATATTATGTGTATTTTTTGTTAAAATATTACTCTTTATTTAGATCTAGTCTTATTCATTGATTTTCACGAATAAAATAAACGTATGGCGGTTAATATATCTCAATCATAGGATGTGCCATTTGAAATAAGCAATATTCGGTACCTTGTTCCCAAGTCACCACTTCACACCCTCAATTAAAATTACGCTGAAAACTTTACTGAAGTACTATTTGTAAGAAATCGTCATAAGGGTCACGTTGCTTTTCCCAGTGACGTTTTTATTCCACGGCCTTGACTTTGTCAGTTTTTCTGTTTACGTTTGAGCTTGTAGAAGAATGGATATTTCAAAAATGGAATATGGTTTCGCAAATATAATTTAAGAAGAAAAAGGTAGGGGTATAATTATTATTTCACATACATTTATTGTTTCCTAAATGACTTTTATTTGACATTTAATTGAGACCCGAACGGCAGTACATACTATAATAGGTTGTTGAATACAGTTCGATCAAAAACAACGACGCAACTGATAATGTATATGTATCATTTAATATGTTAAATCTATCACACCATCGCCAACATATTTAGGTACGTAATATGATCATCTCTTCGTGGGTAACGCACTTTCTTCGAATTCCTTTGGTATTTTGTTATGAAACTGACTGCTTTCAATTCCAAATTATCGCATGACAGACCCAAAAAGAAATGAATGTTAGTTCCCTTGATCCATCTTTTTTCGCAATAGTCAAGAAAACAGGTCGCATATCCTCAAGCCGTTCAACACCTCCGAGCCAGTCACACATGTATTGCACGTCATATTTTGATTTAGACTAAATCTTTTTTGATTTTTATTATTCCAAAATTTCATTACTGTCCGCCCTCGTCTATGTATCGTCTTCTAACGATCTCCTGCGTGCACTATGGTAATCTTGACAGGTTAGCGAGCATTCTGGCTGCCATTTTCAACCGTCGCAGTTGTCGTTGGATGTACGTGACGATGCACGAAATGACTGGCTTGTTGTCGATTATTAAAAGAAATGTCTATAATTTAATGCTAAATGAATATAACGCAGTGTAGATTTAATATGGATTTTCGGCCCGCCATATGGTTTGTTTTGGCCCTTCACGCGCTGGTCTAATATGACCTCAGGGACAATGTAAGATATAATGTAGTCTATATGAATTAATTTGTAGTATGTTTAATAAAAATATCGCGTGTAGATCAGACTATATGTATGTTATACTAGTTATATGGGTATACCACTTGGCGGTGGTCATAACACTGGTCATATTTGCCGTACGGACGCACGCACACGGACTTCTAATAGAGACCCCGTCCAGGTCGAGTATGTGGAGATACGGCTTCAGTACAACAATATTCAACTCTCTTGTGGAGGATATGACGTAAGATATCTTTATTAAAATGAAGCATGTATGACTATCTGATATGAATGATAAACACTCGTACAATTTAGAATTACCAACTTATTCAGAGTTTAAGATGTTCAATAGATCCCATGTAAAAGTTTCAATCAATGCAACCATTATACTATGTGTCAAACGCAAACCTAATTTTCAGACACTGTCATAACATTAACAATAATGTTTTTTACCTTTTAATTTAGTTCACCTTAAATTTAAATTTTAAGAATTGCTTAACTCTGCAGAGTAAAGGCATATTCATTTAACCAATACATTTTCTATTAAATTCTAAATAAACATATTCAAGAGCGTAACTGTATGATTTAATTGAATAAGTTTCCAATGTAATGTGTTTGATGGCTATAAAACGAGGCCTTTCAAATTCCCAAAAATGGCGAAAGATGTGAAATATGTGGCGATCCCTACAATCTATTTTTATTTATTTATTGTTATTTGTCCTCACATCAACGGTTGCATAAATGTTGGCTTATTTGAAGTTTGGAACATGTTTGGGTGAGAAGTTGTGAGTACGCGAAGTAGAGAGACACGTGGGGACATGTGCGAGACACATGTCATCACATAGTTTGCGCTAGGACCTAATCGTCCTCACTAATTGTTCTCACTCAACTGTATTTATCTATTAATTATCTCTTATTGCCCCCATTTTTTTTTGGCCTCACATGAAAGGGTTAATCGGAGAGAGAGAGAGAGAGAGAGAGAGAGAGAGAGAGAGGCATTGATATAAAATAATTTCATTTTATATGCGTATGTCTTTCAGGATGTTCATCAACTTTAACCATAAACAGCGTTCGCAATGAGGCTTTGCAACTATTTTACCAACGATTTTACCACGCCTGAAGTGTAACATTTTTGGAATTTTGTATTTTGTCTTAACCGTGTTTTCAACTTAAGTTAAATAGTAAAGAGTATGATAATGGACCTTTGGAAACGGCCGAGCACGACACATACGAAATATTGCAGTCTCGGTTTGATTGAGACTGTTCATGAGCGGTAGTGAAATATGCTCGCTACCGCTCACGCCCTCTAGCCCCGGGTTGAGCAGAACTCAATATTCATAAAATCAATAGTACAAAATAAAATTTTAACCATCCCGAAGATGGCATGCATATGGCGGTGGACATGGAGTAGTAAGTCTGTTGTAGAACTTTTTTGTGATAAAGCTTATATCGTCTGAATTTTAAAATTGTTGTCACTAATGTTGACAATCACGGTTTTCAAATCCGCTTTCGGAAATCAAAATTAAAAGATCAGGATTATATGTGTAAACATGTTTCCAACCATCAGAGTCATGTGATAATCCTTTGATCAACTGTTATCAAATTCATTTAAAAGTTGAATGCGTTCAAGTATGAATGAAAATGAAGTGTAGAGCTTCTGTATACGTCAGACAACACTTGTTGAAACAAGTACACGCCGATAAATTCTACCTCAGAAAGCAGTATGTATATATTGCATCACACTGCCCACTATATACCCGTGTTAGACGTTGAAGACAAGCTTTCCAAGCAAGCCGCCCTACATACCAATAGGCAATTTTCGAGACACGTATCCGACCAAACCCACGCCGCTGCACTTGTCAACAATCACGACGATGAACAAACTCTCGAGGAAATGAAAGCGTGTCCGGATACTAATTACGTGCAAAATACAATTTCGCGCACTACAAATTACCAGGAACGGAAGAGGTGGCAAAGGAAATTGATCCTAACATTTTCTGTGATGTGGAAAACTTTGCTGACCACCTGTTATAATCATCAGTTTCAACATGACGTCAAATTCCGTGTAAAATGCATTTATGGCATTTGCTAAATTCTGACGCTACACGCGTTTCAGTGCCAGCATGGAACTGACTCCATATATGAGCCTAAAGTTCTGTGAACTGCGCCTTGCTAGTGTTTATTGTTGAGAGCTAAACTGTGTCAAGGTAAATTCTAGTTCTACAATAATAGCTATGGCTACAAGAAACACATATGAACAGTTCATATCATAATTATGTAGATGCGTGTATAATACCACCGACAAGTAACGTTTGTTAACCATATGTAATTTTAATAATTTGATTATAACAAAATAAGCACTGGATTTAGAAAAGCGTTTTTATATTTTGGCAAATACTAGTTTCGAAATGTAGATAGTTGTTATGTAAAAAAAGAATACACATTATTCCAAAAAATAATATATTATTGCAGAAAATATAATTAGGCAATTGTTTTGCTGTTACTGTTATATGTGCAGAAATAATGTGCATCCTCTTTTCATTTGATTGTAAATTTTAAGTCATCAAACCAAGAAATCATGATAAATATGTTGTCGTTATTCATTCATTTATTATGGTTTATTATTTTAAAAATATTTGATGTGATTCATGAGAAAAGGGCCCTTGAACTGATAACAAAAACCATATTACTCAAGACACCACCCAGGATAGAAGGGTGACATAATTAGAACCAGTCTACTGAGAATACTTAGAAATACGATCAAAATTTAACTTGCAAATTTCCCGTGTATTTAATTTGTATTAATTGCGCGTGCAAAAACTTCTGAACTTCTGAATATCAATGTCAGATCAACTGAAAGGATGAAAGGTAGTATCTGCAAACAATGTCATCATTTGCAAAATATGACGAGGAGTCAAAGCAAATTTTAAATTGCTGTAACTATTGGTACACTTCATTCGAGTTTGTAATTACTAACCTTTCTGCAATCTCCAGACAGTACTTTCATTTGTGCGTACTATTTCCTTTCACCATAACAGAACATTTCGAATTTTTGCACGTGAAATTTATGCACATTTACTACATGGGATAATTGTCCAATTAGGTAGTGGTGATTAGATGATCATATTATCGTGGTTTCCTCATCATCTCGGTTTCATCATCGTGTAGATTCGCACTTTTATTACTTTTATTACATTACGGATGACGGAATAATGGCGATTAGCTATTACACATTACATACATGTACAGTATATCAAACAAGAATTGACTGATTGAGGGAATGAGTGACTGACTAACTGACTGACTGACTACTGCCTGGCTGGCTGGCTGACTGGCTGACTGACTGACTGACAGTAGATATGGCGTGTGGTGAAAGCGTAATGTACGATTGTACAATGACGACAATAAGATTTAAGGTGAAACCGCGATGGTACAATGATGAAAGTGCGATGACTACGCGCTGGTTTATGGTATCACACACACAATGGTAAAGAACAGAAGAAAAGCACAATCCATGAAGCGCGATGATACGATGGTGAAATCGCGATGGAAAAATGGTGAAATCCCGATAGTACGATGGTGAAATCACAATGTTATATCGCGCTTTCACCATCGTATCATCGCAGTTTCACCATCGTATCATCGTGCTTTAGTCAATGTTTCTTCATTGCACTATCATCCATCAAGCCCTAACCCTCTTTTCCGTCCGACATTTTGCTCATTTCCATCCAAGTTACAGTACAAAATAGCATATCACGGGAATCCCGAGGGCTAAGCGGTTGTCCGAGGTGTCGTTGAAACGGGCTCACCGAGGCCTACATGATGCCATCGTGTTTCCCTCAAAACTCGACCGGGATCAGTTCGGTGCCCTCGGGAGCCAGGTTCGAGCCCTTCCTTCAGACCCACCCAACGCGGTCGGAGCCGAAACCAAGCACGCGAATGCAACTTGTAGGGTTTGGCGAGCCCGTTCCGTTTTGTACTATAACTTGGATGAAAATGAGCGTTCAAAGTTGGAAGGAAAAGAGAGTTATCCGTGAAAAAAGTAATGGTCCAAACGGAACAGTGTACTTGTTAGATTAATGTCGACATAGAACATAATTATTATAACAAGAACACCGCACACACGGTGTAACGCTCCTCTGTTTATGAAAATCCGTGTCCGTGAAAAAGGTCATCCAGTATTTTTGGACAAGGCTTTGACCTTGTAAAAAGGTAAGTCTGAAGGTCAAGGTTACAAGTTATTTAAGGAATAAATCGCACATTTTTAGCTTTCATCGGGGCATTTTTTCACCCATATATGAATGCACACAGCACGCACGCACTTACGCACGCACTTACGCACGCGCCCACGCATACGTACTCGCAGCACCCACGCGAAACACGGATAAATGGATGGTTAGCTTTAGCGTTGTTCAAAGATACAGACACATCGTTCTTTTACGGTTAGCATTAGTCACAATTTATTTATTTGAAAACCCATCAATGTGAAAGTTCTGAAACGACTAACATGTATATACTCATTTAGGCCGCAATTAAAATATATCATTTGCCGTTGGCGCCGAACAGGGAAAATGGTCCAACTCAAAAGGTTTTGAATATATATTTGTACTCGCGACACGTTCTGCCATCGCGACATCGCTATAATTCCTACAGCTACACGCACGCATTCCCACAGCGACACGCATTATTTACTGGTCAATATTAATATACATAAAATGATTGTCCCAGATGAGATGTGTCTCAAGTCACACCAATCAAGTTAAACGAATATGTACCCTACCCTTTTAACCGGCAACGGCAAGCAAGCACATCTTTAAGGATGACTTTTTGGGGCCATATGGTACATTTTAGCTGTAAGGTTGACCTTAATCTTTAAGGTACTGGTCAGGGTTTCGCGGGAGTAATGTATATACATTATACATGGGACCTTAAAATTACTGGTCATAATGACTACTTGCTTAAATCTGGCCTCATACCTCCATACAATGCTTATTGGAACTTATTGGACTTCTTTTTCAAACCGCCAACTTGCTTACCAAGATCAATCATTGGTAATATTCTTAAATAAAGAAGCTATGAGTTAATTAGGACAGCATTACAGTATATATAGTTATGTATATGTCTCCAGGGCCATCGGGGTATCATTTTACACACATAGTTGGACGCCTAAAGAAACGACGCTTACTTTGGTCTGTAAAGGTCGCCAATGTGCTTCCATAGAGGCCCAGAAGAAAGATTTTTGAACAAGTAGACATCAACTGTGTGGAGGTAAACACCATGTTGCCTGGCATATTGTTATCTAAAACAAAATTGTACGTACCAAACACGTTATAGTTCAATTCATAAATGACGGATGATCCTAACACCTTAGAACATTTTGAATATAATTAAATATTTAGGTGCGGTGATCTCGAAAATATGTGCGGCGAAAACAGACCCGACGCACCTGCACTTACGCCTTCAATCGATTTGTACTCGTCAAAATTTAGTGTTTACTTCCCGGATACAGAATGATTTATCCTACGTTATGATCTCTAGGAACCATTTCTGAAAGTCGGTTACAATTTAATTAACACATGTGGGTTACTAGTAGTTCCTTCTAATTTACTAAAGATCTACATGATTCTATTACGAGAAAGTGAAGCATAGTCATTCATCTACATATGTCAGATTTAAAGGACTGGAGGGTCAGTTTTCCACGTTGAGAATTGGTCCTACAGGATCAAAATCAACGAGGGTCATAATTTCACGTGTGGACGGGTCGTTAATTAACGAGGGGTGGGTGAGTTTTTAACGTTAACTTTTGATCACAATCCGTTAAAAAATGACCTCTGGGTCAAAATTCAACGCGGGTCAAAATTTAGTGTTACACCGGCAACAGAAGAGGGAATTCAGCAAAATTGTAACATTTACTATTCTCAAATGATAGTCAAGAACGGAACTGTTTACAGACCATCAAAAGAATAGCAACAAATGGTTACAAAATGAGCAAATAAACGTATAGATGTACAAGTTGCAGAAGCATTTGTCGGTTTTAAGCTTGTGATTTGAAATTCTCGGACACATACCTGTTCAAACTACCAATCATACATTATTGGGATTTAAGGATTATATCTGCGTTAATTGATAACATATATGATCTGGACATTTTCCTCAAGTTAGAGACATATACTCAAACCGCGTGCCTATTTGAAAGCGTGTCTTTATTTGAAGTGTCATGCTCATGGCGGATTCGGTATTTAAGCGATCAGATTTAACGCAGGCGATAATTAACTTTATAGACATCGAATAGTTTAGAAAGAAAAGGCTTGCCACTCTCCAAACTCGAACCTTCTGGTTTACTGTCAGGCGTTAAACACTGAACTATAGGAACCTCTTGAGAACCTGGTATAGACAACTTAACATATGTAAACGCATACCTTCAGATGTATTAGTATATAGAGATCATATCGCAGATGCAAATTAAACTAGTGTGGTGTAAAACTATGTTTTATCAAATTAACACTTGACACATTTACTGAAGAAGGCTTCTTATTTCCCATTTCAGAAAACAACTTCTTGTAATAATTGCAATCATTTCCTTGTACCAAATACCATATAACAAATATTCATGTAAATCAATATTCATGTACCACTTATAATGTCTGTGAAGTTTAAATGTGATTACTCTAATTGTCAATACGATATGTTAGGTTTAAGTTTGTCACACAAATATAAGCATATACAAAAGAGCAATACCAAAAATGAGTTCTCACTACTTAACAGAGTATGAGAGTGGATCTTTGGAAACGGCCGAACACGACACCTACGAAATATTGCAGTCTCGGTTTGATTGAGAGAGTTCATGAACGGTAGTGAAATATGCTAGCTACCGCTCACGCCCTCTAGCCCCGGGTTGAGCAGAACTCAATATTCATAAAATCAATAGTACATAATTTTAACCATCCCGAAGATGGCATGCATATGGCGGTGGACATAGAGATCTTTTCTCCCCCCATGTCCAGCGGCGTATGGTCCGAGTATCTAACAAATAACTACGCCCCGAAGAGCGAAATAAACAAAATGGAATTTAGTTGGAAGTTCAGATGCTAGAAATGGTCTTGTTTGTCGTTTAAATATTTTGCACAAGACACGTGATTCCCGAAACATGCTACAGGGTGAGTTTGACGTTGTATTATGTTATAATTCTATGTATTATATCACAAGATTATATAATAAATCTTATATAAACCAGCAGTTACACTGATTAAAACTGCAGAAAAAAGGAAACTGTCTTTTTGTTTTGCATAAGTATTGAAACTTGGGCTCGACTGCATACATGCACATCCATTACATAAACAAGTGAAAACAAAAATAGATTAAAGCTGATAATAAGTTTGTTAAGCCATCCATGTCTATCTAAAGTGTAATTCCATTCTACTTTTAGAGTTTATTAAAGGACTTCTGTCTAAGAAAACAATACATCAGTGATTATCTTTTGACAAGTTATCAGTTTTTAAATCTTGAAAGAGTATATACTTCAACAAATTGATGATGAATACTTTGGTTCCTTATTCCCTTTAACTATGGAGTAAGTAATTTATTCTCTGTTCTTTCTTTTAAAAAAGAATAAAGACCTGTTTCTTATTTCTTTCCTAAAAGGATGTTAACCAAAATAAGCATAGAATTTTATAGTAAACGTATCTTGATGTTATATATTAATTTGGGTGTGCTGAATTCGATTAGGGTGGATACTAAGCTGAATTGTGACAAGAAAGGTAAATTTTAGAACATTTCATGTTTGTTTACTAAATTTAATGGGAAGTTGTATGATACATTTGAAAAATAACAAAACAATTTACTTCATCTATCAACTTTCTCTATATGTTTTAACTCCATATGAATTGTCTCATCATAGGAATAATATTCCAAGCTGAATTTTGTCATGAAAGGCATGTATTTGGTGGCATTTCATTTAAAAAAAATAAAGGGAATGTTTGGAATATTTTTTTTTTAAATAAACATTTTACATCAATTATTAATTTTCGATACAGGTTTTGATTCCATATATATTGAATTTTCATATGAATACTATTCCAAGTTCCATGTTCGTAGCAAATAAAACGTTTTGGAAATTTCTTTGTTTATTTTGGTATTTTTCCATTTTACTGGGATTTTCATCATGACAATTGCCTTCAAATAATCGTGATGTCGGTTAGTTTAAACGTAATTGTTTTACATTGATTGTAACGCTCTCTGAACTTATTTTAATCAATATCGATGTGTTCCTGGGTAGAAAAAGTACTAAGCATGTGCAAAGTGTCTTTCTCACGAACAAAACACATATGGTCATGGCGGGGATCGAACCCAAAACGTTTATTATTGTACATGTCGGTGACATTGAATAACTGTTAAGGAAGAACTGTATAATATATCATGGCCGTAGACCAATATTTTGCTAAGTTTTGAGCTCGGTTAGGTTGCAGGTTACAGTTTTATGAAAAGGATAATTACTCTACCAAAATGAAAATCAGAGTTATTGGACATTTTCAACGACATTACCATGGGTAAGTAGAAGATATTTAATAAGTTTCATCGATATATGTCAAATACTTTTCAAGTTATGGCCAGTTATGAGCTCGCCGAGGTTCTGGTTAACGTTTTAAAAAAACAGGGAATAACTCTGCCGAAATGAAGGTCAGATTTATTAGACGTATATAACGACATTCCTTGAGGTAAGATGAAGATTTGTAGGAATGAACATATGCATAATACTTTTCAACTTATGGACAAGGTTTTTGCAGGTTAAAATGTAACGGACGACCGACGACGGACAAAGTGATCCCTAATTGTTTGCCATGTTTCGCAATAAATAGTTTGAACTAAATATTTTTAAAAAATAGTCCAAAAAGAAGCTGATAATATATATAAAAACCAGGCATATTAATGTCTCCAAAAAGAGATTTCCACGTCAGGTAAAACTATTTATTCCAATGAAAATTTAATTTAAACTGAATCAAATATGTACAAAACAAGTTTATTTTAAACAAATATTACAAAACAAATCCAGCTTAAAGTCATGAGGAAATAATAACAAAATGAGACGGGTAAACAACGGAATAGTAAGCTTATGAAGTCAATTTATATGGAGTTCAATCTGCAGAGAAAATTGATAATTGATGTAAAATGTTTTTTTGAAAAATATATTCCATACATTCCCTGTAAGATTGTCAAAAATAAACAAATATCAAAAATGGCCTTTGCTATCAAATTCAGCTTAGAATATTATTGCCCTAAAATATATGAATATAGAAGTAAGTATAAAAATCAAACAGTAATGCAGTTTTCAAAGAACACAGTAAACCCCAAAATACGCAAAAAGACAAACAAGAATGGCAATAAGAATAATAAATGCATATGACGTCATAAACACAAAAAGGGTTGACTGAAGGGCTGCCGCCTTGGAACGGTCAGTGGCAAAAAGGCCACTGGAGGTTTAAACCAGGTTCTAGGGTGCACGAAACCTCACATTTACCCTACTGTCATCCCAATTAAACGGAACAGTGTAAATAAAGAAATCCCCGCAATGAACTATTCTCTAACCAACAAGGCAGCATTAATAGGCAATATAAGTAAAACACAAAGATGCTCGTGTATATATGAATACCAAAAACAATAGCATAGAAAGCAAAAAAGAAGGTACTCGATGACTTGGCAAAAGCCAGAGCAACAAGAGAATAAACCATTGAGGGCAGGACAAGACAAGACCGCAGACAAATATCAAACGTCACCGTCCTTTTGGGCTTTAGGTAGGCGTCATCATAGGGTCCACAGCCTGTCCGGTCATTGTCCAATTAAAGAGGAAAACATAGTGGTGAACTGTAAATGGGTCCACCACCAAGCATGCAGTACGTTGCAAAATGATAGGGTCATAAGCTCTTTTAACAAGTTTAACAAAGATATTATTATGAAAGTGATCATGACCAAGAATATTACGAAGTTTGTAAATCACATCACCATAGAAGTCAGGGTGTGATAGTCCTTGTCGCAGAAGAATTCTTAAATTACTTACGAAGTTTATGGTAATGGTAGCCCAGATGGAGTAGCTTTTTAGTTAAACAAAGATTACGAATAGTAAAGTCCTCAACTCGAGTACAAGCTCTAGAAAAACGAATAAGTTGAGACACA
Organism: Cyrtodaria siliqua; assembly: GCA_037043455.1. Taxonomy (NCBI): domain Eukaryota; kingdom Metazoa; phylum Mollusca; class Bivalvia; order Adapedonta; family Hiatellidae; genus Cyrtodaria; species Cyrtodaria siliqua. The sequence continues at coordinate 179,218 of JAWPHD010002864.1, read as the reverse complement.
TAGACCCCATAAGAAGTTGCTCGGGGAACATCCCCATCTAAATAGGGATAATAAACAATATCAAAATTAAAATCATCTCTCTTGTCATATGGAGAAAATATTGATAATTGATGTAAACTCTTTATTTTAATAAAATATTCCAAACATTTGCAGTAAAATAATAAAAAATATGAAATTAAAACAGTCTTTCCTCTCTAAATTTAGATTTGAAAGAAAAGTCAATTTATATGAAGTCAAAACATGCAGAGAAAATTAATACCTGATGTAAAATGTTTATTTAAAACAAATATTCCACATTAACAAAATAATCAAAAAACGATGAAATGTAAAAGAAAAATGCATTTCCTTTCCAAAATTCAGCTTATAAAACAATGTCTATGAGAACTGAATTAAATTAGTCAAAATATATAACGAAAGTTGATTATTGATGTAAAGTTGATTTATTTATTTAAAAATATACTCCAAAGATTCGCAGTGAAATGATCAAAACAAGATGAAATGTCAAAACAAGTACATTTCCAGAATATTATTCCTATGGAAAGTCAATTTATATGAGTTCAAAATATGTAGAGGAAATTAATAACTGATTTAAGTTGTTTCTTTTAGAAAAAAAATATTTCGGTAATTCCCTGTAAAATAAAAATAAAAATAATAAAATGTCCATAGAATTACATTTTCCCTCAAAATTCACTGAGCTTGGTATCTACCCTTATCGAACTCAGCATACCTAAATTAATATAAAAATGCTAAGGTACCATTTTTACTGAAAATTAACTGTCACAAATTGCAATAATCGTCCCAGTCTAGAAATCAAGAAGGTTTTTAAAATTAATTGGTATACCTTTACGCGGATAAAGAAATTAATGTACACAGATAACAAACACAACGGTCTATACTATGTATATTTCATATGAATCTGACGCTAGATAATATGAAAGTTTTGCATTTAAAATGAAACAAATCGAACGGAATATATGTTTTTGTCATCTTATTTAATTAAGTAAAACGTGATTAAAACAGATCTACACTACTGGAAACGATGCCCATTAAATGGTCATTACTTACCCATGACCACAATGCCATTAAAATTCCCATTAATAATATAGTTTTTAATGGAAGTTGTTACTATATATTTCATATAAGTTGCCCTATTAGTTATGGCACTTTAATGGCTGTAATATTTATGGTATCCAACAATGTAATGCCCATTACTTTAAATAATTGTCATTACTGAATATTTAGGACCCCATTATTATGACACTTTTAATGGTTGTAAAATTAATGGCATCTTACACAGTAATGCCCATTACTTTAAATAATGGCTCCAGCCTCAAATAAACTAATGCCCATGAAATGAACAGAGGGAAAATGATGGCCATTATTTACACCCATTAAAACTACAAAATTAATAGGAAAGTGCCATAACTCATGGTGCCATTAACATTTTGGGATATGTTTTAATGGGTCAGTACAAAATAATGACCTTGAAGTAGTTAAAATAATGACCATTACTAGACTGATAATAATGGTCATTACTGAGCAACATCTCTTGTGAATAGTGGCCATTACTTTCAAATAAAAGTGATCATTAATTTAAATACTGTTCGCATTGATAATAGTAAGGGCCATTATTATTTACATGTACACATGATAGACGGGTGTTACCTGGCTACCGTTCATAAGGATAGCTCTTTGTATTGATTTGCCAGTAGAGCTACACATGGAGGTACATGTACAGTACCATACAGCATGTACGTACGTTTTCTGTACTTTAAGCTTTAATATGGTCATATTTTCAGATAACTGGCAAAGTGATCACAATACACTGAACCTTGGATGTCATGTGAGCTTTCAAAAAACATGTGTAGAGTACATAAATAGCATTTAAACGTTCATGGAATGAAAATATCTTTATTAATAAATATAGAAATATGAAGAAATACAAAACACTTAAACTGTTATTCAGAGAGTTAAAATACAAAATTTAAAGAAACTGATCATGAATGCCCCGGATGAATCAGGACAGACGACCAAACATTTATAGACAGATTTATGCATACAACAAGAGGACCCATATTGCTCTGTTGGCTGGAATAATATGGACATAATCAGATAAAATGTTTTCACTAGATCATTTGAGCGCAATCTAGTTGGTTCAAATACATGTCAAAGTGGTTATTAAGATAATCATTCCCAGTAAATTTTGTAAAGATCAGATGAAAAATTAAGGAGCTAGTGTTCACAGAGCAAAATCAAAGCATGTTTTCAATAGTCAAGTTTATTATATACTATCTGTGCTCAAGTTTGGTGAAGATCAGATGCAACATTGAGGTTCTCAAGCATTAACAGTGCAAACTAAAGCATTTTTTTTCTTTAAATCAGTTGCAAGGACTATATAACTTGGGTGTTATATTTTTTATGATACATGTATTATGTGGTTTTGGAACCTCACTTTGCATTAATATAAAGATTCTGACCAAATTTAGTCAAGCTGAGATGACAAAGGTGCTGAAGTGTTAAGGCAAACACATAACATTTTTCATGGAACAAGGTCCATAACTCTACAGTGTTTCTTAACCGATATGTAGTGGTTTCCAAACGTGTTAGAGCTTTCATCGATACAAAGGCCCTGACCCAGTTTGATTAAGATTAGATGCAATATGAATGTACTTGAGTGCTAACAACCACAAATAACAGACGGATGCACAGATAACGGACAACATACCATGACATAAGCCGGTCGAGTAAAACAGTATAAACTAGTTTTATTATAAAGAAGGGGTAAAAAATAATAATTGCTTTTATTACAAAGTACTATCTATAATATCATAAGGTCTTACTTTCTGAAATACAGCTGTATTAATTATTTACCATACGATTTATGACAGAGGACAACCGATGTCAAACTGTGAATAGCAAATAGGCAAATTACTTTAATCGACCGGAAAAGGAACTTCCGGGATTCTGACATTTTTTTTTTATTACTTCTAATCTTCACATGCGATTACAAATATTGATAATAGTACTACGTTTACAATGATGAAATATCCCTAGTGGATTATTTTTGTTGATTGAATATGAAATTCACCTCATTATGTGCCAATAAAGATAATCCATGGATATATAGCACTATTGAAACAATATATGCCACAAGATTGTTGTAACCTATAAATGGAGAGAAAAAACAACGCCTGTTGTTTTTTTTGTATGTCAGGGGATATAAGTATACTATCAAACATTTCTGTGCTGCGAGGAAAGTGACTATGCTGTTTGGCCAATGTAAAACCAAATAAATAAACTAGGGTATAATGCATCAGGCTTGCATTACATTAGTCGACAGAAAGGATAGACAGAAGAAGATATATTGTTGTATTATATGTATACATGTAAGTCATATTTATTTACATCTACTAGAACACTTCTCTTCACTAATTTAATGCAAGCCTGTGCTACAATCTACCTAAATTGGTTACTCGGACAGGTTAATTTTTAGACTGAAGTGACATGGAGTCTTTGTTTTTTGAATTTGTTTACCATAAGAGATGCAACACTGAAATTATTCACGGAAAACATGACAATGTAGAGCACCGCGATTGAAACAATACATTATGCACAGATAGATGCAAAGTTATATCAAATACATATTAAATTACCGTTCACTGAAAGAATCTCGCATCTCCATGCAGAAGTCCGTTGGCATCGGGATCTAAAGACTGTGTCATGTCGTCCCGTATCCTATTTTCATCTCGGATCTGCCTTCATCGGACTATTTTCCGAGTGAACTGATTTGAAATTATTGCCACTGTGCCATTTCATAAAAGCGTACTGAATGTGAGCCATATCTTATTTTTTTGTGTAGAAACAGAAAAAAAATCAAACAATCTCTTCGATTCAGATGTTTTCAAAATGATCAGCTGTTCTCGCGTTGCGCCTCTTGCTAGGCGAGATTAGAGAATCAAAGTACTTGAAGTACTGTGAGTATGTGGACGTTAAAATTATGAGGACATTTAAAGCGAGAAAATGAAAAGATAAACACTTTAAAAGGGACCACCTCAAATGATAACAAACACTCCTTCAAATCAGGACACAGCAGGAGCAAATTGGAGTTATTGTCCTTTGTTATTTTATTTATGCTTTCATTCGGCGAGCATTCATCGGTTCTACCTATATTTCTTGTTTTATTTAATTAAAACAAAATCTTGGCGATTACACATTGAAGCAATTATATATAATGAAGTAATTAATTGCGACCTTCATTTGTTGTATACAAGTCTTATTTCTTAACAGATCACGGTCATCATTATTTAAAGGTGATAAGTCCCACCATTGTAGTGTAAGCATTATCTCTAAACAATAGTTACCATTTCCAATGACATGGTATTTGTGTAGGTAAGATCAACACTGTTCTGATACTGACATCAGTCAAGAGCATGGTCTTCGTGTAGGTAAGATTCCGTTTCTGTACGGTCAACAGTGTTTTGAATCAACTGCAAGTTTTAATCTTTGATTACATAGAAAACTTCCGGCGACTACTCCTCAAAGGCTTCAAAGACTTCTTCTCGGTTTTTCCTAAATCTTCAGTGCTCGAAAAGTAGGATACCCCGACGCCCGGGGCTCTTCGAAATCCATTCTCATTTTGCAGACAAGGAGCCCGTCGGGCCTGTCTACAAAAAAATCCCCAAGATCTATTTTGCTTGATCTCAAGATCCTCAATACTCCAATGTGTATTGTAAACTGTGTATACACTTGCAATAAAGTAATTAAAATGTGTGTGAAGTATGAATATTTTGCCTGGCTTCGTGTCGGCAATTTGTCACAACAGAGATCGACAATTATTGACATAAAATTACATTAGTTGTGTTGTCTTTCCTCTTTGATAAGAAATACCATTTTTGGCATTCAAAACACATTAATGCATGAACAAAGTACGTAATTGATGGTATTTCGATTGAATATTTGCGAAATTTTCGGGCCGTAAAAGTGCGGTGTCATAGTAGTTCGGATGGGACTTAATTTCGGATATTTTTTATTTTATATTTTTTTTATTTGTTTTACATAATCGAATAAGAAAAACATTCTATTCATTATTTAATCCATCAGTCTTTCTGTTGTCAATGTGTAAGGTGTAAGGTGTAAGGAATTTTAAATGAATTCTAGTCTAGGCTCCTAATTCTTTAACTTTGCATGACAAAATGAAAAATATAGCTAGAGGAGGCCCTGATATTCTAATAAAACCTGATTAAAAAGTTGGCTCCAAGTTCGGCTCCAGTTTTACCAAGTCGGCTCTGATTATTATCGTTTGGCAAAAGTGCTAGTACTCTCCTTCGCATCGGTTATAAATTACTATGTAATATATAAGTGGTAAATAAGTCCGCTGACTAGGGAGCATAAAGCGGTAGCAAAAAGAAAAATATAGTCAGAGGAGGTTCTGATTAATACATACTTAACAAATGTGTGCTATAAAAGTGAATAAAGACACATTTCCACTAAATTTGACTTTTTATTTTAAATCAGGGCCTGTCCATTTTAAATCAGGGCCTGTCCATTTTCAGAAGCAAGAAGCCCTGGGCCTGTCTCTTAAACTAATTTTCTTTAAGCACTGATCTTAACAAGAACTTGGTGTCTCTTTCTCTCTCTCTTTCAATTGTTTTTGAAGGTGTTCTCTCTCACTCTCTCTCTCTCTCTCTCTCTCTCTCTCTATGATACTTAAAAATAATAAAATTAATGTAATGCCCATTATCTTCATATTGAGCTTTACTGATATTTTATTTCTTATTAATTTGCTACAAAAAATTCAAATAATGGCCAGTCATTTTTATTTTAATGGTCACGCTTAAAAAGTTAAAACAATTAATGGTCATCATATTATAATGGCAATTAAAGATAAATTACAGTAACTGATAATGGCCATTATTTCAATCGAAACATAAACTAATGGGGCATTACTTTGTTAATGTCTCAAAGTTAATACCACAAGTTGTAAATATCTTTTTTAATGGGATAATTAATGGTTCAGTTACCTATTAATGACCAATAATTTAATATTAATGACCATTATTTCTTTATTAATGGTACAGAACGGCGTTGCCACTAAATATTCAAAACAAGAATTAATGGCTATATTTAACGGGTTTGGTGATTTTAATGGCATTTTCTTGGTATTTTCATGGCATTTTAATGGTTTTGATTTGCAGTTGTGAGAGAGACCAGAATGACATTTTAAGAAAAGAAACAACACAGTGGCATACTTTACATTTAATCCAACTGTTATAACCGTCTTTAACACATGTAACATGCCTTCTTTATAGTTATATCTTTTTCTCTATACACTTACTATTACCGAACTGGGAGCAATTACCTTCTAGGGATAAAGACAACGGTAATCGATTTGAAACAAGTTTGCCAGGCATTTTTTATAACTTGCTTTTGTGGACTCAGCATTCATTGATTACATCAGCATTTATTGATCACCGAAAAATTGCTGACTGCCAAAGAAAAACGCGTTTTACAACAGTGTTACATGCGTAAATCTCAGTCTATATCTACATGCATATTATTTGTGAACTTGTGGGCAGAATTCCTATTGTTTGAAATAAAAGACGCATAATCTTACAAAAGCTTGAGTTCGCGTGAGAACATTTATTGTTTTAACATTTGATACCAGGGAATGGCACGATAATGAAATTGTATACCAGGTTATGGCACGGTAGTACTTATAGATAGCAATATATTAATGCAGATGGTCATAGTACAACGCAGACACGACCTAATTACAGTATCCAGTTCATCTAAGGCATGTTGATGTGCATTATATTGTCACAAGAAGGATAAAAATATCGGACAGGGGAAGCAGCATTCAAGGACGACAGTCAACCACAAAACACAAAAACAAACACGCAAACAGACAAACGAAAAGGCAAAAGTAATAAAAAATGCAAACGACATCACAAACACAAAAGGGTTGACAATAGGGCTACCGCCTTGGAACGGTCAGTGGCAAAGTAGGCCACTGGGGGTTTAAACCGGTTCTAGGTTGCACCAAACCTCACACTTACCCTACTGTCATCCCATTAAAACAGGACAGTGTAAATAAAGAAATCCCCGCCATGATCTAAACTCTAACCAACAAGGCAGCATCAATAGGCAATATAAGTAAAACACAAATATGCTCGTGTAAATATAATACAAAAAAACAATAGCCTAGAAAGCCACAATGAAGGTACTCAATGACTTGGCAGAAGCCAGAGCAGTAAGAGAATACACCATTAAGGGCACGACAAGAAAGAACATGGACAAACATCAAACGCCACCGTCCCAATGGGCTTTAGGTAGGCGTCATCATAGGGTCCACATCTTGTCCGGTCATCGTACAATTAAAGAGGAAAGCATAGTGGCGAACTGTAAAAGGGTCCACCACCAAGCATGCAGTACGTTGCAAAATGATAGGGTCATAACCTCTTTTGATAGACTTTTTAACAAGTTTAACAAAGACAGTATGAAAGTGATCATGACCAAGAATCTTACGAAGTTTATAAATCACATCACCATAGAAGTCAGTTTGTGATAGTCCTTGTCGCAGAAGAGTCCTTAAATTACATTTATATTTGGAAAAAATATCAGGGTTACGATAATAAAATTTTGCAAAGGTTTTACGAAGTTTATGGTAACGGTAACCCTGATTGAGTAACTTTTTAGTTATACAAAGATTACGAATATTAAAGTCCTCAACTCGAGTACAAGCTCTAGAAAAACGAATAAGTTGAGACAGATACACCCCATAAGAAGTTGCTCGGGGAACATCCCCATCCAAGTGGGGATAATTAACAATGTCAAAATTAAAATCATCTCTCTTGTCATAGATTTTGCTAGTTATTTTACCATTTTCAGTCGAGAGATCTAAATCAAGAAAAGAAGCGTTATTATCAGATATATTTTCTTTATTAAGCCGAAGATCTTTAGGATACATATTATGAACCATAGTTGGAAAGAAAGGGTTGTCAATGTTCAGTATGTCATCCAGATACCGAGAGGTGTCATTAAAAGCTTCAATAACATCTGCCTGGGTATCTGGTGAAAGACTCAACATGAAATCCCTTTCATAGCAAAATAAAAACAAATCTGCGACAAGTGGTGCACAGTTCGTACCCATAGGGATACCAACAATTTGTCTATAAACGGTGATACCATACCTGACGAAAATATTATCTAATAGGAAGATGAGTGCTTCACAAACTTCATAGCAAGTCCACATAGTATAATTGTCTAAACTGCCGTTAGTGAAAAACGTTTAAATATTATTACATGCCAAAAGTGTAGTATTTTCTCTTGCGAATGTTTTTTGAATAAGAGAAATTAGCTTGTCTTTAATAATATGATGTGGCAAGGTTGTATATAGTGTAGAGAAGTCATAAGTACTTATTGATGAAACTTGACCTTTATTGAAAATTTTATCAAGAACGTCTCGTTTAAAACTAATTAGTTAAGCATGTTATCGACCGACATTTTTATATCTTAAGGGCTTATACAAACTTTGAGTTTACAGGATCAAGTATTTGAATAATAAACACAAACGAAATGTGCACCCCTGAACAAATTAAGGACCTATTTCATTTCAAGCCTATTGTATTTAGAGGGGGAAAAATGTATAGGTAACTCTAAACCACAGTTAGATATACAGCTGCATGAGAAAATGGTTTTCCAATACTGCTTTTGTATGAGGTCAACCTATTTAAACATAGAAGCAGGTTTTTCGGTAGTTGTGTTTTTTGTTTTATTTTTGTTCTAACATGACTAACACAATGAAATAACATCAACGTTTTGTTTTTAATACAGTTAACTTGTCAGTTTGTTGTAGTAAGATACTGTTCAATAAAGCAATGCTATTGAAATAAAAAGCTTTACTCGGGCTTCAATGTATATACCTGAGCTTTCCGGTCATGTAGCAGGTTGGCAGTAAATAAGCAAGTTTTCCATGATTCTTTCAATGACCATTTGAAATTGAGAAATAGGTCCTTAAAGTTTTAAAGAATATTGAAAAATAAAAATATTCAAACCGACGATCAGATATTCCTTAACATGCTTCAATATTCTTTATCAGTGATTTAGTAACACTCTTCTGAAAATAATCACATCAATGTTAAACCATCAGGAGTTTATTGACAATTATAATCTAAATATCCATTTCTTTGATATTTTTTAGTATTAAATGCTATCCATCGGCAATGAAAACATATTACAGCAAAACTGGAAAAGCTTCAAAATCCGGAAAATAAACATAACTACTTTAAAAAAAAGATAAAGCTCCCTTTTACAATTGATTTGTTTACAACTTTTAAAATTGAAAACGCTAGTACAATCGGGAATCAAAATTTAAACTCGAAACCCAGCTTGAATGCAAAATATTTCTTCCACTCCTTTGGACATTCATAATTCAAAGATGCAAAACGTCCAATTCAATTCTTATCATGCTTATACAGGATTATTTATACAAATGAAATTGTATATACATGTTAACCAATGTCGTGTTGAAACAAAGTTATGGAGATTAAAGACAAGAAACATACCAAATTTTTTTTTATGAATGCACATTAGTTAAATATATATTTTTGATTGACTGAACGTCTTGTTATAGTATATATAGTGTGTGTGGTTTTTTGGGGGGTTTGGGTGGGGGGGGGGGGGGTTGGGGAGAGGGAGGGCGGGGAGAGGGATATATTTTTGGGGTTGGGATGTAAGGAAGGATTTTCAGTCGGAGAAAATATTGAAGAAATTAGGATGGTGTCCTAAGAAAACATTTGAGATGGGTGTATGTGCCGAACGGAAGCACCGTGATAGGGTTTGGGTGGTGGGTGATTTCTGAAAGAAAATGATTTAAAAACTACAGCATTTTGTGGTAGAAAGGGAAAAAAGTAATTTTATCAATTTTATTTGGGACGGGGTGGTTATTTGAAGAATATTTGGGATATAAGGAAGGATTTTCTGGTGGAGGAAACGATTGAACAAACTATTGGGTGGGGGGGAGGGGGGGAGGATTTTCTGGTGGAGGAAACGATTGAACAAACTATTGGGTGGGGGGAGGGGGGGGAGGATTTTCTGGTGGAGGAAACGATTGAACAAACTATTGGGTGGGGGGAGGGGGGGGAGGATTTTCTGGTGGAGGAAACGATTGAACAAACTATTGGGGGGGGGGGGGGCGGTGCACCATGAAAACGTTCTAAGGTAGGTATGGGTGTCGAAAGGAAGCACCGTGGAAGGGGAGGCTTTTTGAATGAAAATAGTGGGGCGGGGCGCATAAGGAAGTACTGTCTAGGAAACTTGAAAATAACATCAGGGTGTTAGAGGCTATTCTAGTAAAGGACCATTTGGGGGTTCCAAGCGGTATGTTTTTGTGTTGAAATGGCTCTGTTTGCGGTAGGAGTGCGGTGAAGTGGCAATGCAGAATGCAATTATTATATGCGTACGGAAAATACGTTTGACAGGCACGCCCTGAATTAATTATATAGAAACATATGGGTAAAAAGGACAATCCCCGCCCAGATTTAGACAGGCCCGGGCTTGGGGCTATCCTATTTCGTGAGCAATGAGCATTAAAAGTTTTCTGCCTTTCAAATGATATGTTACTGTTGTTGTTTTCTTTCATTTCAATTAAATAACTAGCATTTAAAGCTACATACTGTTCAACAATTTAAATGATAGTTTTGCACTTATATGCAATATATTGCATAGAAATGCTAAACGTATAGTATGTAAAACAGTGGCGTAGCTAGCGTACTTTTGAAAATATCAAAATGTGCAAATACACAATTTAAAATATTCTTGTCGGTAATTGTCATTAACTTGTATTCAAGTAACGACAACTTGTGTTTTATTTTAAGAAACATTAGCTTTGTGTTTGTCACTGAGCATTATAAACAAATGTACACATTCATAAGTATAGCGCTATTTGTGAGAATTATTGAATGATCAGAAAAATTGCGCGCCGCTTTGGTGACTAAATTTCCGCACTGGATAATATAGCTTATCCAATATTGATTATTATCTAGAACAAAGAAACTACAAAATCCCACCACAACTTTGGTGTCTAACAGCAATACCTTACTCTATAAGCATGTCTCTATACTGTTACATAGCCTCAACTACTTTATTTATTAGAAATATGGCTTTACCTACTTATGTATCATGCCATAAGCAATTGAATCCAGTGTCATTAACAATGGTAATGTTACCATTCATACCAATGTAACACGAAAAGTATTACAAATAATTAATTCATGAAACTAATATTCTACATTTGAAGATATTTGAATTATTTATTTTTTTAGAAATGTATGTTATAATGAATATCAGGAATATTTATGAAAGAGTGTTTGATGTAGTTGGCGACAAAAAAGATTAAACCGTGAATTGTGATACAGACTAAATAGTACGTATACAGATTTATCACATAACGTCCCTTGTAAGCAGTGTCGAACACCCATTTAATATTCTATTGTATGACACACGTGTAATACGCAAGTTTATTAACTGAAACTATTTTATTTATTACAAATTCACCCAGATCTGAGTCATAAACTTATAATTTGTGACAGCTTATAAAAATAATGCACGTTATACAAACCATTGTTGTTGGTTTGTTAAAAATTTGGCGTAATCTGCTATTTTGTAAAGTGGTAAAACACGAACTCTTTTATACGCAACGTTATGTGTGAGACGCGATGTTACGACGTCACATATTTTATGACGTTTTGGCTCTAAAGTGTTTCGGACGTCGTGGCGGTTCTATGTCCATCTGAATTTATTTTTATTAATTTGATTGCAGTGTTATGTGAAACTCGTTATGAATTATTTTTAATTTTAACTCGCCAAAAGGCTCGTTAAAATTAAAATAATTCATAACTCGTTTCATAAATCTTATATGAAATGGGAACTCGTTTAAGATCTTCTATGTGTTGAATGTATGCTTGTCTAAAACAAGGTGCATTATGCAGTTTAGTGAAAACATTGAAATATTGTGAAGTGTATAACTATTTATATATTTAAGATGCAAACTGTTTAAAACAATATACATGTAGTACAGCATTAAATCAATATTCTAACACGACCTCCACACTCTTTCATATACACAAAGAAGAGAGACAGCTGTATGTTATTCTACGATAAAATACAGCTGTTCCATTAATTCCGAGCGTATATTTCATCCGTTGGAAGCGCCAGGTTACATGACGTCACTTGGTAAATATACGTCACGAAGACAAACTCAACAGTAATTTTAATGAAATGTTAATTACAACAAACTTGCCATGCTCCCAAACCGTGCACGCCCCCGATATAAACCCATCATATGCATCAGTACATATAACGTTAATAAGCATCTTGAAGGTGAGAACGCTTGACGTCATACAGCGCAAGCTATATGACGCAAGCAATGACTTAATTTGTTTGTCACATGACTACTAGTGTATTGAAACGCAGAACTTTGCATACTGGGGCGCCCAATGGAACAGCCTGTAAACATAGCAGCCTGATTACCTTGACCTCCGAGATATTATATAGTGCCCCAACAATAGCGTAAGCAATGGGGTTATTGTTGTTAGAATCGAAATAATAAATACGTACTTGTATTTTATCGGTGAATAAAATACAGTTAGTCGTTCGGATGCGAGTAATCAAATCACTCGTGCTAACGCACTCGTGATTTAATTACTACGCATCCGAACTCCTAACTGTATTTGATTCACCGATAAAACTCAGGTACATATTTATTATTTCTTAAATAGAAGTGTATCGTTACAGCGGCGAATAGGCCCAACCAACCAAATCCTTGTTTGTTACACTGGGATGGCAATATAACGATAATCATTAATATATACCTTTATCATATAACATGCGGTTTGGGAGTGTAATAACACGATTCAATATTTTCGATATTCCACTAATGGTATAACATAACGTTAATGACGTCATGGACGTCACGTTAATGTACGTTTTCTGACGTAATGTGACGTTATAAGTTATGTAATAAAAAGAATCTAAAATTCGTTCTCATTCATTATTGAATTTATTAAACTCGTTAGCAAAAATGATATAATGCTCGGCAAGAGCCTCGCATTATATTATTTTGCCAACTCGTCTAATAAAGTCAATACTTGTATAGGTTATCTGAAATCGTTCTCATTTCAATGAAAATGAAGGTTATTTTCAAATTACGAAATTTGGAATGTATTTGTTTGAGAATAACAATCGTTTGTGAACACATTTCAGCGATTTTTAAACAATGACACATTACGCGGTCCCGCCTTAATTCCATAAAGCGATGGGAAAGCTTATATTAGCAGGATTTTATAACGGATATTTCGACAATAAAACATAATCTGTTTAAAATTACATATTAAATGTTTTAATTTTACAACATGCAAATGTTTTAAGCCGAAATTAAGGTTTTATTTCATACCCCAGCCAACCCCGTTTTTGCTTCATGGAGAAGGGGTTGGATGGGGTATGAAAGTTAATACTCGGACCACGTAATGAGAATGGACAATTCTTACCAATGCCAAATATTATATATGTTCAAAGCATTGCTTTTTATAGAACGAACTAAGTTTTGTTTTTATATGGGAGGTAATTCTGATACTTCGCTCAGAACCTAATAAAATAAGACAGTTATTTTGAAAATCACATCCTTACCTTTAAACAATGTCGTTCATATGTGTTTTAATATCCCTAAAATGTCGTGCTAAGCGAATTTTGTTCAGAATATATAACGTTTCTTTTACATTTAAGGTTTCTTTATGTAAGGATACCTTTATATACAGAGTTAATACATTGATAACAAACACAGAAACACATTTGCAGAGTTTTATCATTTTATTATAAAATGTTCAATAACTAAAAACATAAGCAACTGCATGAATCTGTAAATATTGTGTAAACATACTTATTGTAAATAGTTTGACATGATTTATCCAGACACGAAATTAAACTCTCTCTCTCTCTCTCTCTTTCTCTCTCTCTCTTGCCCACACATACAAACTCGTACAATACTCATCAAACATCAACATAATGTTGAGTATAGCATATACAATTACAGGAAAAAACAACGTTTCATATATAAATTATCCCATTCGTACGACATAATGCATGTACAACTAAATTACTTGTGGAACGTATGTGGTTTAATGACTTTCGCAAGTCTTGAGTATGGAATAAAGTCAAACAAATATGACCCACAACTGCATCTTGAAATGTACAATAAAATGACACACCACTAATGCAAAATGTATGATTCAAAACGAAAAAGATCCAACTCCTTCTGAAAAATGAGTATTACAGAATATTAAACACAATTCACATATTAAATGAAATTAATTGACTAATAACATAACTATATATACATATTTGAAGTAAAATTTAGTATGAAAGAGTATGTAACTAGTAAGAAAATATCGCACACTGTTTAGCCGTAAGTATTTTGACAACCGGCTTGACAATATATGGTGGGACAATTTTCAGCCGCACACGGAGTCTGGCACCAGTGATTTGAATACACATATTTAGTTTTCCACATAACCGTCGCTTTGCATTTCTGACTGTCAATTGGGATAAAACCCGGTCTTGCTCCCCCTGGTACCGCAACGTTTGCACCGGATTAACCGTTGATAACATTAATGGGTGATCCGATATTGCCAACACTGCTGAATCCGTTGGAGGTAGAGGGCGCTATTGCGACGTCAGCGCAGCCGTAGAACTGTTCTTGTGAACCGCAACCTTTACAGCAATTATTGTTTGCATCGCAGTCCCAGTTACTCGCTGAGAGTAAACAACAAAAATAGTTTATTTACCTATTAAATTAATAAGCCGTTTAGAAAATAAATATTAACATATATAAAATTTAGTCTGTAGCTTATGATTCCGTGCTAGTCGAATTCAACCTAATTTTCTTATTTCATCAATGTTTTCAAACATTTACCTATAAACGTTTATTATGGATCATAACAAAATATAGTCATGCAATTATTAACTGTATTTATTTTTTAATATTGCATTTCTTTCATCATTAAATAAATACCTACCTGTGTTCCACTTCCATTGCATGACGCACTGAGTACACGTGATACCACGTGGTAATACGAGATGCAACGAAAACTTGCGAGTTCCTGTCGGTAGGTGCCATTTTGTTTCTCCGTTTGGTTGTCTCAGTAAGTATTGATCCAAGCACGATTCTGAAAATAAACAATATGTAATCCAAATTGAAAGTAGTATATAGTTTCATTCTACAAAAGTTAAGCCTGGACATTATTATGTTGTATAGATTAATATCAATCATTAACATCGAAATCACTCGGAATATATGTTATATTTGTCCAAACATCTTTAAATCGATTTATATTTTCTTACTTCAGACAAACAGCTAGCAGTACAAACATAAACAAATGCATAATTCTGTTTGGTGAAACATAGAATATTGAATAATTTGGACATGGATTTCTCCCCCTACCCACTGCCCCGCCCCCACCCAATAGCTCTTGAGGATATAATGCACGTACGCGTAAACAGATATCTGTAAGTACAATGACCGAAATAAAGATATATTGTGTAATGCCCGTTTATATTTTCGGGTTGAATCCCACTGGGAGCTCAAGTTTTCCACTGAAAAGGTGTCGATTCTTACATATACAATATTTGTTCTACCCAATCAAATGGAATGGTCTGCCCATACCACATAAAAATTAACCGTCATATTTGACCAAACATTTTAGATAAGTGTGAACTTTTAGAAACTGGCATCATGTGTAACGTATTCATTTATCCATTATATATTTCATATTTTGAATCATACTGAACGTGCTAAACTCACCGGTTGCCGGTCGTGATGGATTATTGTTTGGACATATTCTGAACTCAAAGTAGCCACCATGGTTCGTTGTTATGTCTAAAGTCACGGTAATGGTTTGTCCCTCCACATAGTGGCGCGACAGTGTACCGGTTGCATATTGACCTCCTGCCTCGTTTTCACGACGGCCATCGTAGGCATCGCCACATATTCCACATTTTCCGCTATTTTGCTTCCATTGTACCTATAAGATTTTTTTAAGACCTTGTATAATATCAATCTTTTACAATATCAATTAAATAAATCATGTTTCAGTTAAATCATACATGAACGCTCCTAAATATGTCTATTTTGTCTTATATAAAACAACCTAGTGTACAACCTTTCCTTCCGCAGAGGTTAGTAATTCTTTAAAATTATGTTTAAAACGAAAAACGAAAAACGCATTATTTCTAGACTTATGACAGTTTATGTTACTTAGCTTTTGCGTTTGACACGCAATTAATGTTATGGCTGCCTCTAGCTTTAAACTTATTTATTTTATGTCGATTGTAACGAAAGGTCTCTGCATATATTTAATCACTATCGATGTGTTCCTGGGTAGAACCAGTACTAAGCAAATGCAGATAAAGTGTCTTGCTCATGGACACAACACATATGGTCATGGCGGTGATCGAACCCCCGACCCGTCGATCCTGTTCTACACATTCCAATAAGATGTGTTTGACCGTTTACCCTGCTTTGCACCGTTAACGGTCAAACACATCTTACTGTAATGTGTAGACTTTGATCCTATGCGTCAAAGGTACTACAATGTTAATACTATGAAAGAGTTATTTGATACTATAGATTTTAGTCTTGTTTTAGATTTCCTAAAAGAGATCAGACTATATAAATCATTATAATGTGTTCTTATATATATTTGCTTGTTTATATACCCGTTGACGGGCATTTGTTGATTTACATATATAGTTTATATTACTACCATATTATCCCTTATTTTTTAATAGTTTTATCTTTATATATTTACATTAATTTTTAATTAATACTTCATTTGTTCATTTTTCATCAGTTTTTGCGCACAATATGACCTATTTATGTGTCGACGTGCCGTAAAACACCATTCATTCATTTATTCCGACGCTTAAGCACTAGACCACAGTGCTTCTGCCTTTTAATGAGCACTGTAATGAAACCATTACTTAGCAACTAGGTATTAATTGTCTTACACTACGAATACAATGGTAATTCTGAATTGTACAAGTGTTTATTATTCCATCTAAGATGCATTCTTCTTTTTAACAGAGGATTTTCTTACGTCGTATCCGCCACAAGAGAGTTGATTATCGTTGTAGTTTATCGGGGTACTGAAGCCGTATCTCCACATACTCGACCTGGACGGGGGCTCAACTAGACGTCCGTGTGCGTGCGTCCGTACGGTAAATATGACCAGTGTTATGGCCACCGCTGATATAAGGTACTGGATTGCACTGTCCATCGTTTGTAATCTAACGAGTTATAAGTTAGAGATAAAATAACTACTAAGATGCAGTTTTATTATTTGAGCTAAGAGCAATGTTATCCTAAACTATATGAACAAACAATGTTTAGCACGACGTTTTAGGGACATAGATTAAACATATGGACATTAATATAATTGTTTGAAGATATTATAAATGCCCTATAAGGTTGTGATTTTTTCAAACAATTGTGCTATTTTATTATTTTCTAAGCGAATTATCAGAAGTGCCTTCCATATATTAAAAACAACTAATTTCATTATACAAACGTAATGCTTTGAACAAATTTAATGTTTGGCATTGACAAGAATTGCTCATTCTGTCATTGATTAAAAACCGCTTAAATATGTTCAGAAACGATTTTTATTCTCAAATAAATATATTCGTAAATTTATATTTTATATTGAATTTAAATTTATATTTAAAATTACCCTACTTTTCTTTGAAATGAGAACTACATTCGATAACCTAGAAAGGTATGTTTCCATCATATTCTCTTTATTTTTATCACCAACTTTGTTTTAAAATGACTTTATAGAAGTATCATTGGTAATATCTTTGTCACTTTATCATTGACCCCGAACATAAAGGCTCTGTATCTCGTCATTCGGTATACTACTAAGTAATTCATATACTTTAAATTGTATCTTAAAGTATTATGTACCAGCGACCAACATCACAAATACGTAACTTAATGGCACAGTTAAAATTTCAGAAACGTCTTTCCATGAAGAGTATTTTATCTGAGTATTGATAAGTAAAAACTATGGTTACGCAAAATCGTGTTTATGTATGGAGGGTTTATCAAGTGTATACCGTATTTAGCTAAATATCTTACCTCTTGATACGTTTATAAAGTGTATACCGTATTTAGCTAAATATCTTACCTCTTGATACGTTTATAAAGTGTATACCGTATTTAGCTAAATATATTACCTCTTGATACGTTTATAAAGTGTATACCGTATTTAGCTAAATATCTTACCTCTTGGTACGTTTATAAAGTGTATACCGTATTTAGCTAAATATCTTACCTCTTGGTACTTGAATGAGTATTAAAATTAACGCGAACTATCCGAATAAGGAATACCAATTTTACCACGCCTTTTAAAAGTGTTAAAAATGATTGACTTTAAACCGTGTTTGTTAAATTAAATATTTGTAGTACTTTTCTGTCGATACGTTTTTCCTGTCTGAATATTAAGAAGGACGATGCTGATTTTATAGTAAAATTGTTATCACCAGTGTTGACAAGTGTTGACAAACACTGTAGTATTGGTCATTCAAGTCCGCTTCCAAAATTAAATAGTCAAGATCAGTTATGTAAACATGTTTATGTAAACATGTTATGTAAACATCAGAGTCATGTCAAAATACATTTATCAAATGCTATCAAAATATTTTAAAAGTTGAATGCGTTCAAGTATGAATAAAAGTACTGTATACGTGAGGCTCTAATCTAGAAGACCTTGTGACGTAGTATGATCAGATTGGTGTATTATTTAAGAAGTTTAAACCTGCGACTTTTGTGACTCTTTTTTAATTTCTTTGGTACATTATGATTATGGAAATCGTCAGAACTTGTGACGTAGTTTATGCCAAGATATTCTCAAAATAAGCAAACAGACATCATGAAAACCGATGTCTCGGTAGATATTTCAATGGGGATTTCTAGTGACACGAGTTATCTGGTCAACTCGTACATATTGATGAGTTGGTCACCTCGCAGTTATATTCTTTAAGGTAGCATGGATTAAACATATGTACTTGATCCACCATCACCACCCGCTACTCCCACGTTTGTAAACAACGTTCAACAGATATTTCTTTTAATGTGTAGGAAACTACAATATTCTATTTTAGTAAATAAATAAGGATTGCAAGTAGATTTATTTTTGATGAGTGAAAGGTATGATTGCTAAGTAAAAATGTCGGTGTCCGGTGTTAACTTTGTGATTCCAGAGAGAATTTCCGAGGATTATACACGAGGTGCGTTTTCTTTTTTGTGTTTGTGGTCCTTGTGTTGTGAACCGCAGCATCGAATGCGGAGATTGTAGGTTCAATCTTCGTCGGATCATACCAGACTTTATAAATATAGCATAGATTAAACATATGCACTTGATCACCCCACTCCCGTTGTTCAACCATATACATATATTTGAAACTGAAATAATCTATAATAATGTTAGTAATTAAATAAAGAGTGCAAGCAGAATTGCCACATAAACGTGTCGGTTTCCGGTATTTACTTTGTGATTTCAGAATATTGACGAGGATTATGCCCGAGGTCCGTTTACTTTTTTTGTTTTTGTGGTCCTTGTGGTGTGGTTATCCTTTTAAAAGTATGTTTCGTTTGTTGCCTATTTATATCTGTGCATGTGTTTTCATTTGTCAATAATGTTTAATATGCAGATCGATAGTAATCTGTAAGAAAACATTCAAGACGTGTACTGTATTCAAAACAATACATAAGAGAGATCCTTTGGAAGCAACAAACACAACCAAGAGAATAAAGAAGCAAACTCGGTTATATTAAGTCTGTTCATGAGACGTAATGTAAGAAGCAACACCTCTCATGCCCCCCTAGTACGGCTTACATCACACAGTAAACTTGCTGTATGATAATGATAACTTCCTTACTTGGCAATTCTTTAGATAATTTTATGTACTAAAAAATGTACCCATGTTTTAAACAATATGTCATTCAAAGAAATAAATTAGATTGTGCATGTCTCTGAAGCACCTAACCCGACCTGTATCCATTTTATTAAGAAACTATTCTTGGAGGTGTTCCAAGAATGGATACAGGTCGGGTTAGGTGCTTCAGAGACATGCACAATCTAATTTATACTTTAACTCGACTTATAGGCACATTATTTAACGTTCACGCTTATACATATCGTAATCGAATATACATTTTCATATTATTTTCATATTATTTAGCTGCAAACATTTCGAGCCAACCGAAAGAGTGGTGAACGATACATAGGAACCCGAGAAGCCTGCTCTAATCTTCTATCGAATATATTTCTATTGTTAATACGATACGCCGAACCGTCCGGTGATCGGCGCCTAGGCAAAGGGAAGTGCTTTTCCTACGGACATAAGAAGCATTATTATTGTCTAATGTGCATGGCTGTTTCCCACCCCATCCATCAACACAAATTGTCTTGAAGAAATAGAGTATGCTTGGACGAAATTTGAACACCTCTGTTATAAGAACAAAAGTGGAAATTTGCATGAGGTACAATTTTGCAACTACCAGAAATGGATAGACATGGACTGGCCAGGAGGCAAGCTAATCAGACTGGCGAACGTATATGTGTAAAAACTCTCGAATATAAAAAATATAAACTATGGGAGTATAAAAGCTGTCGAATATCAAAAACACGAACTATGGGAGTAAGTATGTATGTGGAATATAGATGTATGTATATTCGTATGCATGTATGTATGTGTATGTAGGTGTATTTATGTATGTGTATGTATGTTCACGTGCATATTCATGTATATGTATTCATAATTGTAAGAATGTAAGTGTGTATATATGTGCGTATATGTGTATGTATGGGTATTTATATGTGGGAATATGTATATGGATATGTATATATGTGTGTATGTGTATTTATATGAGTATGTGTATTTATATGAGTATGTTTATTTAGATGCATGCATACGTGCGTATATATGAAGATGTGATTTATGTGAGTTAGTGAAAGTGTAATTGTGCGCCTGTGTGAATATATTTGATAATGTATTTATTTACAGGTTCGTGGTTGGTATTTGCTATCATCTACTTTGAAGATTTCTGTCCCAATATAACCAAATAAGATATGTTGCTGGGCATAAAAAACATTATTTTTAGTTCATTTAGGGGCATGTAGATATTCATATTAAATAGAAACGAACGTAAACTTTGCCGATAACTATCTTAGGTATACATTGATATTTGACTGCCTTGTGGCAATCATGTGGAAAGCGTGCAATTGCACGGTTTTTAAAGTGAAATATAGCGTGTCTCTTGAGCATATATTCTGAAATATATGTATATAATATACAATCTGTTCAAATATTACACTTATTGGTTGTCTCGTTTGGTCACACGCCAATTAAACCTCATAGCGCACACGCTCCGAATTTCGTCCTTTTTGAAGACAGGTAAGTGCCACGAGACATGTGACGTCATTGGTACTAAGCCATTAGTCTGCATTGTCTATGTAGGATTACTTTTTATGGTACGTGTTAAAAATGCCGTGTGCTGTTGCTAGGTGCAAACGTGTGCATACAAAAGAACAATACAATAATATCAGTTTCTTTTGCGTTCTAAATCAGGTTAATGATTAAGATTCGAAGTATGGGTGGACCGCTGCCGACGAAAATCGCCCGTCTCGTCAAAAAGGTGGGAATCTTCGAAAGACGTGCGAGTGTGTAGTAACATTTTGAGTTAGATTCATTGGAAGTCCATCCTTCGGATTCTTTTTCGTTGAATTTGGAGAACAGACGGCCATGCGGATTAAAAAAATACAGCGATACCAATAATATTACAAAAATGAGAAGTGCCTAACCCCGCCCTCCAAGCAAGTTTTATTCGCCGATTCAGCCGGCGTTGACGATTCAGCCGGCGTTGAGGAGTAAATTAATAAATGAGGTAACATTAAAGTTTTTGTTCTATTATCTTAGCACTTCATCGGGTATACGTATGCTAAATTGTAGAAAGGTATATAGTCTTAGATCTGTATATACACCGTGAATGAATCCGGTGAAAGAAACACTGTGTCTTTGTTTCAATATATATTTTGTAAGTTTATTTATTTTTAACAATATACTCTCTTCTGCTAATAGTGTTATAGATCTATATCTATAAACTTAGTTCATAAAATAAGTACAATAAGTCTTACAAGAAAACCTTTTATATAATGATAAAGATCTGTTGGAGGTCTGTTGTTTCGATCTCTACATGTACATAATACATAATATCGTGCTCATTATACATTTGGCTATATTATTTAGATCATAGTAGGTTTATCTCTTTGTGCGCGATAAACTAGTTTCCCACGCATCATATATCCGTCTTGTGCAGTACGCGGCGACAGCTCGCAACGGCGGTATTACACCTCTCACGGAATTGCAATAAACAGGAAATGTTTCATAAAACTGTTTCCCTAAATGGTGCGTGCTTTTGTCATATTATACCGACGTAATACTATGTACCCTAATGAGGATGTACTTTAATAGGGCACCGCAATAGTTGATTAGTCGGTGTGTGGTATAATTATATATATTTAGTGGTCAAGGTTTTTTACCGGCCAATTTTGAGCCTCTGCATGAGTGACTATTTGAGACAGGTTTGAGTGTAATAAAAAAAAAAAAAAAAAAAAAAAAGATATGTGTGTATATATGTACGTGTATATGTATATATATGTATATATATATATATGAATGTGATAAAATCATGCATTACATGTTGAAGTATATATAAATAATCACTATTTTACTCTCCCAAGAGAACGAATCTTGAACTGAAACACTTCTTAGTAAGTGAATAATGGGGAAAATGTATGACAAAAAATGATTTGTGACAAATGTTGCCATTTATTGCCGTGTGTATATATAATGTATTGTGTTGTACCTGTGTACTCATGGACCTAAAGGTCTTTTGTATTGTGAATAAATATATATATGTTGTTAGTTGGAGGCACGTGGAGAGCGTGTGATACTGCAAATCCAAACCTAATACGTGCCACTCCTCGAGTGTTTTGGTCACCAGGTGGCGGGGACTTATGGCATATATATATATATATACTCCCTGGTACTATAGAAATTAGATGCTATGTCTTTTTTAATTTTTGTTTTTTATCAATTATGTGAAAAATAAACACAAACTAAATATATTTTTTCAATGTCTACTTTTCGGCAAAAGTACAGTCGTTATTATCTGACGCTTGTATTAATGTACAAGTATTAGACCATGTCCATGCATTAGGAAAGAAAAAAAAAGATTTCAGGTTACATTGTTAATAAACTTAATAAAATATTGGTATGTGTTTCGGTGATTTCCAGCTTTTAGTATTTGTGGTATTTTCTAAAAACCTGGGTTACCGATTATAAAAGATGTACCAAGATAAGCGGTGTTGCCGATGACTTACTGTCAGTATTTCGATAAAAACAGTTTAATTCCGACATTTTCATATACACTAAACTATTTTTGCGTGCTTTCCCTATGTACTTTCCCTATGTGGCTTTTTTCTCTAATTTTTTTCAATGACGTCACTTCCGGTTATACGAGGAAGAGTTTTCCCCTTTAAATCTTTTCGATTTTTTAGCAATGCCTGTTCGCCTTTTCGATTTTTATATTTAAAATCATATTTTCACTAAATATACATCAATAGCATAGTAAACATCGTATTTATAATGATATTTAATAATTAAATACATACCAACAGCGGATTTGTTGATTTAGGACAATGTACATCTTTAAGAGTTCAATTGAACAGCTTGCAGAGGCGACACCGCACTTGAAAGTCGTTCAATATATCATGTATATAGATCTATATATGTGTATAAAATATTGCTCAAACAAATTACAAACTTTAACCGTTATTACAATAGAAAACATATATGAAATATTATAATGTTTTAATATCTATTGTTTTGCATTTTAAAATAGAAGCGACGCATACACTTGGTGCTGTATACATGTGCTAAATATAAAATAGGTACAAACATACAAAAATCAATGTGTTATGTGCCACAAGCAAAGTTTCTTTATTAAGGGTAGTTTTAACAAATGTTTTGGAATACTATTTGGTGTATGACAGTATGGTTTAATTAACGCGTAACTACAAAAAAACACCAGTTGAATTGTTTAGATATAAGTTGATTATTTTATAACAAGTTTGGTTGATTATAACGCATTCAGAGTATTATAACTAGGTGGAATGCATATTTTATCACTATGTTGATTGATATATATTGTATATTTCATAACAAGCTTGGTTGATTAAAATACATCCAGAGTTTTTGTAACTATATGGAATGTATATTGTATCACTATATTTTTAACAGTATGGTTAAAACAAACGGTGAATTCAAAAGACACCATATGTATATATTGTATACTAGTTGGTGTATGACAATATGGTTTAATTAAGGGGTAACTACAAAAAAAAAACAGTTGAATTGTTTAGATATATGTTGTATATTTCATAACAAGCTTGGTTGATGCAAATACATCCATAGTTTTTGTAACAATATGGAATGTATATTGTATCACTATATTTTAACGGTATGGTTAAAACAACGGTGACTTCAAAAAACACCATATATATATATCGTGTGTTTTTTTCATAACACGGTTGACTGATAAAAACGCATGCAAAGTATTTTATCACTATGTTGATTATTAATGCAATACCTTTTATTTATAAAATTAATGTTCTTGAGAAACCCTAAAAAACCTAACATATTTCTCTAGATTTTGAGATGTACCCCTTACTTACTAACAACACTCTAGTATTCTGCATTCCCTTTATATTGCATTACATGTATTCGCATAATTATATCAGTGGAGACAAATATATGCTCATTTAATGTTCGAGGTCTAGGAAGCAAGCAAAAACGAGATCAGTATTTAGCTGGCTTAAAACACAATAATTTAACATATGTTTATTGCAAGAAACGCATCTTACAAGCGAACAGAAAAATATTTGGAGTATGGAATGAGGAGAGGATGCATATTTTAGCGGCAAATATTCAAATAGCGAAGGCGTCTGCATTTTGTTTAACCCGAATATGAAATGTAGCATCACTAAATACAATGATATAATAAGCGGTAGACTACAGTCTATTGAAAAAGAACTAACAATTATAAATATTTACGGTCCCAATAATGACGATGTCGGTTTGTTTAATACATTAGAAGAATATATAATGCAAAATGAAGAAAATAATGTTATTATTGGAGGAGACTTTAATACAGTTTTGAATATATATATAGACAAAATGAATGGGAGACAAGACACTCACATAAAATGTCGAGAAAAACTTAAATCTATTTTAGAAATTAATAACCTTGTAGATATTTGGGGACTTTACAACCCCAATAAACTACAATATACTTGGCATTCAAATAATAAATTACTTTTTGATATCCGATAATTTAGTTCATTATGCAAACTCTAGTAATATAAAAGCAGGATACAAATCAGATCATTCCATTGTAAATATAAGTTTCAATTTTATAAAAGTACAAAAGGGTTCAGGATATTTCAAACTAAACAATAGTCTGATTTTGAACACAGAATATCTAAATAAAATAAGAACAAGTATAGCTGATATATTTATTAAATAAATCCGCAAATCCAAATACCTTATGGGAAATTTGAAAAAGTACTATAAGAAATGAAACAATAAAATTTGCATCTACAAAAAAGAAATTAGAAAAAGAAAATATATTAACTTCCGACATAGACTATTTAGAATTGCGACTACAAAATATACTCGATATAGACGGTATGGAACAATAAAAAAATTAGGTAGATATTAAAAACAAGAACTAAATGATATTATTGATATAAAAATAAACGATATTATAATAAGATCTAAAGCTAAAATAATAGAACACAATGAAAAAAATACAAATTATTTCTCAAGCTTCGAGAAAATGAGGACAGATAGTAAGAGTATATCTGAACTTGTGGTAGAAGGAAAACATATAACAAACCAAACAGAAATTTTAAACTTACAAACAAACTTTTATCGTAACCTTTATAAAAAACAAGATGACAAAAGTTCACACTATAATTTCTTCAACAACTCTATAAATAAACTGAAATTGATAAAAATAAATGCGATGGTCTACTGACGGAATATAAATGTACTTTGGCATTACGACAAATGAACAATCAAAAAAATACCTGGATCAGATGGAATAACAATCGAATTTTATAAAAAATTCTGGAATGATATAAAACAATATTTGGTGAACTCTCTAAATTATTCTTTTCAAAACAAAAATATGACGAAATTGCAATAACAAAGAGTCATAACCCTACTTCCAAAACCAGGAAAAGATATTTCGTTACAAGAAAACTGGCGCCCTATAAGTCTTTAAAACGTTGATTATAAAATAGCAACAAAGGCAATTGCAAACAGATTAACACTTGTAATACCATCTATTATTAGCAACTCACAAACGGGATTTTTAAAAGGTAGGTTTATCGCTGAAAATATCAAAGTTTTATTTGAAGTATTAGATAACGTAGAAAATCTTGACAATCCGGCGCTACTATTTTTCTCGGATTTTGAAAAGGCGTTTGACAGCATAAATCAGGAGTTTATTTGTAAATGTTTAAAACACTTCAACTTTGGAGAGACACTTACGAACTGGGTCCAGTTATTCTATTTGGTTGCGAAAATTTGTATTATAAATAATGGATTTCATTCATGAATAGAAAGAGATGTGCGTCAAGGTTGTCCCCTCTCCTCATATCTTTTTATCATCTGCATTGAGTTATTATCTTATGAAATTTCACAGAATGAAAATGTTGAAGGAGTTATAGTAGCAGGTCAAGAAATAAAAATATTTTATTTGCTGATGATGCAACGTTTTTCACAGATGGTTCAATAAAATCTTTTGAAACTTTAACAGATATATTAGATAACTTTACCAATATTTCAGGGCTTAAACTAAATGCTGAAAAATGCACAGCCTTAAGAGCAGGTTCTCTTCAACGTTCCAATATTAGATATTGTTCAAAAAAGAAATTGAATTGGTGTTCAGATTATGCCAAAACACTTGGAATGACATTTCATACCGATAGAAAATACATATTCTCTTCAAACTTAGACCCCAAAATACAAGAATTTCACAACCGCTTGAAAAGTTGGCAACATAGAAAACTAACACTGCTTGGGAAAATTACTATTTTAAAATGATTTGCCTTTCCAGAACTCATCTACCCACAAGCTGTTTAACCGAATCAGCCAAACGAGAAAATCAAAATGAGTAATGATATTATGTATAACTTTCTTTGGGATAATAAACCAGATAAAATTAAAAGAAGTACATAATCCAAGATTATGAAAACGGAGAAATCAAAATGATCGATGTGAATACATTTTTAAACTCATTAAAAGCCAGTTGGGTTAAAAGAATACTGGATAACACTAATAATGGAATTTGGAAAACAATATACACGGATAAACTTAAAAGATGTGGAGGAACGTTTTTATTCGAATGTAATACTTAGATAAAGCTGATATTATCAAATTGTTCCCAGAAAATGATTTTCTAAGAGATGTATTTATTTCATAGAAGGATATACGAGGAAGTTATAATTATACAAATATCAGTAAAGAAATTATTTGGAATGACTCAAACATAAAAGTCGGCTACAAAACATTATTTAGTAAAAGATGGTACACAGAGGAATAAAATATATTGAGCAAATCTTTGATTACAGAAAAATATATTTAAGGACTTTAGAGAACTATATCAGGTTCCTGAAGCTGACTTTTTAAAATATGCATCAATAATAACACGTATTCCAAAGGAATGGAAAATGCAACTTAAAAACGAATGCATTAATGAAATAGAAATGAGACGACGCTTAAAAAACTTCTTGGCTCGAAACAAACAAACAAACAAGTTTCTGAGGGAAATCTATCGCAAGAAGGCCTTTTTTAAGGAAATTAGGGTTACAAAATATCATACAGACATATTTGGTATCAAAAAAAAGGTAAATCTTTCGTCTTAATGATGCTCATAAAATTAGTTGTTGTTGTAAATGGTCCCATTTTTTTATTACATCCGCGAAAAGAAGATGACCCAAAATATAAAGAAAAAAATATCCCAAATATTCATAATTGAGAAAAATGTATTTATTATTAACATACAATTTCAAATTATTTCGAGAATATAGTAGTGTAATCCAATACACAGATATTTGCAGTTTTTGTTGTTGTTATTAATTCTGTTTTGACAAGGGAGACAACTAAATGAAGTACATGAAGTAAGAAAAAATAAATAAAATATGTTTGGATTTGTATGACTTTTATTTCCATTTACAGTAAAATGTAACATGTGAATAATCTTTTTATAATAAAAAGGTAACATTTTAGTAGACTTAAACTGAACATTTTTTAAAAATTACACGCCCTTTGTGGAATTTACATAATTGTTGTGAACACATAATTTCAATTAAACTTTACGGATGTATCATATAAATAGAAGACATGCATAATTTCGTTAACAATATTATATATGTAATAACTGAAGTGAAGATACCGATAAATACGTCCAACACATCTCCCACTTCCGCGAACGCCCCTACCCCCTCCCCCATACTCCCCCCACCCCTAAACACTGTACACACACACACACACACTCCAGCGCTGAAAGTTTGAAGGTAACCTTATTCATATATTTTGTAATCAAAAAATTTGCACACAAAAAACGATACCATAACGTATATTCCCATGAATCATTTAACAATATAATATGGCGAGATGCTTATCAACTGCATTTCGGGAATGGTAAAATGACACGAGATTCGACTTGCAAGATACACACTGTCAATGTGTCATTGTTGTTTCAAGATGACAGTTATGGCATGTATTGAATACTGATTATTATCAAATACATATCCGATTTCAGGATTTATTAGGGGAAGGCGCAACTTAAAATATAGAAAATTAAAAGAACAAAAAAGCTTGTTCACTGTCATGTTCGCAACTTCTCTGCTTTAGGATGTGTGTGTTTGGTTTGGAGAAATAAACGTTGACCAAAGCTCGTCAGCTGCTTTAATTCCACATCAGCTACTAACCTTTGTAAAGCTTCTTGTTGATGAAACAACATTTAAATGCGGTGGAATAGGCAACGGTATCAGTGAAGGGAATTTGAGGCGGGCAATAGCTATTTCGGAATGCATTTTGTTTGCAAGTAGGGGTGTTTTGACTCCACTGCATATCGGTATTGCCGTGACAACACATACCAATTTCGGATCAGGAGAGATCATCGACTTGTTACATTCTTAAGGCTTCTGTATAATTTACACGAAAATCTTACTGGGTTTTATCATTCATTCTGTAATGAAAGCTCGCACGATATCTCGGTATTAGAAACGAGTATCACAGACTCAGTTCTCCCAGCACTCGAACAATTTTACATGGATGGCTGCTCAAGCTCTCCTATATTCAAATTATGGTTCATGTAGATAGAATCCCTACAGATTATGCTGTCTTATATCAGAGCTGAGAGGTATGGTGACTGGGACTTGCATTTGGCAACACTTTGTAGTATGCTACCTTACATGTTCTTAACGAACCGGACCAATTAGCAGATGGTTGCCGGTTTATTTACTGGAAATGATCATGGACATACATGAAGATATGCAACACAGGTTTAGGACAGGCCAATTTGTCTTTCGCCATAACATCAATGACCGTTTCAATGGCATATGGACAGACATGGCAGTGGAAAGGACAGTGATTAAAGATTCAAAAAGCAATTCTGGTATAATTGGTCTAACAAGAAAGAAGTCGGCACTTATTCGTTGGTATTTAACCCGACAGCTTCTTGGCCAATACAGTACTGTCATCAAAGAACTGACAGGGATGGGCAAAGACAATGACTTTGTCGAAAAGCCAACACGTTGAACCGCCAAAATAATGAAGACATCAGAATACTTGTTACGCACATTGACGAGAGAATGTCGAACCCATTCGATCTCAGTCTTGACAGTAACGTTCTTTTAAACATAGCAACAGGTCTACATGGTAGACAACCAAACGTATCTCTGAGTATAATATACAAGTCATACCTGAGCTTCAATGCAATCACGAAGAAGCAGACACACGTATACTATTGCAAGCTATTTATGCAGATGCTTCATTTTCAACGAACTGCCAACGTGGTTGTATTGTTATTCAGTGTAAAGACACAGACGTTCTTGTGCTTGCTATACATTATTTCAGCCATTTAAGCAACACAGAACAGCTATGGATCGAGACTGGTACTATCACGAAAAACGTAGATAAACGCCGTTTTTTACCAGTTCACGATATTGTTCGTACTATTACACGTCCAATGGCATCCATTTTGCCGGTACTTCATGCAATGACAGGGTGTGATACAGTTTCTTCCTTATATGGCATTGGTAAAATGACTGATGAAGGTCGTAAACGAATACGGCGTGGACCTCTTTGCCAATTTAAGCAAATTAGGTGATGATTCAACAGAAGCAGAGACAGTGGCTGCCGCTAGAACTGTTGTTGCTGCTTTGTATGACCAAAAAGGGAAATATGAATCATGTCATGGAAACTTAAACCAATTAAGAGTAAAACTATGCCAGAAAAAAACAGAATCAAGCCTATCGAAACTACCACATTGTGAAAATAGCTTCATTCAGCATGTTAAGTTACCAGTCGAAAATGTGAATGCATGCCCATGTTCCCTTTCATAATGAGATAGGAAACCCCACAGAGCATGGCTGGACGAACAATGGCTCTGCCTGCCTAATTCCAGTAATGTTTACAGGGAAGGTTGCGGATGAAATTCTGGTTACAATGTACTGCAGATGTCAAAAGAAACTGTCATGTAACACCGTTTCTTGCTCATGTGTTCAGAATAAATTGTCATGCATAGCACTCTGTTCATGTTTTGAGCAACAGTGTTGTAATTTCAAACCAAACGCTGATGATGGCAACACAAGTAGTGAAAGTTGGGAAGACGCTGTATAAATATGGATATAAATACAGTTTTGGAGGAGAAAATACAGAAAGTAATGACACATACTTTTTAAAACCTACACATATATTGATCAAATGCGTTTTATTGTAGAAAAGTTATATAGAAAACATATTTATATATATATATAGCGGGGACATCTAAAGTATGTTAATATTTTGATACAATCGCTTGGTTGACCTAGACGAGAGGTCGAAATAGTTGGTTTTCTATGAGATACTATCTTGTAACCTTCTTGGTTGGCTGATGATAAATTTGAAATCAAAATCATGAACCATTTTCTATTTAATTATTTAAAATAGACAGTTCAGGTCACATTTCGGAGAATTTACATTGACACAATATTTCTGTCTTCACAAAGGGTATAAAAAGTTGCTGAATAACAAAACATAAATGCAAAATCTGTATAACAAAAGTATGGATCTTGCTTTTATCACGCGTCTAATTTCTCATTAAAATCCCAATACGGTATCTTCAGTATTTTCGTGAAATACAATACTTACCTGCATTGATAGTGATTTTATAATAACAATATACTTCGTGAAATCAAAGTTTTAATCTTATTTATTATCCAAATGTATACGTCGCTGCATGTATAAGCATATATCGTCGCTTTCAGTTTATTCAAAGAATGGTGGTGGTGGTTGTGTGTTGTGCGACGGTCTTAAATGGGTTTTACATGATGGATCGTGGATATTTATATATGTTCATGTAAAGGCATATATATTCTAATATTTTGCATAAAAAAACAACAATGAAAACAAAGATTTGCACCTAAAATTTAATGAAAACGATCATATTTATAAAACATACGCAGATCTATTCGTAATTATCTCCCTTTGATGACAACACACGTATAATCTTAATACATATGCATATTTCATTAAATAAATCCTATATTATGCACGATCGTAATACATAATTCAGAATGTATTGTATTTGATTTCAAAATTTGCCTTCCAAAAATTTTCATTTTTGTCTCAATATCTTTTGCTGCCATTTTCGCGGATAGCTAGAAAAAAATTGAACCACTTGCGAAAGCTAATTTTGAAAGTATGTTAAAGTAGAGAATTTAACCTTTCATTTGATACCAAAAATAGCTGTATAAATTTCGTGTCCCTTCTCTCGACAAAACCCTTAAAGTTTTCTTCCAGTAATATGACTATCAAGTAAAACAGGAATGAGGATTATACAACGACTAATAAATCACAACTAAAATGGGAAAAAATAAGTGGGAAAATGTATATACTATAGCAATAAAAGCAACAATTAATACAAAACTAAGAAACGTTCGATACAACTATGTTATGAGAATAATTCCAACAAACAAATCTCTGCTCAAATTCAAGATTGTCAACTCAAATCTTTGTGAGTTTTTGTTTGGTTTTACAGCGCACTGCATGTTTAGTGATTGACCCCTCTACAGTCAGTCATTACGCTTCACTTTTCACTTGTGCGATGACTGGACTATCTCTTGGGACTCTATGATTGTACCTACTGAAACCCCAACTAAGAAAGGTGGGTGCATGAGCTTTCGTCCCCCGGGTTTTCTAGTCGTACCCTAGATTGGTTTTCTCTTTAGCTGCAACTACTATGGTTGTTCAGTACGATTCTGGATACATCCTGAGATGTTTTATTATTTTGTATGTGTTTCTTTAGTTAGTTTCTCAGGATGTGGACTTTATTGTTAGAGAATTCCTTTTGATGGGATGTAGTTTTGTTTACACTGTCTTGTCTATTTGGGCGCTGAACACAGGATAATAGCGAGGATTGTGCGCATATAAAATCGATTCAAGCTAACCAGTGGGCCTTATTGCCTACTGACCGTTCCAAGTCGGTAACCCTGTCTTCAACACCCTTTCTGTTGTTTTTTGTCTCTTTCATTGTATTTTCAAGTCCTTGTTTGCAGTGCAGTGCGGACCTACGATGCCTTTGCGCTCGGACGCTGTGGTTTCTATAGGACCCTATATCTCATTTTTGTAATATGAATATAGAATCAGTAACAGCCTTTTCTGGGAATGCATACATACACAACATTTCTGGTCAGAACTTTCCTTATATCTAAAAAGCATACACTTGAACTTACCTTTGGACTTAAGAACAATCTCATTCGGAATCGAAAAAACAGGAGATATGGTAATATGTTTAAGAACTAAAAAACAAATATGCACCTGCATAAACCTGTACTTTTCTTAGACATATAATTATTGTAATTTATCATACTGTAACCACACAATGATGCAAACATGCTCGCTTACCATCTCACCTTTTTATTAAACATCACAATAATGTTGAAGATGGCGTATATTAGGAAGGCTTTTCCTTTGATGTACTGTACAATATCCAATGCAAATGATATATTGCATGTAAATATAAAATAAAATAAATATAACGAATCCGTATTGATTTTCGTATATTTTGAGTACCTATAGATTTATGCCTTCAACTCTATTTTTTTTAAAAAATGCAGAAACTATACCTATTGCAAAATAAGTATATGACCAAATGAAAATGATTCTTATCCTACTACTATTCCTACAGCACATTGAGTATTTATAATAAATTTAATTCACATATTAAAATAATAATTGTATAAAATAATAGTAAATAAATTGTAAACTACAGTAAAAATTGCACACTGTTTAGCCGTATATATTTAAGCAACCAGCTTGACAATACTGGGTGGGACAGTTTCCCGCCGCGCACTGAGTCTGGCACCAACGATCTGCGTAGGCATATTTTGTTTTCCACATTACCGTCGCTTCGCATTTCTGACTGTCAATTGGGATAAATCCCGGTCTTGCTTCTCCGGGTACCACAACGTTTGCAACGGTGCTATGGCGACGTCTGCGCAGCCGTAAACTGTTCTTGTGGACCGCAACCTTTACAGCAATTATAGTTTGCATCGCAGTCCCAGTTACTCGCTGAGATAAAAAAACAACAATTTATTTACCTTTTTAATTGATAATTATTAAAAAATATATAATTGTTATAATCTATATATTGTTACTGTAGCCATTGATTCCTCGCTTTCAGAATTCAATCTACAACCACCAAAAAAGCTCTTATTGTATCATGCGTATACAATTGGCATATTATACATAATAATAAAATATAATTATGAAATTATTTACTGTTTTAACAATTTGAAATATGCTTTATAAACAAAAATGTGTGTGCACAATGTGTTTAATTCAGTAAATACATTCTAAATGTGTACCTGTGTTCCACTTCCACTGCATGACGCACTGCGTACACGTCAGTCCACGTGGTAAGAGGAGATTCAACGTTAGGTTGCCTCAGTAAGTATTGATTCAAGCAAGATTCTGAAAATAGATGATTCCAAATTGAAAGTAAATATTTAGTTTTAAGCAGAACGATTTAAGAATGGACATAATATGTTGTATAAAAGTAACATTAAAACTGAATTCATTTGGAATGTTTGTTTTATTTATATACGAATAAAATCGTATCTTTCGAGCGATTTGTATTTTCTCAATTATGAGTCATACTTATAGTGCTAAACTCACAAGTTGCCGGTCGTGATGGATTATTGTTTGGGCACATTCTGAACTCAAAGTAGCCACCATGGTTCATTGTTATCTCTAAAGTCACGTAATGGTTTGTCCCTCCACATAGTGGCGCGACAGTGTACCGGTTGCATACTGACCTCCGGCCTCGTTGTCGCGACCGCCATTGAAGGGATCGCCACATTTTCCACATCTTCCACCATTTTGGTTCCATTGGACCTATAGGAATTATTGCAAGGCATCGTTTTTGGGGAATTAAATAAATTATGTTGGAAACTGTTTCATGTAAATCCTACAGATCTGCTCTTAAATATGTATATTAAGAATTTCATTAAAAATTATACAATTAAATTAATATTATTATTCTGCAGAGGTTAGCAGTTTATTAAAACTATATCTAAGTTAGTCCAAATTAAAAACGCGAACCACATTATATTTCTTCATATGGCATCGTACGTAAATTCGTAAATTTGTTTTTGCGTTTGGCATACAGATAGCGTAATGGCTGCCTTTATTGAAACAGTTACATGAAAACCATAAGCATTGCAATGAGTTGGTCGTTCTAAATTGTACAAGTGTTTATTATTGCATATCATTCTTCTGTTTAATAAATGAATTCTTACGTCGTAGCCGCCACAAAAGAGTTGATTATCGTTGTAGTTTATCGGGGTACTGAATCCGTATCTCCACATACTCGACCTGGACGGGGGCTCTATTAGACGTCCGTGTGCGTGCGTGCGTACGGTAAATATGACCAGTGTTATAACCACCGCTGATATATGGTACTGGATTGCACTGTCCATCGTTTGTAATCTAGGAAGTCAGAGATAAAATTACTATTGAAACGCATCCTTAAAACTGAGTTTTAAGTTATAATTATAATAAATGCAGCTAGGCAAATCAATCAGAAAAGTAGCATTCACAGAAAAAACGAAACAACAGTATCGTTTAAGCAAACATCATCTGAGATTAAAAGTTATATCGCCAGAAATTAATTTCCTTACAATGTATTTTATGGTTCATCTTATACATACAACATTATTGTACACATGTATGCATTATATATTATCTGGCACTATTAAATATCTATCATGTTTAACTCGCATTATATGAAGAGCCATTATTGAAAATATAGATAGATGTTTACTGTTTACATCACAGGTTAAGCCTGTGATTGATGGTTACTAGAATGATAATATGAGAATGCGACTGCTTATCAGAATGAGGCTGCTTGAATAGAACAGTGGGCAGCCTTGGTCGCTAAGGACTGGAGTAAACCTATAATTTCGAACCTGTTTTTAAGTATTAATTTGATAATTAAAAATGTAGACTTAAACAGACTTATTTGGGTTTTTCCATGTAACTAAATATGTATAATGGTACATTTAGCAAAAACTCTTACCTCTTGATTTGTGGATGAGTAATAAAAAAAAATTAAGAGTTTTTAACGTCACTTATCCGAATTAGGAACAACGATTTCAAAGCTTCTATAAGATTTTAAAACAGATTCTTAATAGTTGTTCAATGTTATTTTACAGTCTCTGATTCAGTTTGTTTTCTTTCTGAATTTGCAGAAGTACGATTCACATTTTATAGTAAAATCGTTATCACCCGTTTTGGCAAACATTGCAGTATTGGTCATTGACCTCCGCTTGCAAAATCCATCTCAAAAGGACAGGATAACTCAGGTAAACATGTGTCCAATCATCAGCGTAATTTCTAACTATTTCGGTTAGAATTTTACAAACTTATCAAAATCTTTTAAAAGTTTAATACGTTCCAATATGAATGCAAATTGAGTGTACGGTTATCGAATATGATAAACCTAAAGCTAGTTTTGACGTAGTTAAAGAGGTCACTGTACTCTTAAAACAGATATGAAATACTGCAGCGGCTTTTGTGACGTTTTATGTGTATTGACATATTTTTGCTTATTAGCGAAATCGTCACAGCATGTGACGTAGTCATTGATATTTATTCTTAAACAAGTCAACAGAAGTCATGAAAACAGACGACTCAATAAATCGTTCTTTACTGACGTCATTTGACAATTTTGATCTGGTCAATTCCTTTACTCTTAGTAAATGACGTTAGTCTCTTTACGGGGCAATGCACGGAGTAAACTGGTACAACAGATCAACCATAGTTTAATAACACACATACTTTAGTTTGACTATGTATAAAAGGGAGATTTTCTGTTTAAATAAATAGAGATTGATTGGAAATAGTTATAAAAGCTGATAATATGTGTGTGTGTGTGTGTGTGTGTGTGTGTGTGTGTGTGATGTGGGGTAGGGGGTCTCAATTGCTTCGTTTTTATAGAGCCTGTGGTCGAGTTGAGGACTTTAATATATAATCTGTGTGTAGCTAAACAGCTTTTCCATCATGACAACCGTTACCATAAATTCGAAAAAAAACATTACAAAAGTTTATTTTCGTAACCCTGATATACGTTCAAAGTATAAATGTGATTTAAGAATTCTTTCTGCGACAATGACTATACAACCTGACTTCTGTGGTGATTTGATGTACAACCTTCTTCAGATGCTTGGTCATTATCAATGTCAAGCAATATTTATTGAACGTGTTAAACAGTTTATCAAAAGACGTTATGACTATCATTTTGCAACGCACTGCATGTTTAGTGGTTGACCCATTTACAGTTCTCCACTATGCTTCTGCCAAGTCACTGAGTAACTATTATGTTGCTTTCTATGTTATTTTATTTTAAATATACATGATCATCCCTGTTATATACTTATAATGCCTATTAATGCTGCCTAGAGTGTTAGAGGATATAGCCTGGCGGGGATTTCTTTATTTACACTGTCTAGTTGTATTAGGATGACAAAATTGGGATTTAATGTACCCTTGAACCTAGTTTAAATCCCCAGCAACATTTTTCCAATGCGGTACCCTTGTAGTCAATCATTGTATTTTGTTGTGTCTCATAGCTTGCTTGCTTATAGTTTCCTTGTATGCAAGAAATTAAATTTAAACATAATACTAGATATACAAGTCGAACAGAACATGTAGCATTCACAGAATACATTCAACCAAAAACACGCAAACTACGATGTCCTGTTAGGGCCATCTTACCATCGCATCTTACCTAGGTCGATGGTCGATAGTAAGATGCGATGGTCAATAGTAAGATGCGATGGTAAGATGCGATGGTCGATAGTAGTATGCGATGGTGAGATGCGATGGTCGATGGTAAGATGCGATGGTAAGATGACCCTAACAGGACACCGTAGTTTGCGTGTTTTTGGTTGAATGTATTCTTTGAATGATACATTTTCTGTTCGACTTGTATAGTATTACCTACTATTATGTTTAAATTTAGTTTCTTGCATAATTGCCTATAATGCAGTCGCGTAATATGTGTTTAAACTTGTTAGAAACTATATACGATTTTGTTGTTTACACAATTATTAAAGACCGATTCAACGTCAATGTGTCTAGTAGTCTTATCGACTTTTAGTCATAGTCTTTTAATTTGAAATTGATTTTGAGTGAGGTTTTCTCTAAACCTTGCTTTAATATATATTAGTTAAGGTTACAATGTTATATAAGAAACGTACGGTGTTCCGTTATGGCAAACGCCATAATGCCCTTTCGATACACGAGGTCACGAAAACGATAACAAAATGGTGCCACAGATAATTTACTATTTACATCTGCAATTGTGATCTTTCGGTGCTCGATTTCCACATAAGTTCAGCTACGTCCCTGGTTTATCACGACATTTTCTTTCCTTTAGTTTCCATTTAATTCATCTTATCGCAAATTCGTCTGAATACAGACACTGGTACGAACGAGTAATCATGAAGTCAAAAGGTCAGTTTGCACATTTCAGTGTTAGTTAGGGTATTTTACATTCAAATGTTTACATGTAGGGTCATACTTTTTATTCCTAAAACCAAAAGTTATAACATATATTTATAAAATACAGTTTTAAGACAAAAATTACTGTAATTACTTTGTTTCCTTTAAATTATCACATAACATGGCGTCTGGGAGTGCAGTAAAGCCATGACTTATTTCTCTTATACGCTAGTGTATTACAGATGCAAATGAGGACCGAATCACTGTTAATACCAATTGTGTTCATGGTATATCATACGGTTCGTTCAGACGCCTTAAGTATTTATCATTATTTGAAATCTTACTTCATAAAATGAACGTTAGTAACGTTAAATTTGGTTTAGGGTGTAGCATTATTTGTAAGGCGAACGCATTTACAGCCGCGTAACGTAACGACGTTGTGTAATCAACAAAACGACGTCATGATTTGCCTTACAAATTGCCGCCGTTTATAAGGAAAATTCACCACATTAAAGTGAAACTATCTCGTCGTAGGTGGGTTATGTGATAAACAGAATCTTACACTCGTGACTGTGTGTTATTGACTTTAATAAACTCGTCGGATAAAAAGATAGGATACTCGGCAAGAGCCTCGTATCCTATCATTTTATCCAACTCGTTTATTAAAATCAATAATACACAGTCACTCATATAAGATCCTCTTTAGAACTTCACTCAATCTTTAAATTAATTCTGTAAGCATTGTGGTGCTGATATATTCTTTAAATTGTCATTTACGTATTTACGTAACTATCACCTTTCGACCACACTGTTGTTTTTGTTGATCGAAGTTTTGCATTCTTTATCTGTGAATGTTATCTGATGTCAAGTTTATATAGGAATGTTTAAATGCTCATTTGACTATGCATTAACGTGCCTTTAAGTCTCGATAGCACTAGCATATCGAGGTTATGAACACAAGTTCCGGTCTAGGTTCTTCAATGGCGTAGTGTCTCTTATACATGTTCTGTACTCTAATAGTATTTCCCGGTTCCAATACCGTATTTGAGATAAGCCAGCTGTTGCCTGTTTATCAAAAAAATATGCACCGACTCCTCACCATATTTGGGTGCCTTTTTTATTTTGTGCGTATTAGTCTACTCGATGACATGTGTGCCTGGACTCTAAGTCATCGTATCGTATGTATATGTTGCATGTAAGGTGTCTTAAGCATGATTAGTTCTCTACCGTGTATATATAGGGGCGTCCGTGGCCGTGTGGTTAGGGTCTCTAGCTTGAAACCACTTACCCTCACCTCTTTGGGTTCGATCCCTCATGGACCTAGGAATCTGTATGTGAGGAAGCTATCCAGCTGGCTTGTGGAACGTCGGTGGTTCTAGCCAGGGGCCCGCCTGTGCACGAAAAGTGTCCGGAGCACCTGGGGTCTTCCTCCACCAATGGAAGCTGGAACAGTCGCGATATGACCTTAGCTGTTGGTGCGACTATAAAATTCAATTAAATTCATTTCAGTTCTAACGTGCATATACACGGAGTACATAGTGTTCCACTATCGAATATGCGTTTTCAGTATCTGCGAACTTGCGACTGTTT
This sequence comes from Cyrtodaria siliqua, assembly GCA_037043455.1. Taxonomy (NCBI): domain Eukaryota; kingdom Metazoa; phylum Mollusca; class Bivalvia; order Adapedonta; family Hiatellidae; genus Cyrtodaria; species Cyrtodaria siliqua. Next base: position 139,174 of record JAWPHD010002864.1, on the reverse strand, counting down.
TATTTCCAGTTAAGTGAGTTGGCATAATAACATCTTGTTGATGCTACCAGTATTTCAGTAGTAGTTTTAATGTGGTTTTCTTAGTTCGAGTTGCAACCGATTCCTCACCATCGTTACTCACCTTGTAATACCATGTGGCCATTAGGCTCCTCGGTGACCTGTTTACCAATGCTCTAAGGCGGTCACCATGTGTATATACTGCAGGAGGTGTCTGGGTTATGTATCGTACCCTACCTTGCATTAGAGTATTTGACCTATTGAACAATTAGTGAATATAACCCATTTCTTAAGCTGTCACAAGATGAATAACAGTCGTTGAATTAAATGATATATATTGTCATTGCCACTAGCGATTAGCAATTTTGACTTTAGGGGCGATTTCAAACTTCCCTTTTTCCCCAGGCTTTAATTCTGAAGATCATAGTGTCGAGAAGAAATCGGAATCATGTCGGGTGACCGAGGCTAAGCTAAATAATATAGTCCTAAAAATCTAGACTGGGGTCAATAGATATATTTTCTGTTATTCTCCTAAGTAAAATCATGTCAGACAATCACATGTTTTATTACATGTAATGTGCCTGAAGTATGGGAAATACAATATCTGATAACACCATTCACGAACATTGGATCTACGAATGTTCAGGTGTCTTAGTAATAAACAGTTATCAATGTACAGTGCTGTCAAAAAGAACAATCAAAATTAGCTATGCATCATGCTTAATGGGGAATTAATATAAAAAGTGAGTTTTTCTTTTATATATTCAATCGGCAAGAAAACGCAACAGCTTTGGATTTGTATATCTACTTTAGTATGATGCAGCATGAAATCAATCTCCGAACACTGTAAACAAGGCGCGTGTATATAAATTGCATTTACAAAATAAAACTAGTTCTAGTTTCAGTATATTAACTATGCACCATATAGTATATGCATAATGACTGTTGTTTTATCGACAGTACTGCATGTGCTTTGCCTATTGGTGCCCGTGAGCTTGGTATCATCATTCCTTCAACAGACTGGTAAGAACATATGTATTTAACTCAGAGTCTAGACATAGCATGTCAAATATCTATTTCATTACCATTTATGGTAAGTGTACAGTACTTTACATTCGACTGCCGATGTATACATCCGATCTCTAACTTTGATTATACGTGAATATAAATGAGGGATATTCGGAAAGGAATGCAACTTGCATACGACGGATTATACGTGAATATAAATGAGGGATATTCGGAAAGGAATGCAACTTGCATACGACGGATGTTCGGAAAGTAATACAACTTGCATCACTTGATTATATATGTTCAGTCGTTTTCAGGTATCGTCATAATACTATGTTGTATGCTCAATTATAAAATATTAATCATTCATTCACTTCCGCGAACAAACTTGCGACGTCATGTATACGGTGTTGTTAAAGACACATCATTGATTTGATAATTTTTTGACGTATATTAAGAGTAAAGTTTTCATTAATCACATACATTATTTAGAAATAAGGTATGTATAATTATAGGAACTACTATTTTTCACCAGCAGCTATATATTTCATTATGTTTCATCATTGGGAACATGGCGTACTGCAGAATTTTACATTGTTCTTTAATCATATTTTTATTTTATATTTCGATGTAGACAGTACAACATCTGCCCCTCATTCTGTAGTCACAGCGGTTCATACAGCACCAACTGTCAGTGGTAAGTAACGTTTAAATACAATTTGTAATGTCTTGGAGAGATTTAATATTCTAAAAGTAGATAAGGTCGAACCGAAAATGTAGCATTCAAGGACCAGAGTCAGATGAATAGGTTTGGTGTACCCTAGAATCCCCAGTGGCCTTTTTGTCATTGGCCGTTCCAAGGCAGTAGGCCTATTGTCAGCCCTTTTATGTTTGTGATGTCATATCTTACATTTTATTCATCTTTATAGTTGCTGTTTGTTTCTCTGTGTGTTTGTGGTTGACTGTCGTCCTTGAATGCTGTTTTGGCTCGGATGAGCTTTGGTTGCTGAATGGTGCGCGTATTAAATGAAACGTACAGTAATTTTAACCTCCGAAACGTTATGTTTAAATATGTAAATATTAATTAATAAAATTATGTAAGAAACATGGGTATGCTTTATTATGTGTGTTGGCTTACATTACCCTCAGGTAGTGATGTAAAACTACCGGGAATGCTATATCCGCGTGATTCAGAAAGTGCGGCGGTTAGACGGAATGTGGAATTTTCGGGCGGACTTCTCACCCTCTAGAAATGAAAGTTTTACACAGAAATGGTTCAGCGGTCCATTGTCACAGGTTAGGTTCTAGTATTCTTCTATATCTTCTAGATCTACTAGTGTATCTATATCTACAACACCTGCACTTGTATCTATGTATATATATATTTTTTTTTTTTTTTTTTTTTTATTTATTTTTTTTTTTTTTTTTTTTTTTTTTTTTTTTTTCAGCTACCAATAATGGTAAGCCCATTTATTTTCCCCGTCAATGAGTGTGTTGTGGGTCGAGGAACCATCCCACCGCACACTTTACAAATATAAATATATACCTATTTTTCAACACACTCATTCCAGCCAAATACTTTCATTCAAAACAAAACAACAGGTTACTGTCTTATAATATGTTGAAATCTACCTTATCTAGTTTACTTTATATTTAAAAAGAAGATAATAAATCACTTGAGTTATTTTGGTTTGTTAACTCTCTCTAATATAGAGAAAAAAATGTGTACTTCCACATGATAGCTTCCCATATCATGAGAGAGAAAAAAAAAGGGGGGGGGGGGGTTGTGGGGGCGGGGTGGGGGGAGGGTGCACGCATGTGTAAAGTTTGACCAGGTAAAAATATGAGGTTAACAATTTTTTGAAGTATGGACAGTTCTCAAGTAAAAAATCTCCATAATTTGCATTATCCTCTCTGTAATTTAAATAATACAAAAATGTCTGACCATTGACCAGTGTTCCTCAAACATGTTAAGATCATTGTTCTTAAGAGCTATTTTTTGATTAATTTCATACATAAATGTTAAGCTTTTCTGTAAGTTATCAAATGATAATTTTTTCCCTAGACATCTGCTTCTGTATATATATCGCTTTAATTCCAGTATGAAGATGTTTTTTTCACAGGACTGAAAGTTTTTGACACCAAAAATCAAAGTTGTTTCATTCAAGTCTATACGTACATGTTTTATTTTTAGTAATTTGTTGATTTCAAAGATTATATTTTGTGTTTCTTGACATTCCCAGAAAATATGTACAATGGTTTCAGTTTCTCTGTTACAGAAGGTGCATAGAGCATTGTTTTTTATCTTTATTTTTGTTAGGTAAGAATTTGTTGCCAAGATTCTATGGAGTATTCTTGTTTGAAGCCATTGTAGATATGTATCTTTTGTTGTTTCAAATGGTAAACTGTAGACAATGCCCCATTCATGTTCATTCATATTATAAATGTCATTCCATTTTTTCTGGCTGGTTGGTTTGTCTGAGTTATAATTTAAGATTTTGTAAAAATGACTTGCTCCTTTGCACTGTTTTGTAATGTTACTTAAATATATTGGTGTAAAGGGGGCAATACATTTTGTTGTTTTCACTTCAATGTTGACATTTTTATTCTGATAATTTTTAATTGCAATACATATACCTTGGTGATGCAAGAAATTTACTTTAATATTGAATTTTTCTTTAAAATCATCAATTGAAAGCAACTTTCCATTATCATTCACTATATCGTTAACATACCGTATTCCCTTGCTAAACCAGGATGCCATAAAAACACTTTGCTTGCCTAATAAAATATTGTGGTTATAGAAAAGCGGCATTTTAAGAAAATCTTCAAATGAGTTTATGTTACATTTATTTATCATTTCAACATATGATTTTAAAACATCTTTCCAAAAGTTATTTTTAATTGATGATGCTATTTTTTCTGGATAGTGTTTCCCACATGAATACAGTTTAATTTTATCAAAATAGCAGTCACATAGGTTTTGCCAAGTACCATCACTTATTATCATTCTTCTAATCCATGTTATTTTAAGTCCTGTTATAAAGGATTGAAGATTTACCATATTTAATCCTCCCTCTGAGTACTGTTTGACAATAACTGTACTTTTAATTTTTGCATGTCCTTGCCACAGGAAATCATATAGGATATTGTTAATCTCTTTTACAGTATTAATATCTGGGTTAGGAAGGGATATGAAAAGGTGGTTAAAAGCTGGTATTAACAATGTTTTAATAACAGTAATTCTCCCCAGTGGTGTTAATTGACGTTTTTTCCAGTGTATTATCGATTTCTTTAACTTTTCAATCTTTTGCTTATAATTCAAATACATCATTTTTTCAAGGTCAACATGGAAGTTTAAACCTAATAATTTAAAAGAAGTTGTACCCCATGAAAGTTTCCATTTTGTTTTTATCGACTTTGTACTATATTTCATTGAACCTATCCAAATAACTTCAGTTTTTTCAAAATTAACTTTCAGCCCAGAATATTTGGTAAATTGCTCTAATTCATTTAATGTTTGGTTTAACGATGTATCGGATCCGTCCAGTAGTATCGAAGTATCATCAGCAAATTGAGACAGTTTGTACTCTGTATTTCCTATTTTTATGCCTTTTATTTTTATATTATTTTTTAACTTTATTGTCAATATTTGTGTACAGAGGATAAAAATATAAGGTGATAAGGGATCGCCTTGACGGCAACCGCGGCCAATATTGAGGGTTGAAGATAAAAAACCATTTTGTTGTACCATAGATTGTGCGTCGTTATAAAAAGTTTTTATCCAATTTTGTATTGATGGACCAAATTTGAAAAATTGTAAAGCCTTTGAGATAAAGTTCCAAGATAAGGTGTCGAAGGCTTTTTCAAAATCTACCAGAAGGATGAGTCCTGGTATATTTTTTTCTTCTACCAATTGCATTATATCATAAAGTAATCTTGTATTTTCTCCCATGTATCTCCCTTTTATAAATCCAGTTTGCTCATTATCAATTAATTTACATAGTACTGATTTAAATCGGTTTGCTATAGAGCCTGATGCTATTTTATATACAGTATTTAATAAAGTAATAGGGCGCCAATTTTTTAGGAATTGTCGAGGTTTATTTTCTTTAGGGATGCAGGTTATAATGCCTTGTCTTTGTGTTATTGACATAAGGCCACTATCAGAGCCACAATTTATTGATCTTACAACAAAATGTCCTATTTTTTTCCAAAAGACTTTAAAAAAAATTGCCGAATATCCATCACTCCCAGGACTACGGTCATTTATCATATTTCTTAATGTTTCTGATGCCTCTGTAAATGTGATTTTACCTTCTAAATTTTCAGATTCTACACAGGATAATTGTGGAGTGTTTACTGTATTTAGTTCCTCTATCAAGTTGATATCCTCGAGATTATTATCATTGTTTAAGTATAATTTTTGATAATATTTTTGTGTTTCTATTAAAATTTCATCTTGTTTATATATTTTTTCGCCATTTTCCTTTTCAATATTGGACACAGTTTTATTTAAAAAGTTGTTTTTTTCTAAACTGCAGAAGAAATTTGTAGGTTTTTCCCCATCTTCCACCCATTTTGCCCTAGCTCTTAACATATTTCCTTTGAACTTCTCTTTCCTTATATTACTTAACTCTGTCTTTAAATTATCTAATTCTTCTATATTATGATCACTTAGTGAATTTTCCAAATTATTTATGTTATACATTATATCTATTTCTCTTTTGTCTCTTGTTTTTTTCTTGTAACTACTATATGATATTGTTTGTCCCCTTATTTCCATAAGAAGAGTCTCTAAAAAAAGTTGATCATTTATTTCAAATTGAATTTCCTTATTAGGAACACTACTTAGGTTGTCATTGTTATATACAAGTACAGAATATTGTTTTTTTATTTCCTCAATTTTTGCATTTATCATATTTAAATAATCAATGTCAGTAAGTAATGAGTTGTTAAATTTCCATAGTCCTTTACCATGCTCTATATTGTTAAGATTAAGGCTAAGACCCACAATTGAATGATCGGATTTATAGCTTGTTTCAATTTCCGTTTTTCGAATATGAGGTAATAGATCTTCCGTGACAAGAAAAAAATCTAGTCGAGCTTGTTGCAAGGGTTTTGTACGTCGCCATGTGAATCTCTTTATCTGTGGGTTATTTTCTCTATATGGGTCATAAAGCTGTTTTTCATTCATAATTTGTAAAAGAGTATCTCTAGCCTTTTTATTATTAGTTGTTTTGTAATTGTAATAGTCCAACTGGGGGTTCTGAACAAGATTAAAGTCCCCACATATCAGATAAGTATCGTTCCCAATATCTTCAACTATTTTAAAAATATTTTCATAAAAATCAGGTTGGTCCTTATTTGGTCCATATAATGAAACTAGTGTAAAACGTTTTGATTCGAGTGTTATATCTAGGGCTAAAAAATTACCGTCTTCATCTTTTAGTTCATTATGCACTTTATATTCTACCTTTTTACTAAATAAAATTGCTACTCCTCTGGAATTTGATTTGGCAAAACTAAAATAACAATTGCTATTATTCCATTGTGAATATATAAACTTCTGTTGATCTTCTGTAAAATGAGTATCCTGTAGGCAGTATATATGGTATTGTTTATCTTTTAAAAACTTAAAAACATCAACTCGTTTTTGATTACCATTTAAGCCACGGCAATTTAGCGATAATATTTTTATATCATTCATAATACATAAGTGGGAAGGGAGATAACCATGACTGCCATATCAATAAGAACATATCCTGAACTGGCCAGTTAACAGAATGCATGCTGCAAGGGGTGTGGGGGGGGGGGTGCTTGTTTGTAAAAAATAAATAAAAAATAAGAGAATCACAAGTTTTATAAGAAACAACAACTGAAATTTGTCAAAAAAAAAATTCCTTTGCAATCTTACTATAAAAAGGGCTTTTACTGGTTCTAAATTGTTTAAGACAAAAATAGATGGAACAGAAAACGGGTATAGTCCATCCGGAAAAAATAAAAAAAAAGACTTATAGAATATAATTTGTCTTTCCGTATATCATAATAGCATATCATAATATGTCAAAAATAAATTATAATATGTCAAAATAAATTATCTTTTTTAAAGGTATATTTTTAGCGAATGAACCCATATCTATATATATAAACGCAAAAAAAACACAACAACCAAAAATATGATAATAGGAAGTATCACTCACCCATTTATCCGTCCCGTCCACACAATGAAAATATATGAGAAAAAAATAATAATATATATATATAAAGGATGCCACAAGTTTATGATTTTAAGGCAATTGTCAATCTGCCATAATTCACCGGTAAAATGTATGTCTCTAAAAGTATCTTAAAAGTTATTTCACAATTTGTCCATAGTCCTACACATATGCCACATTAATCCACATCGCATTGTCCAAGAAAAAAACAAAAAACAGTATAAAATACACAGTATTCCAATAGGTTATTTACGATTATGTCCAATTAGCAGAAAAAAATGTCGGGTAAGAACAGACACCAGTTTTATTCCATAGGTTCTGTGATTACAGAGTTAATGTTGTCATAAATGTCAAACTTATGACGTCTGCCTGCCTTTGTCTTCCCAAACACGGACCCATTGAAGAACCATGCGCTCTCGATGTCCTGGTGTAGCGTCAGTCTGCTGATAAGTCCAGTATTAAGCTTGGTCACATCGTCCACCAGTCGGTATCCTGCCTCCTTCAATGGTTTGCGTTTTCTCATGACTACTGCCTTGGCGTTATTGTTTATAAGTTTCATGAGAACTGGTTTAGCCTGCCCCGCCTTGCCTGGAATTCGATGTATAGCCATGACTTTGTGTGGTGTCAACGTTATATTTTGGCTACTTAAGATGTCAAACACTTTTGTCTGTAACAATTCTTCAGTTTCGTGCGGTTCTTCTCTCACGCCCATAATTTTAAAATTGTTTTTTCTTGAGAATTGTTCATTGTAATTGGCTTTTTTCATTGCGTCACGGGCCAATGTCATACTGGTGTTAATATCATCCTTCATTGTTTTTACTTTATCCTGATAGCTATCACATTTGACTTTTAACTGGCTATTTTCAAACTCAAGAGCCATGATCTGATCCGATAGCTCTGATGTTTTGTCTTTCAGGATTAATTCCATTTTTTCAGTTATTGTTTTTTCAAATTGTGACACAATTTTTGAAACAGTTGCTGTTATCAAGTGTTCAGTGTCTTCTTTTTTCATCAGATGTTTGAGCTGATCCCTTACTTCAGTCATGTTCTCATTAAGGGTATCCATTTGATGAGTCAATAACTGAAATTCCTCAGCACTGCAGTTTGCTACCTCAGTATGAGGTCTTTTCACTGTTGGCTGACTGTGCTTTGATCCAGTCTTTGTGCCTGAGGCTCTACTTGTTGATGAATTATGTGTAGACATTTTAATCCTATTGTTACTAATCTCTTAACTGCCCAGAAAAGCTGTGCAACTGTTTGGGGTGATCTCAAAAAAAGCCAGCTCACATAAATCCAGGTAAGATCCAGGTGAAATCCAGGTAGAAATATGTAGAAAAATATGTCCAAAAACAGTTTTTCACAAATATTTCCAAAAGTCCTGTGAATATTCAGCCACTTTTTTTCACAGAATCTCTAGTAGTCCTTTATCTACAACTGTGTCACTAAAAGATTCACTAATTTGTCATTTGAAGATAATTATTTGACAAAATTCAGGAGCAATGAAGTTAGCCTATGTTCATTGCTCAAATGCCCTGAGGGAAAAAAAACGTATATATATATTCATGATACTTGCGCCTTCTTACACATATCACTATACATCCCTAAGTTTAAAAGCTTAATCGTTTAATACCTCTTTGTTCTTTCACGTACGGCACAGACTTTGTGACGATTCTTTTAAATGTCAGGAGGTAGGGAGGTATATAGTACTGGTTCTACCAAAGAAACATGGCCTTGTCTGCCTCTACCACAAAAACAATCGACTGTCATATATGGCCTTACATGTGCTAAAATGACGTAATACACCATTCAAACAAACAACGGCACAGGTTCCTTGAAAGTTTCGGTTTGATCGAATTACGCACGGTGTACTAAAGTGGTTTAAATTAGGGTAACCGTTATGATTTGAGGTTCAGGTGAAGGCTTTGTACTATAAAAGAAACAGCCGAACACGATCAATACGAAATATTGCAGTCGGTCATTGACTGTAAAATGTATACTTCCTTGATACATCGCGTCACAGATTTTCAGAATTTTCAATCTGATCGAAGCAAGCACAAACACAAACGATGTAAAGTTTTGGGTTTGGTTAACGGTTTTCTCGGTATAAATCTCTGTCCCGTAGATACAACAGCAAGAATCCTTCCATATGCCTATTCGTCGCACAGGCACATAGCCTCTGAAGGAATCTGCTCGCTAGTTAGACGTACGGCCGAACGACATACGTTTTCAGCCCTGTAACATTGATGTGATGGCTTAGATTTGTACTTTGACAATGGAGTCGTCATATTGACCTATACAGTCATACAACTATAATTGTCGTGTTCTGGTTGTGTCTATAAAACGGTAATATTCGTATTATAATACATCAATCACGAAACTATAACTGTTACAAACTATACTTCAGTCGGGAGATATCATTCCAATGCCTGTACCATCCAGCTACAACGACATAACAAATAACAAGGACCTGCGAGACTTTGTTGGATGGGCGTGGTACGACAAAGAGTTCTACGTAGACAGGGCGTGGTCAAATGAAAGAGTTGTCTTGCGATTGGACAGTGCACATTATAACGCAATAGTTGTAAGTAAAATTATACCATTAAAGAAGTTGCAAATAAATAGGTTGTTACAGAGATGGCTTAGTAATCTTGATATCGCATTTTAGAACTGTCTCACGTTTTTTTTAGACTTGGGCCAAATAAGCAAACAAAATAATACAATAAATGATAGAAACTTGATTTTTTTTTCTGTTCAGCTATTCATATTTTATTTAGATTAAAGAAACGTTTATTATATTATACTGTATCAGATATTTACATTTTGGGAAATGTTTGTATTTTTGATTTGTGGTTTTCTAGACTGTATAATATGCATATATATATATATACATGATCATCTATGTGATATGCTTATATTGCCTATTAATGCTGTATTTTTTGTTAGAAAATATAACCTGGTGGGGATATGTTTATTTGCCATGTCCCATTATATATTTTTTGGGGTGGGGGGATTGTGGGGTGACAATAGGGTAAAGTGATGTTTGGTTCACCGTAGAATCTGGTTTAAACCCCAGAGGCCTTTCTGCTACGGTTCCAAGACGGTAACCCTATTGTCAACGCATGTGTGTTTGTGATGTTCCATGCATTGCTTATTAAAGTTGTAATTCTTGTTTGTGTGTGTTTGGTTGACTGTGTCCTGTGAAAGCTAATTTCCTCTTCGACTTGTATACCTACTTTCGTATAAGGTACAACGCCGTTAGGGATCCAAGATTTGTGATTATTGACTACGGAATGTTATCCATACATATTTGTCAATGAAAGATGTTCAGTTGAAAGCTACTTTGTTCATTTATATTATAAAATAAAAACTAGGACATAGGATTGCCGAGAAATAAAATTCGTTTATAATGTTCTCATTTCGGGAAATGTTTTTATTTTTGATCTGTGGTTTTCTAGACTTTGTATTATATGCATATATATATATACATGATCATCTATGTACCTACTTTCGTATAAGGTACAACGCCGTTAGGGATCCAAGAACTACGGAATGTTATCCATACATATTTGTCAATGAAAGATGTTCAGTTGAAAGCTACTTTGTTCATTTATATTATAAAATAAAAACTAGGTCATAGAATTGCCGAGAAAGAAAATTCGTTTAATTGAGAAAAGTCAGAATAAACCGTTAAGAGCACGACAAGATAGGAAACTGTCTTGAAGCCAATTTATTTTCAATTTTATATTCTAATACAACGGCCGTTTCCAAAGGTCCACTCTCATAATCTTTTATACTTCGGTGATAAACAAATACAAACACATGTGTATTGCGTTAATGAAATACAAATTGTTATCACAATTTAGAAGCGTGTATACCACTTATACATATGGTTATAGTATTATATGTTCATATCGCTCACTCATGTTTTACACTATTGGTGGAAAGAGTTTTTAACAACAATTGTCCCAGTAGTTCAAAGATCATTTAACTTAACCGAGCGTTGAGTCAAAATTTAAAATCTCTCTAATTTCCGATAAATGAATATTTCTATCAGAAATTGAGCATGTGAACGCATTATGTTAAGAAGAAATGCAAATTAAAAACGTTTTGTAGTACAAAACATATTTTTATGAGAAAATGTAATTTGAAAGTTTACACTAACAAAGGATCAAGCTAACCGATTTTTAAACAACTGGGCCAGTAATACTATATCCTAAATAAATCTGCTTTCTTACTTGACAATTCCGACCCCTGGACTTTCATCAATGACAACAATGCCTTGCTGATCTGCCTGTTCCATGATTTCCTCAGCATATGGGTAGTGGGAGGTTCGGAAACAGTTGACACCCAACCACTTCAGCATGTTGAAGTCTCGAGCTATCAAGGCGTAATCTAAACCTTTACCTCGTATCTGAAATATAGAAATTTCACTTCAGTCAAACCAAATCAGCATGATATTAATGTACTTTTCCTGGTGTTCTCATAGAAAAAAATGTAATTCTTTGTCATAACTCGATAAATCATTATATATATTGTGAATTTAGTGTGAAACAAACCCATATAATTCTATGTATTTAACATATATACACACACTATATATATATGTATACATAGAGGATCTTACATTAATACTCATTCATTATGGAATTTATTAAACGAGTTTGCAAAATGATATAATGCGAGGCTCTTGCCGAGCATTATATCATTTTTGCTAACGAGTTTAATAAATTCAATAATGAATGAGAACGAATGTTAAATTCTATTTATTACATAACTTATAACGTCACATTACGTCAGAAAACGTACATTAACGTGACGTCCATGTCGTCATTAAGGTTGTTATACCACTAGCAGAATATCGAAAATATTGATTGGTGTTATTACACTCCCACACCACATGTTATGTGATAAATATATATTGTGAATTTAGTGTGAAACACACCCATCTAACTCTATGTATTTTACATATATACACATTATATATATATATATATATATATATATATAATATTGAATACACTGAGCTTCTCCAAGATTGTGATTATATAACATAATATTAATGAATTAATGAATTGAATCGAGTTTTGTTTAATGGTTCACCAAAGCATACTATATATACATACCGCCGCAGAAAGAGGGAAACGATACATAGGAATCCGGAAAGCTGCCCTAATCTTACTTATGAATAGATTCCTATGGTTCATTATCGTGCTTAATGGATAAAACTCCGATACACAGGACCGCTCGGTTAACGTCGATATCCGATCGACAGGTCTAAAGGAAAACTGACTTGTCCAATAACACATTGACGAAACACAGCGGCGCCGGTGAGGCTTAAACACGTGCTATGCTAACCTCCTAACATAATGTTCAAAGAAGTGGGTTATATATTGACAAACGTACGTCCGAATCTTCATGTTTGTTCACACCATGACAGTAGAATGGTTTCTCGTTGATCAGTATCTGTGTGTTCGTCAATCGTATAGTCCGGATACCGAATGGCTGACGGTACACATCAGTTACTCCGTGTTTGGCAGACGTCACCGTTACCTGTGTAAACACAGAGGTCTAAGCTGTAGAGATGGGCACTTATTAAAATGTGGCACAAGGTAAAATTGCCAAATCTCGTTCTACATTTTCTGTTTGTTATTTAAGACTGAAAAAAAAAAAAATATCACGACACGCAGGATATTATTCTCTTTAATCTGAGACCAGTTGAAGACTCCTGTTTTAAAAAATGACACATTTTATGCAACAGTTTTTAGTAAAACTACAACATCAAGTAGCATAGGCCATAGTCGGACTTTTTAAATAATATATGTCGACATTTTAAATAAATATAGAAATATTTAAAAAATACCACTACATTCTAAACATATTTTTTTATATATATTTTGAGACCATATGTTACTTAATACTATAGGATGATACTAAATTTAGGTCCATAGCATCGATGGTCAATGTGATGATTTGGGTTCAGAGGTCATATTGCATGTACATATAGGCAATTGTCGTGTCCGCTTTGTGACATGGAAATATATTTAATCAATCCGCTATTAACTGGATGTATGGTGAATGTCCAATTGTTGATTAAATGGTAATTTTATATGTACGCATGTTTGTTTTGTAAATTTGGAAAGACTTAAGATGATATTATTAAACTTGACACAAAGATAAATGTGCCAACAAGATGGATTGTTGGGTAATAAGGTAAGGTCAATTATTTGAGATGTAATATAATAGTTGTTATAATTTTGCTGAAACGGAATGGGAGTAACAATAAATACAGTAAGAGGAACTATTTTAAAGCAACAAGATGGATTGTTGGGTAATAAGGTAAGGTCAATTATTTGAGATGAAATATAATACTTTTTATAATTTTGCTGAAAATACAGTAAGGGGAACTATTCTAAAGCAACAAACACAAGCAGGAGTAGAACATGTAGAGGATCGGCTTCATTAAGACTGTTCAAGAGATGTTATATATGATGCAACACCTCTCACGCCAACGAGCAATGGCTTATGTGGTATTTTACTTTAAGTCATAGTAATCGGGTTCGATGAATGGGCACGATGATCAATAAGTAATAACATTACCGATTTGTAGCGCGGGGAGATATTTTCCGACCGTCACACTGCACTACACGTGTGAATGTCAATAAATGCAATTAGTGGGATACTTGGAAGCAAAACAGAAACAAGAGAAGAAAGTAGCAGAATCTGACTATTATTGAGTCTGTCGATGAAAGGTTATACAAGATGCAACTCCTCTTACGACCCCTAGCACCAGCGTAAGCGGTATTCTACTTTAAAGTCAGTATTTGGGATCCATGGTCCCAATCGCTGGTCACATTGTATCAGCAAATAATAACATTACTTGTTTCAGTTGTATATATATCTCATTGTAATAGGAGATCTGAATCGCGAAGATCAATGCTAAAAGTCTTCTGTCTTGGGAAACTACCCTTCTTTGGATGGTTGTTTTTCAAAAATGTTAACCTCTCATCTAATGTGAGTTATCTAACGTGTGTTGACCTCACCTTTAGCGTGTATAAATATCCAGGTTGGTTTGCGTCCATAGTGTATGGCCACCAGAAGCTGGCATATGGAAGTGTTATGGTGTCCGTCTCTTTATTACTGGTAGCAACAACGCTGCCATTTTTGTCAATGATTTCAACTAGGAAACTGACAACGCCAAGATCGCCTCCATTATTCACTGCGTATTTCGCAACACCTTTTAATTTAAAATAATATCATAATCAAGATAACAAGAAAGATCAATTTGAATATATAGAATTAAACTACTCTTAAGTTAATAGTTTATATTGATATTTTACCAATAGTTATAATATTGCTTTTCTGTATTCTTATCAAGAAGTGTATATAAATGATTTTCCTGTTTCAGATTAAGCATAATATAATAATAATTCTATGATGACCTCAAAACGAAATATTTTGAACTGTTAAAAAATTATTTATTTGTGAATATTTCACTCGAAGGAGAGTGAGTTCCAAATGAAATTGCTGTGTTTAACTTCAATATGATAAATATAGATATAAAAATCGAACAGGAAAAGCAGCATAAACCAGGTTCTAGGGCGCACCAAACCTCACACTAAACCCTACTGTCAACACAATAAAACCGGACAGTGTAAATAAACAAATCCCCGAAATGAGCTTTTCTCTAACCAACAAGGCAGCATTAATAGGCAATATAAGTAAAACACAAAAAGTGCGAAATTAGCTTGGAAATTACACATATTTATAAAGTTGACTATGGTGTGAAGCAGACCTTAGGAATACTGTCAATAGATTCACATATAAATAATAGCCAGAATGTGGGAAAGGAAACTAATATGGGAAGCAACAATCAAAACCTGTTATCACTAGTGAAAACAATGCATCATGAATTAAACCAGGTCCTATGTCATCCCATGACACATGATAAAATATTATAGATATGTACCATTGGTTCCGTTGATGTCAGTCGTGATGTCAATATCCTCTACATATACCCGTGGGGTGGTATATATTGTCACGTGACGATGTATTCCGGCGTAGTTGAAGAAATCCATTTGAACATTTTGAACAAAATATCCAGGCGGATATCTACACAATATAAATACAGATATTAACACATATTCGAGTGAGTATCTGTAGACATATGTGAACATAATTTATGGCAAATAAACAATTTCAGCGACCAGAACAATGCACATTTTTAACAGGCAGGCGTGACGAGGTGGATACCAATATGGACTTGTAAGCAAAATAAAACAGAGTTTTGCTCTAACCACACTGATGTTCCCTTGGAGAAAACATTTTCTCGTATGGTCCGTCGGATGGATAAGTAACCCGATCCTGTTGTTGAAATTATATCATTCTTGCATTTTAAGGAACAAATACATCTATTTAATAGTAAGTGACTTAATATGCCCTACTAAATTGCTTACTTACGCAGGGTTTTCAATTCTTATATATCCTTTCCTATTCTTTGGCGCAAATCTACATAATCCCCAGACAAAATACTGACTAAAGCAATACTTTTTTGCAGTTCAAAGGTTGATAAAGAATGTTGATACATTTTCGTATTGAACAACAGTTTCTTTAGTCCATAGAAAATTGAGTAAATTGATTTACAGAGCGTTAAACTTCAAACAAATGTTACTTATTATCTACATAAAGCTATTACTTTTCAAGATGTTAATTTAGTACCACACCAATATTTGATCAACAGTACAAGGAACGTATACTAGTGTTGTTTGCGAAGTCTATTTTTTTTACCTAGACATTATTATATAAAAACAAAACGTGCTCTGTTAACAAATCGAATTGTAGCAAATTGTAGTATTTCACAAATCGAATTGTAGTATTTCACAAATCGAATTGCAGTATAGCAGCAAGCATAATTTAAGTACCGTGTACTTGTCATCGTACTTGTTTGTGTCTGTTTTGTACTTAATGGTTCCTGGTGGCAGTGTAGTCGGGCTCAGTGTGTTGTTTACAGCGACTGTTACAATATTGACACTGTCTAAATTTAAATATTTCGTCACTTCTTCCTCAAACGGAAGATGACCTCCTTCATGATGCATTGCTTCATTTCCGTTGATCCACTTTAAATATAAATAAACATAAAATGAAGGCAACCAACGGATAAGTGAATGTCCAATATATTTGATTTATTAAAGGCACACACGGCAATTTTGAAGATTTTATCAAGCTTTAAAATTAGCGTCTCGATTTATTTGTCCAGTATCATTTTGCCTTTAAAACTGCTTGCATATTAATTAAATAAGATTTTAAGTTTTCATTATTTCTTCTTATTTCACAATACGTTTAAATATGTTATTGGTGCAATATAATCACCAGTTAATAATATCTAAAAACTGCTTTATACTATTTTTATAATTAAAATTAATGATCGAACAAATGCAAGTTATGTAAATAAAACTAACGGAACGCCGCTAGTTTTTTAAAAGCCAAGATTGCTTATGTCACTTTAATGTATCGTTTGCTATCGTTTGTTCTACATAATGCTTCTAATAAACGTGAATATAGCAAGCAAGACAAATGAGATACACATTATAAACGAATTCTGACTTTTCTCAATTAAATGAGCACTTATTTTGTGACTTTCTAGGCTTTCGTTGTTTTTTTATATTCATATATCCATGATCATCTTATTGATTTACTTATATCGCCTATTACACGGATGCACGGCAATCTTGAACAAATGAGATATAGGTTGTATCAAGCATATCAAGCATTTCTGTTTTATTATACCATAGTTTTAAATATGTTATAGGTACAATATAATCAACATTTAAAAATATGCAAAATCAATTTCTTTAAACTATTTTTATAACTGATGTTAATGATTAAACGCAAGTTATGTAAAACAATTAATGCAGCTTAGTTTATTAGAGGATATAGCCGAGCAGCAAATGTTCATGAACAATCTCAATCAAACCGAGACTGCAATATTAAATGTATGTGTCGTGCTCGGCCGTTTCCAAAGATCCATTATCATACTCTCTTTTATACTATCCCGTCTATTTGGGATGACAAGAGGTCATGATTCTTGTTTAGCGTACATTAGAACCTGTATACATTTCCGGGGACCATTTAAACACTGACCGTGCCAAGGCGGTAACCCTATTGATAACCCTTTTAAGTTTGTTATGTCGCATACTTCGGTTTTATTTTTATTCTTGCAATTGTTGTTTATTATGAATGCGTTATGTGTTTGACTGTGTCGAGTTCGACTTGTCTGCCTATGATTATATTTCAATGTCATTGTTTCTTCACTTTATCGCACACTCGGTCGGGACATATTACATGTATCTACAACATCATTTCAGTGAGGACAATTTCGGAAACGAATCACTGGCCCACCACATGTCGGTCATGTCGGAAATGTATCAGAGAGACAAGAATCGACCAGAGGTAATTATCTGGTCGGTGGCTAATGAACCAGCTAGCGAAAAGTTAGCAGCTGACGCATACTTTAAGTAAGAAAAACATGCTTTACTTTTCTATTACTTATGATTGTAGTATTATATTTAGTTCAGTGCAGCATAATTACAGCTTTGTTGCCATTTCAGCAACGTCATATGCTCCTGTTTTGATTTTTAAACGGTGAAGTGTGCATTTGTTTAAGAATTAGCATTGAGTGCACTTTGTCTCGTTAACAAGCTAAACGAAATTTATTAAATGTTGTTGAATTTAAAGTATCTGTTTGCTCTTTTTTAGATTACCTGAGCCGAATGATCAATGCGAGCTATTGTGACCGCTTTTTGTCAGTCTGTCCGTTCGTTAACATTTGCTTAAACTACTTCTCCTCTTCAACAGCACAGCTGAGATGAAATTAGCCAAACTTAACATGAATAATGCTGCGGTCAGTCATTTTCAAGTTCGTAAAATTAGTTCAACCCAATATGCTAAATCGCCGCCATTACCATAAAAGTTTGAAACATTAAAAACTTTCCTTTCAAGAACCGCTGAACAGATTTCAATATATTTTTTTCTATATTATCAATTACTAACTGCAATACTTTAAAGTGTGTTCAAATGAATTCCACGAGTCTAGACATAGATGTGCCTCGGTGGTCAAAATTTTGTGTGTAGCATGTTTTTCATTTAAAATAATATATAAATATATACTTACATAAAAAAAAAAAAAACCCAGCTAGAAAAGTCGTCTTCTCTGAAAGTTTAGAGTACACATATATTGCATGCAGCATAAACGTACGGTCCTTTGCCAGTTTTTTTCAAATGATGAACCGAGGGTCAAATCTTCTCGTATGTTTTGCATGGACTTGAATAGGAATTCTTTTTAAAATCTCTTTTAATGAAAACCGAAATCATAGAGCACTCATATTTACATGTAACAAAACCTGATAATCCTCTACCAAGTTTGTTAAAATAGTGATCCCGGGGTCAAATCTGGTCCCGCATCAGTGGACACATGTTTTAAAAATATTACATAATTTTTTATAGACTTCTATTGGGAATAACTTAAAACAGTTTCGTCTCTAAAAACACACGTCATAGAGCTCTTATATAGCCCATCTACCATAATAGTATGGTCGTCCACCAAATGGTGACCCTGAGGTCAAATTTGGCGATATTCCAGAGATTATTTTGTTTAGATAGACTTACGTGCATATATTCTTATACAGGAAAAACTTAAACAATCGTTTTTCTCTGAAACCCCAAGGCGTATAGCTCATATATTGTTTGTTAAATGGACACGCTGGTAGTCAAATCTGGCCCCACCCTGCGGGTCACTGGATTATATCTACTGTGAAACTACAAGAGCTAGACGTCTAATATTTTGTATGTATCTTGAGCTTTATGTTCGTCTATTAGTTTGTTCAAATGGTAACCCTGGGGTTAAATTTGAAAACATCCCAGTAACCACATGTTTGATATCGGGAATGACTTAACAAATATTCTTCTTTGAGACCACCAGGAAATTCTTTGCAAGTTTGTTCAAATTGTTGACCCTGGGGTTCAAATCTGGCCTCTTACCTGGTGTCACAGTTTTACATAGTTTCATGTATATAGTAAAATCTTTAAAAATAATTTTCTTTTCTGAAACTACATGAGCTAGAGGTATACTGTTTAGCATGTGGTATACGTTTATGATCCTGTTACAAATGTTCAAATGGTGACCCACTCCCCCTCCACCACCCCCACCCTCACCCCCTCACACACACACACACCCTGAGATCAAATTTGAATCACATCTTTAACATAGATTTATATAGGGAAAACATTGCAAATTATTGTTTTCTGAAAGCACAAGGCAGGGAGCTTTCATATATTGCATATTAAGCTTATAAGTCCTCTACCAAGTTTGTTCAAACGGTAATCCTGAGATTAAATTTTAGCATGCAGCGGGTACCAGTTTAAAGAGTTATACTGGAAGAAAAAATAAAACAAACATTCTAATGAACTTACCAGACCTCTTTTATTTGTGTTACTGTTGAAAGTGTCTACACTGGGCAAATGTCATAAGGAGGACGATTCAGAGCCGTCTGGCACCATTTGGCCTTCTTGTAAAGTTGTATTACCTTAAATATGTATCTTCATTGTTCTGTTTCGTGAATCATTTCAGGGCCGTAATTGATCATGTTAGAACATTAGACCCCCATCGGCCGGTCTCCTTCGTTTCCGACCGAGACTATAACAACGATGTTGCAGTACGTATTCTCTTATTTAGGATATAGTATAAATGTATATGTTAATATAACAAGGTGGCGAAACCATGTCAATTTTTGATCTGTTTTACGGCAAAAACAAATGTAAACAAAGGGCTCGATTCAGGTAAGTTTTTTCTTAATATTTAACGAAGTTTGTTTAGTTAAAATGTACATACCCTTACAATGTGAGCTCTTACCTCCGCCGCAAAATGCTTTTGGTTCATTTACTCCAGAGTACTTTTTGAGATTAGCCCTCTCAACATGTATACGGTTATAGATTGCTTTCGTTTTCAAGACTTTGAGAAGGCTAATCTCAGAAAGTACTAAAAAATCAAAAGAAAGAGCTCACTTTGGAGGATATGTGCACTTAGAATAAAATTCGATAAATATTAAGAAAGTTATAAAGCAAACACCAACCAGAATCGAGCGTTTTGTTTGTCGTGAAACCGATCAAAAGGTCACATGGGTTTAACCACCCTGTAGAAGGTTAACTAATGATTTAATAATGGTACCTTATTATGCGTTCAAATTACAACTACAAATTTGACCAACGTTCATCACATTTTGTTTGGTGAAATAATGCTCATAAAAAACAAATATCTTCATATATACACGTATATAATTGTATTTACTGTTATGGATGTACTCAGGCGAAACAAAGGTTTCTCCTTAGTAGTTTTAACATAACATAGCTCAGTATGTTTAATTTGTCAAATGTTTATCAGAACATTTTAATTAGTCAAGATAAGAAATTCTCAAATATGAACTTATTAGGTTGAATTACCAAACCGGGCGCTTTATTCTAACTATAATAAATATGTTTGTACAATTCAAGTATGTAGAACACAAATGTTTTGTGGCCAATAGAAAGTAAATGTTGCATTATTATATACTGAGGGAACAAATTTAGCAAGTTTTTGTTGCACCCTGGAAATAATACTTTTTTTAGTTGTAAAATCAAGAAACTACTGCCATAGACACACTATTTTATTAAACACACACCAATAACAGTCGAACATCTTAATGACGTAACGAATAAATGAACGTAAGTGTCAATCCCGTAAAGTCCCAAAATGTCAGTATATCTTGTATACAGTATTATTTCATCTAAAAGACTTGCTAAACATTTCCCCCTCAGTATACTAATTGTTCTTAATTAGTTTGAATGTTACCCTTTGTTGTCATCGACAACTGCGGCGGTTTCGTGGTTTTCATTCCGCCTCGCATGCTGGAGGTCGTGATTTCAATCCCGAGCCGGGTTATAACAATGCATTTATAAAGATCGTACTATAAGCTCCGTTGCTTAAAGTTTAGACTGTACGGGTAGTGCTAGGAATGATCTGAGCGGTGGTGTCAATATAATGTAAGTGGACGGGGTATCATGCCATGTGTCTACGGTTTGTATTTCGGTATGGCAGCATTATACACCTGAAAACTGAGCTGACTGCTATAAGTAGACACCGCCGTGATATGAATAAACGATTGTTAAAAACAGTCTAACAAACCTTCTGAAACACTCCAGACCCTAATTATAGTATGGTATACGAAAGAGTCGTGGTCATCTCAGTTAGCATGAGACAACACAATAAGACACATTTGGAATGGAATTGATTGAATGTTAGTTAATGGCTCATCAATACAGTACAGGTTATTTAGAGCCGCCCCAGAGAGAGGGGATGATACATAGGAATCGGGAACCTGCCCTACTCTTATTATCGAATAGATTCCTGTGGTTCTTTAACGTGCTCGCAGGATAGACCGATAATTTTGAAAAAGAGAAGTATCTTGTACTAAAATGTATCTGACACCAAATAGTATCACCTTGAATTTAATCAATAATGTATGGCAATTTACATATATGTATATATACCAAAGGAAAACCGAAACGCAACTCTGGAATTTCCTCTATAGGGTGTATGTATATATGCTCTTCATATAGCATACATACTATATAATAATTTCATAATTATAAATGTCGTGTTACAAAGTCTACTGTCCTGTGATTAAAAAATCTACGAAAGCACAGTGTTGTCCTTTCTCTAACCAGCTGCTAACTGCAACCCTTTTGTATCAAAACATTTTGGGATTTCTCTGGATTAGTAGAATTAAGAGCGCAGTATATTAATTATACAGCGGAAATACCCGAGTTGCCTTTCTTCTTTTCTTTAGTATATGCATATGTAAATGTAATCGTTAGAGTTACCATACAATATTCGTTTATTCATTGAGCTTGTATCAAAATCAATGATATGGCCATACAACATTTCAGCATCACAAAATATATATTTGGACCTTCTTTTGTAACTGGCAAAGACTTATAGTAAGAAAGTGGAGTGTTTCAGAAGGTTTGGTGGAATGTCTTTAACAAGTATTGAATAATACACGAATCTATTGTATGCATCCCAAGAAAAGTTGACTTTATACGGTAAATTTATCTTTCTCATTTGGATTCTCAATTTGAAACATGTGCGCCTCTGTGATGTACAGTTAAAAAGCCTGAAATCGCTGTGAAACAGGCCATTTTCCTAGTTTTTATCTTTGGCCAAAAGCAGTTAAAGATCGCAGTTGTGACATGACTTTAAAAATGACGTTAAACCCCAAACATACACATACTTTATATTTACATATGTTATTGAAGGCCAAGTATGTAGACCTGATAATGTTAAATCGTTACTATGGATGGTACTCTGACAATGGTCACACCGAGGTCATCCAAAGACAGTTGGAGCATAACCTGAGACAGTGGCACAGTCTGTACAACAAGCCTGTCCTTGTGTCGGAATATGGAGCTGATACTATACCGGGCTTTCATCAGGTATGTGTTATTATTCTGGAGTTGATACAAATCAATCTTATCGGAGAAGAGAGCTATACTCTATCTTTTCAATGCATTCAATTATCATAGAAACTAGCGCAAAAGTCAAACATTGTTTTAAGTATAAACACATAAAATAGGAAAAGTAGAATATGTATGATTAACATATATTGTTTGTTATACGATATAGCCAAGCGGGGATTTCCTTATTTAAACTTTTCCGTTTAATTGGATGACAATATGATGAGAGTTGTACAGTATAATCCCTCACTCCCCACTCACCCCAAACCCCTACCACCTCTCCCAGCAGCCTTAATGTCACTGACCGTTCCAATACGAATACGTTAATATTGTTGGTGTCGCAATTAATAGCTTCTATGTTTTACATTGAAATTATTAATTGTTTTGAATGCGTGTTTTTTATGGACTGCTTTTCAAGTTGTAAAAGCGTTATTTCCTATTCACCATTTGTATCTACTCGTATTGACATTTTTATAAACTTATTATAACACTTTACGTGAATGTAAATACTCGTGATGTTACAACCGTTTGCATCTAAAGTGATTTGCCGAATTCATGAAGTGAAAATATGCACACTGTATATATTACGAGGTCCGTCCTTTCAACAATGAATGTACTCCACTTTCTTGTAAAATTTTGCAATACTCACAAATCATCGGCAGTTCATAGTATCGTGTATCTTGTTGTATTACGACCATTCAAAAGTCTCTATAGCATACACAAATAAGTATAAAAGTCGAACAGGAAATGCAGCTTTCACAGAACACAGTAAACCCCAAAACACGCAAAAGGACAAACATGAATGGCAATGTTAACAAAGAATAAAGGCATATGACGTCAACACAAAAATGGTAGACAATAGGGCTACCACCGTGGAACGGTCAGTGGCAAAAAAGGCCGCTTGAAGTTTAAACCAGGTTCTAGGGTGCACCAAACCTCACACTTACCCTACTGTCATCCCAATAAAACGGGACACAAAACTGCAAAGTTTAGTAATGTTTACATCGTTTACACTTGAAGCTTATGTATACATGCATGTGTTACATATATTCCCTGCCTGTAAACGGTATAAACACCAAAACATAATACATGTATTGTTTTATTATGACTTACCGGCTTTAAATATCTTAAATATCTGTAGTTAATATCTTGCCTGTTATTAATCTTTGTAATTATTTGTTATTTCTATGCGACTCTTTGGTTGACTGTGGACCTTGAATGTCCTGCATAGCTTGTTAGGTGGGGATGTTTTTAATTACACTGTTCTGTTTAATAGGGACGACAATACGTTAAGAGTGTGGTTTGGTGTACACTAGAACCTGGTTTAACCACATAGCCCTCCACCATCGACCGTATTTTTAAAGATGAATAAAGGCCAAATAAGACATCACAATCACAAAAAAGTTGACAATAGGGCTACCGCCTTGGAACGGTCAGTTGCAAAAAAAAGGCCACAACAGTTTTAAGGCGGTAGCCGTGTTGTCAAACTTTTATGATTTTTGTTGTTTCGCATACTTTGCTTCTATGAATTCTTGTTAGTGTTGTTTTATTTTGGATAGCTAAGTCCTTTATCTAGTTTTAAGTATTCTGTGCTGATTTCAGGAACCCAGTTTCGTCTTTACGGAAGAATATCAGACAGAATTCCTACAACAATATCACCAGGGCTTCGACAATCTGCGAAACGAATTCTTTGTTGGAGAATTGGTGTGGAATTTTGCAGATTTTATGACGGTTCAAGGTCCATAATAACTTGATTGAGCTTCACCTTGTCTTATATTTTGAACATTTTCAACAAATATGTTATCAAGCAAATGGTTGGTATGACATCTATCAAGCATTAAGTTAGCATCTCGAATAATTAATACAGTATCGTTTTGACTTACAAACTGCTAAATAATATGTCTTCGTTTCTCTATCATATTTTTAAATGTATTATTTGGGCATTTTAATGAAACAATTAGTAATAGGCAAAAATAATTTGCTTTGACCTATTAAAAAATAGATATTTATAATGATTTGCAAAATATGCAAATTGTGCAAAATGACTAAAGTGAAGCCGCGAATTTTAATGAAATCAAGATTGCCGTGTGTTTAAATATGTTTTCGTCTTGCAACTGCAAAAATATAGATTCATAATTATGTGTTTGATACTAGTAATCCGATATTCATGGAATTATATTTTATTACAGGTATCACGCGAGTCGTTGGTAACAAAAAGGGTCTACTGACGCGACAAAGACAACCTAAGATGGGTGCACATCTCATCCGAGAACGATACACAGCTATCATAACGGGGAAGCAAAACACGTGCAAAATACCAAACTGATATAACAATAACTGCGGACAATTTTTTGACACAATGGCTGTTAAGGTATACATTACAATCATGAAGTAGAAATGTTCACCTCGATTAATTAATCCAGTACCATTTTGACTTTAAATATGCTGGCTTATAATAAAATAAAATTTGGAGTTTCTATTTCCTTCATTATTTTTTCTTATATTTAAATACATTATTACTGCAGTATAATATATAAATTGTAGCAATGTGCTTTGAACTTTAAAATAAAATAATCATTAATTATGATTTGCAAAAATATTCCAAGTTATGTAGTAGGAAAATCTAACGGGACGCCATGAGTTTTACAAAATCAAGATTGCCGTATGTTCCTTAAATATTAAGCAGATGACATGCTCATAAGTTGATCTCTGTGAAGACATGATGAAAGAAATACTCCCACAATACATTTCAGAATGATAAATTAGGCGGAAAAATACATAATATTATATACAAATCAAATAATTTAAGAAATATTGCAAACGAAAATGAAACAATTGTCAGTTCTTTCGGATGGAGAAGGTATACAGAACTGGTCCTACTTAGGAAATATGGGATGGTCTGCCTCCACCACGAAAGAAATTACCGTCCTTCTGTATATATTTTAATAGGGCATTATGATGGACGAATTGCCTCGGGTCATTCTCGACGCTCGTTACCCGCCAGCGATTCACCAATTTCTATTAGTTTAACGAAAGCATTCTTGCACTTTTCGTCCAATTTTTCATGTTCGAAAGATGTTCAGGATGAAAGCCTTCTACGAAAAGCATATTTAAAGTAAATCCATATCTGATCTGCTAATTTTAGCTTCGACAGCATTGACCTCATGACTAAATATTGCAGCACCTTTAAGAACAACGAATGTCCGAAAAATATCAAAGTAGTCGTCCAAGTAAGTGCTAGACACGAATTTTTACCACTGTAGGAACCCCAAATAATTTTATGAGAAATTGCTTGAACTGTTCGTCAACCATGTTCCCTCCTCATGCACCATGGAGTTCTTTCAGACTACCATTTATAAGCACATCATGAACGGTGATGTCTATTGTGTCACCTATTAAAGTAGATAAGACAATCAACTATAATAATATAAAACAGAATTAGTCAACAAACATTAAGATATAGCGCTACTGATATTTAATCAGTAAATGCATGCAATAACTCTGCAGATTTATATATGTCTCGCCTAATTGAACTGAATTTCAAATTAAGAGCTAAACGTCAAAACAAAGTAAATTTGATGTTTTTCCTTAAACACGTGTGTTTCATATAGTTGACTGTCGTCCTTGAATGCTGCTTTCCCTGTCCGATATTTTTATCTTTCTTTGAAATAGTTAGTTGGTCAATACAATTAAGGTCAAAGATGTAGATGGAACCCAGTGATGTCAGAATAAGATATACTATCCAATATTCAACTTTGATCCAAGTTTGAAAGCGCTAGTGCCAGAGACACACACTTCAACGCCAAAAATCGATGATGTTAATAAACTAAACTAAATCCTGGTCATTTGCAGAACAGCTCTATTGAAATGATACTTAGTATTCAATAAGCAAGCATCATTCAAGTCTGGTTGATATAGTATATATTACTGCCTGAGATACAAACTTAAATGCAAAAACGTATTTGCCCTTTGTCTATGCCCGCACGTTGAGTAGGACATACCATGACACATCCCTAACCAAAATTTGAAGTATTTAGTACATAGAGTTCCTAAAAAAGTAACTAAATGCAAAACTTGAATGCAAAATTAAATAATATATCTGCTTTTGCCAGGAGGGTCAATGTCACACCAGCATTTGCTATATCGCTTGGAGTTATACTACCCAAAGAAGAGGGTTATAAGTCCAACACGAAGAGTAGCATTACAGTCACTGCAACATGTATTACAATGCTAAAGTGATAACAAGTACACCACAAACACATTTAGTAAAAAGGCACAACACAAACATATAAGGTTTTACAACATGGGGTACCGCTTTGGAACGGTCAGTGGCAAAAGGGACCACTGGGGACTTTAAACTGGTTCAAGGGTGCACCAAACCTCACTCTTACCCTGTCATCATCCCTAAACAACAGGACAGTGTAAATAAAAAGAATAGCCTCCAAGTTAACCCCTTACATTTCAGAAAGCGTAGATAGGTGTAATAAGAAAAAAACACAGAAAGTTACAAAGCCAACTTTTGCAGTCTCTAGTGGCATTCAGTTTCGAAGAAAGTGACATAAACACAACTTGAATGTTGGCGAGGTGGCCGCCGGAAAAGTAAAACCTATGTCCCATGTTTTCTTCGGAAAATACGAGAAAACAACCGCCTAAACGCTGACTACAGATGATGTTACCCATAGTTATGACAGTGTAATTATATGATTCTTAAAGCTAATACATATAATGTTTAAACTCCGATTTCCGATAAAAAAATGTTCGGTTAGAGAACATCCAAAATATGACAAACATCGCCTGTTCGTGTATCCGTCATTCAAGTTGTTTTTCCGATTTTAACATGTGTGCATTTGTGGACTTTGTTGGGGTTCCGGTTTTAACCTACGGGTGCATGGGTGTTTCTATTTTGTACACAAATAACAGGTTTTCAGAATTTCGTTAGCTAGATGCAACTTCTTAATGCATCCAGGGATTTGGTTTACATTGTGTACATATATGTAATACAACTATATGATGTATCGTTTGCCACTCATAACATATAACTGCCTTACCGGGGTCAATACATATTTAAAATTATATCCCTTGGAATCAACACAAACAAGAGAAGGGTAGCAGAACTAGCACATGCTTAAACGGTATTCTATTTCAATGTTACAAAGATTAAGGATCCCAAAGGATCAGTAATAAGTAATAAGTAAGTAAGTATTAACGCAACCGATTTTTAGTAAGGCTGACTAAAGTCGCCACACAGCACCAAATAAACGCTAGACTAACACTGAAAAGTCATTAAATACTAAAAGGGTTATCAAATAAGATTCAAATACGCATATTTTTCGGGCTGTAACTTCTTATGCATGGGGGTAATAAATAAGTCTTAGAAATCCATGTATTCCGTTTTATTTAAACATTTGTCAAAATTTAATAATGTCGCACCAGTCAGTGCTGATGTGAAATTAGGCAAAAGTAAACGAATTGTCAGATAAAAGCATAAACACAATTAATAAGTTATTTATGCTTAGTTTATATATTCTCAGTCTTACATACCAGTGACCAATGGTCAGTGGTTAAAATAATATCATTCAGGTCATGTGTTCGATTCCCGTAGAAGACGAATTGTTTTGGATAAAATGACATTGCTACGTGACTGTGTAGTAACTATCTGCTCTGCTTGACTATTCTGATGCTAATGCAGCAAACGATGTCTTTTTTTTACTTTGGTTGTTGGATGCTTTTGCAATGAGTGCTTAACATAAACACAAAAGTTAAAAAAACACAAAGTAGATAATATTATACAAGTTGAGCAATAAAAACAGGATGCAAGGACCACAGTCAACACAAAACACGCATAGAAACAAATATGAATAAATGGAAAGATAAGACATTACAAACATAAAAGGGTTGATAATGAGCTACCGCATTGGTAAGGTGAATGGAAGAAAAGGTCGCTGGGGGTTTAAACCAGGTTCTAAGGTACACCAACCTCGGTCTTACCATATTACCATCCCAATAAAACGGGATAATGTAAATAAAGATATCCCCTGTCATGTTATATTCTCTAACAAACAATGCAGCATTAATATACATTAACTCGACACTCCCACGAAGAGTCATGACATTTAGAAAGGCATTGCGTAGCTTTATTGACAATGTTAAGGTGTTACACAAAGAAACAATCAAAATTGTATTTATGTGCACAGCGGGCAGTCCTATGTTATGTTTTCTTTTTCAATTGCTTAAAAGTTTTAATCAATAACGCTTTTTTAACCTTTTTTGACAATAGTTTACATCCTAGTGACAAAGAAAAGGCAAAGATATATTGGTTTATACGATATCTCATATTTTGTGTGCATGCACGGCATTTGCTCGATCCATAGAATTTGCAAAACACTTCTTTTATTTTTTTAACTAACAGGTATAGACATATTTAGATAAAGAAATATGAAAATATCGGACAGGGAAAGTAGCATTCAAGGAGGACAGTCAACCACAAAACACAGAAACAAACATGGAAACAGACAAACAAGAAGGCAAAAGTAATAATAAAAGTAAACGACATCACAAACACAAAAGGGTTGACAATAGGGCTACCGCCTTGGAACGGTCTGTAGCAAAGTAGGCCACTGGGGGTTTAAACCGGTTCTAGGGTGCACCAAACCTCACACTTACCCTACTGTCATCCCATTAACACAGGACAGTGCAAATAAAGAAATCCCCGCCATGATCTAATCTCTAACCAACAAGGCAGCATCAAAAGGCAATATAAGTAAAACACAAATATGCTCGTGTAAATATAATACAAAAAACAATAGCCTAGAAAGCCACAATGAATGTACTCAGTGACTTGGCAGAAGCCAGAGCAGTAAGAGAATAAACCATTAAGGGCACGACAAGAAAGATCATGGACAAACATCAAACGCCACCGTCCCAATGGGCTTTAGGTAGGCGTCATCATAGGGTCCACAGCCTGTCCGGTCATCGTACAATTAAAGAGGAAAGCATAGTGGCGAACTGTAAAAGGGTCCACCACCAATCATGCAGTACGTTGCAAAATGATAGGGTCATAACCTCTTTTGACAAACTTTTTAACAAGTTTAACAAAGATAGTATGAAAGTGATCATGACCAAGAATCTTACGAAGTTTATAAATCACATCACCATAGAAGTCAGGTTGCGATAGTCCTTGTCGCAGAAGAGTCCTTAAATTACTTTTATATTTGGAAAGAAGATCGGGGTTACGTTAATAAAATTTTGCAAAGGTTTTACGAAGTTT
Source organism: Cyrtodaria siliqua (assembly GCA_037043455.1). Taxonomy (NCBI): domain Eukaryota; kingdom Metazoa; phylum Mollusca; class Bivalvia; order Adapedonta; family Hiatellidae; genus Cyrtodaria; species Cyrtodaria siliqua. The sequence continues at coordinate 109,141 of JAWPHD010002864.1, read as the reverse complement.
ATGGTAACGGTAACCCTGATTGAGTAACTTTTTAGTTATACAAAGATTACGAATATTAAAGTCCTCAACTCGAGTACAAGCTCTAGAAAAACGAATAAGTTGAGACGGATACACCCCATAAGAAGTTGCTCGGGGAACATCCCCATCCAAGTGGGGATAATTAACAATGTCAAAATTAAAATCATCTCTCTTGTCATAGATTTTGCTAATTATTTTACCATTTTCAATCGAGAGATCTAAATCAAGAAAAGAAGCGTTATTATCAGATATATTTTCTTTATTAAGCTGAAGTTCTTTAGGATAAATATACACCTCAAAATCAATGATTTCGATATATTTGAAATTACTTAAGGGCTAAATCGTAAAACAAATGTATCGTACGTGTGTGGTTAAAAGTACATATTATACGCACTAAAACGTTAAAAGCAAATGACCTTCTATTAATTTAAATTGATAGGAGCAGATATGACAACAGTAAAGTATACATATCACTACCCATTACACGAGCGAAGAACTAAAAAATGAACACGTGACATGTATGTATATACTTATATTTTCATTGCCCGTACAGAATATGTGTACATATACAAAGTATTTTACAAACTGTCGAGCACGTCCGAGTTGCTTGCCGGTGTGAGATCTATCGCACGCAGTAGTGTTCTCCGTTTACTGTTAAATGTATTTCGATATTCTAAAAGAGTAACTTTAAAAACATCTTTGACTACTTACCTTTTGTTTATTTCGCCCATTGTTTTCTCGTTTAGGGCAAGGTATTTTGTTAGATATTGGGACCGTACGCCGCGGCCGTTGAATGGTATGAACATACCACATTGAAGGTCCATGTTCACCGTCGTATGCATAACATTTTCGGGATGGCTAAAAATGTCGTATTATTGACATTTTAAATATTTAGTTCTGCTCAACCAGGGGTTATAGGGCGTGAACGGTAGCTAGCATTTTCCACTACCGTTTTTGAAAGTCTCAAACTGAGACTGCAATACTTTTTTATACTTATCGTGTTCGGCGATTTCCAAATTTCTTCTTTCATACTCCTTTTGTTGCCTGTGCAGTGTGGCGGCGGTAAAACGTCTCACCGTACTTGCAGTCGGAACTGCTAGTCATTCCGATCTTTGGAGATCGTTGATCCCGATACCTATATAGAGATATCGGTGGTACATTCACAAATGCTTTGTTTTTACTTTAATTTTGAATAGGTGGTTCCACTACTCCAGACTTTGAAGGCGCTGAGTATTGTTTAATCAGTATTGTATACCGTCTTATTTTTAATTTAGTCTTTTGACTGTTACCTGTGATACGCAGGCTTCGTAACGTTACCTCTGCTCCGAAATAATTCCATTTTCTTTATTTCGCCAGTTATTTTCTCGTTTAGGGCAAAGTATTTTGTTAGAAATTGGGACCATACACCGCTGGCTGTGATATGGTATGAAAACACCACATTGAATGTTCCATGTTCACCGTCATATAAATACCATCTTCGGGATGTCTCAAAAATTCGTAATATTGACATTTTAAATATTTAGTTCTGCTCAACCCCGGCCTAAATGGCGTGAACGGTAGCTAGCATTTTCCAATATCGTTCATAAACAGTCTCAATCAAACAGAGACTGCAATATCTTTTGTATTTATCGTGTTCGGCGATTTCAAAATTTCTCCTGTTATACTCTTTATGCTACACTAATACTGTTTATTAAATATCATTTTAAATACGTAGTTTTCATTGCCTAAAAGGCAGTCACGTGTAAGTCATTAGTATGAACTATTGACTTTAAAACGTTTCCTATCCGGTTCAATCTGGTTGTGCTGGCAATAGTCTTTTTTTGCAGGTCAATAGTCTGAGAATGACGTTACGCTTTCCCATGACGTAACGTCATGCATGTAAACAAGTAAGGGGGCACTCCACAGTTTGATGTATATTTCTCAATCATCAAACCCATGACAAGCCCTTAGCCTGAATCCTTGAGCAAAAATAAATCACATCATCATTGTGTCATACATTTCTTAGAAGACAATAAAATTACCCATGTTTCCATACCAAATAAAAGTATCAAAAAGCATTTTCTGTACAACTTTAGTCCCATTTCTTTCAGATTACTCCACCCCTCAAAACATGCTAAATTTCAAATGTCAATAAATAAAAATAAAAACAATTCCTACACATATCAGGGTCATGTCTGCACTCATAATGCTCTTGCGTATCAGGAAATGCTAAATTGTACATACATAGTCCGGCGTTTTAAAAAGTTATTCCATGCTGATCTCCCCGTGATTGAAAATCAGCCATTTCACCTACTTTCAGGAAGTTTTTGATTGGTTCACATTTTTCTATTTATAGCCTCAAAAAAACCAAAGAATGCATATTCCAATACACCAAAATAAACTTAGAAGTACTCAAAACTGAAAAAAAAACATCAAACGTGCTTCATAATTATTATAAATACCATCCATGGACCTAAAAGATGCTTAGCTGATTTCTTTCTGATTTACACCATGGACATGCATGCGAAACTGAGGAGTGCCGCCTAAGCAACAAGTAAGCAAACTAATGGAGTTTATAGGATTCAATAAAATAAAACAACTATCTACTTCTGTTTCAGTAAATAGTTAAAACTATTCATCCTCGGGAATGACTAAATGACCATTTTTCAGCAGTAAAAACTTCGTCTCGGTCAATAGCCTACTGCTTCGGGTCAATAGTCACTCCTTTGGATGAATAGTTTTAAGCAATGACCCCAACAGAAGTAGATAGTTGTATATTATTCTAATATTAGCGGGATGGGGGATCAGCAGTGTGGTGAAACCAAAAGCTACTCATTGACATGCTAAAGCACATAGAGAGGAAACATGTATACAGTAATTTAATCATTATTTAAACAAAGTATTCTTTTCTTCTAATGAACGAGTATATATATAACTTACCCACTTAAATGACTGCCACTTAGATGTTAATCACCGATATAAGATTCTTGTTTTCAATTTCTACAAGCCCTACTATAACACTATTGTTATATTGGTGAGATATTGGATCATTGATTTAATTTATATTATATATACGCAGAAACTACAAACAACTTGGAAGGGGGAGTTAACATAAAAAGTCGTATCAATTGTCGTGGGTGCAGGTATTCTCCCTTGCGTTTTTGCTTACAACAATATACGATAAAGTGCACATTTGTATGCTGAAATTGTTCAGTGGTGTGGGTAAGGATAGGGATGGTAGAAAATAAAAAATGGGTAATAAAGGAAAGAGTAGAGGTATTTACATTCGTTAGAGACAAACCCCCGCAAACACATTAAATAGTTTGTAAAGTGTATGTACTATAATTTAAATGTGTTGCTACACATGAATAATTCAATATAAATTACAACAGATACGTTACATGTGGTTGTGTTTGCCGACATTGTAGATATTATATATTGGGAAATGATTTAACTGCTGGGTTCGATTATAGGAAATCCTTAACGAGATGGTATGATTGTGGTTATTTTCACGAACTAGTGGATGGGTGTGAGTGAAAAAAGCGAAAAGTGAAGTATTTTCCCTATAATCGAATTCAGTTAAATAATCTATTGATGACATTTTAAATCAGTTAATGTATGATGTTAACCAAAATGTTTCGTTTTATTGACCGTGATATGGTACGATGGCGATGGCACGATGGTACGATGGCGATGGTACGATGACGCGATGGTACGATGACGATGGTACGATGGCGATGATACGATGGTCCATCGCGTCATCTCCATCGTACCATCGCACCATCGCCATCGTACCATCGTACCATCGCGCATCGACTTTAAACACGATGGTACGATGGTACGATGGTACAATGGCCCATCGTAACATCGCGCATCGACCTTTTACAAGTCGATGCGCGATGTTACGATGGTACGATGGCGATGGTACGATGATACGATGGCGATTACGCGATGGACCATTGTACCATCGCCATCGTACCATCGCGTCATCGCCATCGTACCATCGTGCCATCGCACCATCGCAGTCGATGTGCGATGTTGCATCGCCCCCTGCTCCATCGTACCATCGCTCCATCGCCTTCCATTAAGACATGCGCACATCAAAACAAAACAAAAATGGGGGACATTGTAGATGCAAAGATTCGACAATACTTTTTGGAAACGTTTCTTACCGAGAAATTCATGTTTTGCTGAGCCTAAATGAAGGGATAGATTTAAGAAAAGTATTGTCGAATCTTTGCATTCATGATGAACGGTAATGATGTCCTCCATTTTTGTTTAACTTTGATGTGCGCATGTCTAAACGGAAGGCGATGGAGCGATAGTACGATGTAGTAGGGAGCGATGCAACATCGCACATCGACTGCGATGGTGCGATGGTGCGATGGCACGATGGTACGATGGCGATGACACGATGGTACGATGGCGATGGTACGATGTTCCATCGCTTCATCGCCATCGTACCATCGTAACATCGCCATCGTACCATCGTACCATCGCGCATCGACTTGTAAAAGGTCGATGCGCGATGGTACGATGGACCATTGTTCCATCGTACCATCGTACCATCGTAACATCGCGCATCGACTTGTAAAGGTCGATACGCGATGGTACGATGGCCCTAACGGAACACCGTACCGTGATCGGCAGATGACGTCGACGTCAGCAACACTTTATTGACATCATGACTCAACGTCACAGTAAGATAGTTTTGTTTTGTTCGGAGTTAGTCTAATTATTTAACAATTCTAAGATTGTCTTATAAATGTTATATAAATTGATTTTTATAAATCTTTTCCTAAAATATTGATGATTTGAAACATTTCTGTGTACATAAGTCGACCTTTTTTAATGATAAAATACAAAAATACTAGATGCGTCAGCTGCTATTTTTTCATTTATCATATAGTAAGTAATAACACGTGGTGAACCAGATGTTCTTTTCTCTTTTTTGATATAAGAAGAAGTGCAACGTGATGCTTTGGTTATACAACGAGGCATGATATATTTTAAAATGCAATATCCTTTTGTAATATGATGGATTTTAAATGTCACATAATAGTATTTTCGTATCTTTTGAGAATCTATGGAGTGGCATAATGACGTATGTCAGTACATACAGCAGTTTGGCATTCCACAATTTTATTTCGCAGGAACACACTGCAGTATCTATGGTTAGGTGAAACATTATATCGTCTCCACTTGAACAATTCATTATTGTATTAAGTTATTTTTACATATCAAATATACATAAAATACAATGTTTCGTTCATAATGTTGTGTAATGTATCATTACACTATGTGAGGTTATGTTGAGTCGTCACATAAAGAGTGGAAGGATGCATAGGAATAAGGGAAACCTGCCGTAATATTGCAATCCAATAGGTTCCTGTGGTTATTTAACCAGCTTGAAAGATAGGTCAATTCACGAGAACGCCTCACGTTCGCAACATTTGCCGACGATATAAGCTTTCCCAATGACCCACATAAGAACCCATTGTTTCCCGGTGAGACTAAGTGTAATCCATTTGGTCATTGTATCTCAGCATGTAGTCTTTTTGATTGTTCATTAAGTAATTAATGGGGAACTCTTTCATTTTGTGATGCTCTATTTTCATCGTTTGAGCTGCTTAGATATTAAAATTATATTCTTTAAACTGTATCTGCGTGTATACTGTATAATTTGTATTATTTAGGTAACAGTTGTTCCTGTGTAGTGCGTATGTTTTTCTCCAAAATGTGCGTAAACAATACGTCGCGTTATTCCAGTGAATTTAACGGTGCGCATAATACCCTCGATGTACTGGCATTTGACTTTAAAATGATTTTTATGTAACATTTAAGGCACATAATGATATGAAAACATATGTAAGTAGTATAAGTACTTTTAAGGCATACGCTTCAACATAAAGATATTTATGTAATGTTTCGTCAATTAACTGTCATGTGGGCCCAGCGTATTGAACGTGTGAATCGATTAGACGGGGAAACAAGCGTATGGCCCAACAAATCGTACGTTGTTAACAAAAGCAAAGAACCAGACAAGATCTATATTGAGGCCATTCTTGGAAAATGAGTATACAATTTAATCCGTGTCCTCATCTTCGATGCCTGATGCTCTCATGTTTTGCCTGCGAGTATATTGTTCTAGGACATCATGTTTTCGCTCTAGCTTCACGCATTTTCGAGCGAGAAAAAAATGCGTAGCGCTTATAGAAACCAGAAGATGAAGCAGCTAAATATAGAAAGCTATTTTGTTTATCACAGGATGGCCATGAGTGGTTGGGACCGACTCAGGCATGAATCAATGACAGTGATGCATTTTAAGATGTCTAATACAACTGTTAAAATATGTCAAATGTATATACAATTATCAAAGACAAAACAAGCGAAAACATGAATGAAAAAGGAGTATTGTATTAACATATAAGCCATTGGTACACGGTTTGTTATTATTAAATATGCTGTCTAAAGATGATGCAAAATATAAATGCGGTTGATCTTTCTAATTTAATCTCATGTATAGTTATCACCATTAAAATAAAGCACCATGCAATTTAAATAATGCGGTATTGAAAGATGATGCGCGTCTCCAGTGAGAGTTGATGAATGATCTATGGTGACTCCAATGAGGGTTGACAGGTTGTGGCTATGGTGATGACTTATGAAGTGGTATGCTTCCAATGAGGATTGATGACCGGCCAAACACGTGTCCCTGGGATCGCCTATAGAGCTCCTAGGGGACGTCTCCATCCGTCCATAGCGTTATACCGGTCAGCCGGTGTATGCCGTCCAGATGGTTTAGGTTGTAACGATACATGCTTTTAGACGCCGGTTCATAAACCAAACAGATATATACTGAAAGGTAAAAGAAACGCATAATCAAAACATTGCCTACAGGTGTACCAGAAGTAAATCAAATCCCATTGAGTCCAATGCAATATTGTCCAAGCTTTCTAGTTAGCCATTTTTCAAAATGAAGTTCAAACTAAGGTTCACTTACATGTTCTTAGTCATGATACCTGCCTCTCTAGAAAACTGCTGAGAATAGTAGGGGTCATGTGGCATATAAGAAAATAAAATTCTGATCTTTGTTGATACCGTGAACAAACTGCGTTCATTCGGCACATCTTAAATGAGTTCTACTTTCACTTTCAAAACTGTCAAGTTGACAAATAAAATCATCATACAACCATGCAAATGGTTTTTAGCTATCACAAACAAGTCAATAAAGTCATTTCAGCCAGAAAAACAGGCCTTAAATACTCAAAAATGCCTTTTATCACAAAAACAGTTAGGGATTATATATTTGGGAACTCCTTTCGATTACGCCAGGCATGAATACCACAGTGATTTACTTCCTGTATGCCTGTACTACACTAGTATACACACTTAATTCCACGTAATGTTCCAGATATATCTCTACGTGTTTTGTACAAAAAGGGGCTACAACTTATTACATAAATGACAACTCTATCTTGTAGTAGACCTTTTAAACAAAATATACTTTGTTAAACGAAATTCATAAATGTTGAAGTTTCGCCTGAAAAAGTCAAGCCATTTTAGTATTGTGTTTAATGTTAAGAGATTGCAACGTTTAAAGCTTAAGTTTGCTCACCTGCTTGAGCCAAATGCGCATTCTGTCGATAACGAAACTTTAAAGGGGTAACAATTGGTGTGTTCGGTGCTGTTTGAATCTTCTTTCCGAAAGGACTGGCCTAATGTCGCTCCGTACCATTCGAATAGCAGTAGCATATTAAATATACAATATATATGGACACATGGACATAACATAATATGTCATCATAATAGCTCCAGCTCGTGGTTCGAAGTTTAAACTTACAGTATACTAAATCTATAATAAAATAAAAAATAAAATAAAAAATCGAGTTTCGAGTGGGGTGGGGGTGGGGGCAACATATATGTATAAGAAGCTATGTGTAAGAAATTACCAAAACAACACAGATATATGTAAAAAAAACAATAAACATTAAATAAATGTTATTCCAGTTTCAAGCGTGTGGGGTGGGGTGGAGGGGATATATATATATATATATATATTTACTGTAATATGTCACTTGACTAACATAAATTATCTGCTTACTCGAACATAATCGTTTGATGAATATATATCTTTCATCGGAAGTATTATAACATTACAAAAAAGATGGCGGCCTCCGCTACTGCTATTTGGTGAAATATAATACATTAAATAATTCTCATACCTCAAAGTCTCCGTGAAACCACCCATCTTAACCAATACTGCCAGTCAACGCGAATGCTATGATGGGGATGTTCCCCGTACAACTTTAATATTCGTAATCTTTGTATAACTAAAATGCTACTCCATCAGGGCTACCGTTCCCATAAACTTCGTAAAACCTTTGCAAAATGGTATTATCGTAACCCTGATCTTCTTTCCAAATATAAAAGTAATTTAAGAACTCTTCTGCGATAAGGACTATCACAACCTGACTGCTAAGGTGACGTGATTTACAATCTTCGTAAGATCCTTGGTCATGATCACTTTCATACTATCTTTGTTAAACTTGTTAAAAGGTTTATCAAAAGAGGTTATGACCCTATCATTTTGCAACGCACTGCATGCTTGGTGGTGGACCCATTTACAGTTCGCCACTATGCTTTCGTCTTTAATTGTGCGATGACCGGACAGGATATGGACCCTATGATGACGTCTACCTAAAACTTAAAGGACGGTGACGTTTGATGTTTGTCTGCAATCTTGTCTTGTCGTGCCCTCAATAGTGTATTCTCTTGTTGCTCTGGCTTCTGCTAAGTCAATGAGTATCTTCTTTGTGGCTTTCTAGGCTATTGTCTTTTTTGTATTTATATATACACGAGCATCTTTGTGTTTTACTTATATTGCCTAGTAATGCTGCCCTGTTGGTTAGAGAATCCTTCATTTAAGGGATTTCTTTATTTACACTGTCCCGTTTTATTGGGATGACAGTAGGGTAAGTGTGAGGTTTGGTGCATCCTAGAACCTGATTTAACCCCCACAGCGGCATTTGTGTCACTAACCGTTCCAAGGTGGTAGCCCTTTTGTGTTTGTGACGTCATATGTCTTTATTCCTTTATTAACATTGCCATGCATGTTTGTCTTTTTGCGTGTTTTGGGGTTTGTTTTGGGTTTTCTGTGTTCTGTGAAAGCTGCATTTCCTGTTCGACTTTTATACTTATTTTAACGTTGATTTGATATAGTTGTCTAAGGTCTGTTTTTTGTTTTCTCAAGGACTACATATTTCTACGGTTCTTGTTTTATTTTGAATATAGACCAATAGCATATAATGAATCTACAACCTTTCTGAACACCCCTTGTATGTGATTTGTATCGTAATGGTTATGTTTGACATTATGATCTGGCTGTTACTAAACAAAAGCATGTATAATTAATAGTCGATAGTCAGAAGGGCTCATTTCCGGTACATAACGCTAGCACTATGAACTTAGCTTATTAGTTTCGCATCTAAGTACTTAATATCGAATAACATTTTATTATAAGAGACGAAGGAAAATCCCGACATATTTGTATATCGATGGGATATCGTGGATGTCACAATGGATTACCATGTTTGTACTAAATTCTGAATGAGATGCGTTAACATTAATCAGTTTTAGTTCATATATAACTTTATCGGATGGTTAATGGTTCTAATCATACTCTGCGCCGTAAATGCTTTATCGTGTTTTGAAAATAAGTCATTCTGACCTTGTAGTATATATTAAAACGAGTAACAGAAATATGGTGTCACAAACGTGTGCATGGTTCGGAATATATTGTTGCTTAACAATATCTTCTCGCTGCCATGGAAAACTGCCGGGTATGCTATATCCGCGTGATTCAGAAAGTAGGTCATTGCGGCGGTTGGACGGAATGTGGAATTTTCGGGCTGACTTCTCACCATCTAGAAATGAAAGTTTTACACAGAAATGGTTCAGTCGTCCATTGTCACAGGTTTGGTGTTTTATTTGTAATACATTATTAGTTTTTCATATTTCCTTTCATCTTACTTGCACCTTTAACGTAGATCCGGAGCAGCAGCTGTAAAATAGAATTTCAGATTATTTGGGGGAAAACATCCAAATATTACTGAACTTCGTTTATCAATCTCTTTGATGCAGACTAATGGTTATTTATAATGTAAACATGAGAAAAATGGTCCTTTGGAAACCACTGCACAAAAACGTAATCGCACTGTAATTCTGTATCACAAGCTAAATCAAATGAAACGGACACTATACAACATATAGAGTGGTGAAGAGAGGGTTTAGAGCAAACATGGACGTTCAGTTTTTTCAAAATAATTTAACTTATTGGTAATTTGAAATGTTGTTAAACTCAATCTTTGGACGACTTTGACTTTTGGTATCATCGTTACTTTTTTTGCGAAAGTCTCCGCTACATATACACATGTTTCACATGTTATCCAAATGACTTAATGTAAATGTATTAAAATAAAGACCCGATCTATGTATCTACAAACGAATAAGCTGGATTTGGATTATAAAAGTCTACAATAATATGCTTTTTACTACGATAGTCATGATAGCACAATCTATCTAATGCTACATTTCTGATGCCACATGTTACATTTCCTGTTCGACTTTTATATCTACTTTTGGTAATATGATTTTCTCATGCATGTTTTTTTTATATGTAAATTAATTATAAAGTGGCTAGCTGACTCCCTTAACGTTAAAGCATTCTTCGTTGCCATTTACACCTACATTATATACATTTATGCGTTGTTTAATTATTGTCTTCCTTAGAATTCACAACATTAAATAACTCACGAATGTCAGCTTCGTGAAATGGGTGTTTAATTCGTTATGACTACATCGCTCTCAGAAAGAGACCAATATATGTAAACATAATATATGAGCTGGCTCTCAGAGTTTCTTTTGGAAATCTGGAACATACTGAGCTAGTATGAATGCCTTTCTGAAAATCTGAATAAGCGGTCCACAGTCTAGACATGGTCCTCGTCTCACTACAGAAACACTCTCTGCATGATCACAAAGCTTCTCGTAACAACAGTTTCTATTAACATAGGCGCAAATTTACGTGTTTACGTGCTTTGATGATGCCTTGGTAATATAATGTTCTCAAACATGTTTATTTTATATGCGTGTTAAAAGTTTTGGCTAACTGATTCGCTTAACGTTTCATTAGAGTATTCTGCGTCGTCATGTTCTACGTTATATTCATTCAATAGGCTTTGTTTAATTAATAGTCCGGCCTATGAAGAAACGCCGTAAATAACGAGTTTAATTCGCCATCGATTCTAAAGGACAAATGTTATTTTATTTGCAAGTTCATTGTCCTAGATGTCTTTAAGGGGTGATGTAGAAGTTACACACTGGGCCACGCCATAGAAAACAGAGAAGATAACTCCATAACGTATTGCATTTAGATATGGACTATAATGCATCAATATTGACAAAATGCCTCATGTTTTATTTGACAAACAAACACTTATTGTTTAAATAATAACCTATTGCTGTTTATTACAATTTATAATAACCTACACCGACTGTTTAAAGGACATATCGTAATATACACATTTCCTAATCGCTATATATAGTTCAAGTGATAAGTATATATGTGTGTAACTTGATACTGTGTGAATTAGCCCTTTGCATAGGATATTGTATATTTGTTAAAACGTCAACATAAGCAAGCAAACGTACAAACATAACAGACGAACAACAATATGCAAAATGAATATCACTAAAGCCATAACGCAAGAAAACACAAAACAATGGACAAACGATGGGCATCGGACTGTCTTTGATATTGCATCCCTGCCAGAAAAGCTGGGCGTAGACACACCAAGGTACAGCTGTACGAGTCTCACGAGCCTCTTCGTACGTCAAGATAGCAGCCCATAAGGGAGAAAAAAACACCTTCAGTGCACTTGTTGCAGTACTTACACATGCATATACTTCCATATAATTATACTGCACAAATGTCCAAATCGATCACCAAAATATACATAAATGAATATACTTAGGCTTATAGTGGGGCACTTGATAGTGTTTGTTTTAAAGAGGCTGGGTTTCCCGTCAAAACAAAATCCCGTTTATAATGCGTACATTTCAACTAAAATTGTATACAATTGTGCTATACTTTTATATTTAAAAGAAACTAAAGCATTGTGATCTACAATAAATTCATTTTCTAAAAGTCATTCTGCCTTTCTAGGAATCCGTAACATACACTATGAATCAAATTCCGCAACAATTTCCACAGTAAAGAATAATGGTAACATGTATAATGGAAAATCATAAACTATTACCCATGTACATATAACGAAATTCCGTCTATAACTAAACTTAACAATCTTTAGTTACATCCCTTTAAACAACATCTTGTTTGAAGTTCAGGTTATTGTTATACAAGGTAAACATTTCAGATTTCAAAAATTTCTTTTGAAAACATATATTTAAACATATATCTCTTGAATGCTGCTTAGTTGGCTTTTTCTTTTCGCAATCTGATGTATCAAAAGTTGCAATAGACACAAGAAGATGTATTTAAATGACCGATTCATTTTGCATACATAGTAATAAATATCAATAGATTATTATTTAAACAGAAAACAGTTTTCAATATAGAAGATGAGATATGTTGTCAATATGGACGCAGTATAGTCCAAATATACATGGAACAGGATAAAGAGTTATCTCCCCAGATGTCTATGTTAAGGCCAAGTGTGTTAATTATGCATCGTCCAAGCTGTTTGACATCTAGGGACATGGAAATCCCAAATAAAATACCAGTTGTCCTTTAGAATCTTGGGTGAAATAAATTCATAAAAATCAACCTGTCCAATCATTATCTTTAATTCAACTTCAATGTCAATTTTTGAGTTCAATGCTTGAAACTATTGATTTGCAGACTTTAAATTGTTAGCATCCGATTTCTGCCTAGAACCAATATATATATTGCAGTTTAAATCCATTTTTGAGTCTATCAACTAGTAATTCAGCATCATGTCTTTTATATGTTTGCAATGCGGACACATTAATAGGACTTTGGCCTAGGGCCCATAAATCCGTAGAACTGACAGCTTGGTCTTTGCGGCTGGTAGAAACTGGGCGATCCCTGGGTTGCAGGGCTGGCCCTGGTTTGCGCCATACATTTCCCTCTGGTTTCCTGAAATAGCACGACATAGCAGAATCATCGCCATAACATGATACACGCGAATGACTATATGTACATGAATGATGAGTAAACTGACTTAAGTTGAAATCAAAAGATTTTTTCGGGCAACCTGACCCACATTACTTGCACCAACTTGACCACCAGCGGACTTGTAAAGTAGCCAAAGATCGTGATCCAGTTTTACTCTACGGCTCTCCAAATGAGGAAATAAGTAAGTGCTTAGCTGTATCGTAATCCATGGGGAAATGGGCATCCAATAAATGGGTCAGATCAACATACTGGCCAGCTATAATTTTAATTTAATTGGCTCTGCTACAGAAAACCCAAGTTTCGCTTGAGTGCTCGGTAACTCAAAATTCAGAGTAGATGGGTCTTCCCATACCGTACCTGGCCGATCATTTAATAAACTCTGGTCAGAATCCACTTTTTGAACTGCACCACCCACAACTGTTTTAGTAAAAAAACACACCACTGGCTTTTCCTATTAGGGGCAGCAAGATGAACAGTCGAAACGGCTCGCTTTCCACGAGGCATTGTCTAGTTATGCGATATGAAATATATAAAATAAAGTATCACATATACTTTTTTATCGAAACAAGTTCATATTGATTAAATCTACAAAATTCAAATTTAATCTTTGATGCTACTTTATTTAGTTAAAAAATATGTGAATAATGGCTCGTTAATAATAATTGCTGGACATATTATATATTATCACTCAAAGAAATATGCAAGTGGAGAATGTATTATTACAAAATTATCATTTTATTGATAAAAATGATCAACTATATGTCTATCACTATTAACGATAAATAATACATTACTTATCTTATAGTTTTGATATTGTTGTCGACTATTATCACATAGCTTATGGTGTGGGAGTGGAATAACACCATTCTATATTTTCGATATATAACTAGTTATTGAAGTATGCAAAAGAGCCTAGTACGCGCTGTCGACTATTTGATCCAACTCCCAAGATTTATGTCGATTTCGCGTGTTAAAGCGACAGGCAAAATGCATTAAAATAAAATGTGAGTTATGTGATAAAAAGAATCTAACATTCGTTCTCATTCATTATTGAATTTATTAAACTCGTTGGCAAAAATGATATAATGCTCAGCAAGAGCCTCGCATTATATCACGAGCATTATATCTTTTTTCCAACTCGTTTAATAAATTCAATAATGAATATGAGTACTCATGTAAGATCCTCTATTTATGCTACCAGTAACCAAACTACAGGCTTGAATACACTAAATTTCCGTTGTTATTAGATCATGTTTAAAACCTTGTAGAAAACACAAACCTAGTATGGACACTGGGAAACTTACTGCTTCATGAAGATAAACATGTCTGCTATTAAATATCAACAAGGAAACGGGATGGTTAGTTCCTTATAAGAAAGTATTTTCAGCAAGTTTACAATATCAACATCTGCTCAGCCCCTCATTCATTCATACTCAGTCTACATTCACTTTTGCAATTCATATCTAAAACTGTCAAGCGCAACTTCAGATGCATTCAAGATATCAATTGCATGTCCAGATATTCGCACTAAATGAAGTTTTAAAGTTCTCCGGCCATGTCTTGTTTTATGACCATGTAAATTTATGTTTATATAAATTGAAATCAATACACAGCAATACATATTTACAATTCACACATTGCAATATCTGTGAAAAGCGAGAATAAGATTTAATTTGATGACGTAGAAAAGTTTGAACAGGTAAATTAATCCACACGTAAATATATTTATCAATTATCTGGCAATAGTTGTGAGCTATACATATCAGATTTACCTCATTTCCACGTGCAGTCACTTAGTGGTAAAAGTAGTATCTACGTCATGCAAATAATACTTATTTTTACTAACAACTTAGTAACGGTTTTAAATATATGTTTCTCTCCGGGACTATCAAGAAATGTTCATATGACGTTTAAGAGTTAAATTTATTAATTGATAATACTACAAAAAGGGTGACCATTCATCTTTAAGAATAAATATTAGCACTGTTTATATAGAACTCCATTCGAATGCACCAGGTGAGGACATTCGGTTGATTTGGAGTAATTAAGCGTATATATACTATTGGAGTTTGTCCATCCACCACGTATCTGCCATTTATCACACAATACTATTTATAAATGCATTAAAGTAGATATAGACAAGAAATGTCACCAGTAAGTCATACATTCCTCGAAGGTTTTGTTATGATTATTGCTACATTGTCGAACTGCTAAGGGCTTCAGCTAGCATGAAGATACAACACAATGGTAAATGGAAAGGAGAATGAATTATGCACACAACAAACCTTCTGATCCTGATAAACATTGTGTAGTGTGTAACCTTGGCCTTTACGGTACAGATCTGATTCTTTCGCCTGACACTCTTTTTACTGTTCCTAACGTTTGTGTAACGTTTTATCAAATTCCATTCAATAATTCAGTTAAACTGAGATATGATAAACGACACATTTGTTCTTCGACCTCCAAGCTTGACCGTTGAGGTTGAGACCTGAATTTTGCACGAGACACATCTTCCCTTTGCGATTAACATGTGTGTGAAGTTTCATGAGACGCCCTAACTTACTTTCAAAGTTATGGGTGAGAAACGAGTTGACACATTTTACCTTTGACCTCCAAGTGTGACCTTGACCTTTAAGGTATTGACCTGACTGATTTGTGTGCGTGACACGTCAGCTCATTGAGATTAAAATGTATGTGAAGATTCATGAAATTCCCAATTTAACTTATTTGATTTCTTACCTCCATAATAATAATAATAATAATAATAATAATAATAAAATAAATAATAATAATAATAATAATAAAATAACAATAATAGTAATAATAATAATAATAATAATAATAATATTAGTAATAAAAACAATAATAATAATAATAAATGGGGAAACCATATGGTCGTATTGCCACTTTACTAAGGCTGGCTCTTATTCACCATGGGAGACTGATTACGGTGTTCAAGGATTATGGTGTTTATTTAGTGACAATATATTGTTATCGTAATCAAAAGAAGGATTGAGTGATTAAGTTCGCAATAAACAAAGATATCTACTTCCTTATGTATTTTAGCAACTAATGAACTTAATTTGTTTCGTGTAATTTCATTGGTTAATCTCTATACAGGGAAGATAACCCAAATCAATTCCCATAGGCTCCAAGTATAGGATTGTCACAACTAAAGACACGTTATGCAGTGAATTCACATAAACTGCATCCACTCCAGTGAGATTGAATCTAGGACTTATGAATTCCTCACAAAACACATACTACTCCGCGGCATTTTACAGAACTGTTCACAACCAAAGACCAAAGCGCGCGCCTACCTTAGTTCAAACACTTCGAAAAGTGAGAACGGGCGGAATGAGTATATGTATTACATTATTTGTTTTCAAATCCAGTTAAATAAATGAAGTAATTGATGGAGAATAATTTTAGCCCAATAAATTATTTATTTAACAGTACTTCTGATGTTTCCCTTTCTTGGTGACGAACCTGAGAAAGGACGCCATGTCCATAGTGATGATTCAGTACAGGAATAAATCAAATCGACAAATCTACATTTATATTCTATTATTAGTGTAATCAGTTTCAATTCAGAACAAATAAACTAATACATACACAAAGAATGACATTCAACATTAAAGGCTATATATGTTCATGAACACAACCACTGAATAATGATGGAATATCAAATTTAAAGAAATTATCATAAACGTGTCAACAAACGTCTCCGGAAGTGGACCATTCTTTGGCGGGAAAACTTACACAACCGAAACAAGCGTCTATCTGTGTAGAAGAAGAACAAGCGCCAGTCGGTATATAATCATAACTATGATCAGATTGGTTGCATTACCTGATTGATGTATAGAAGAAGCGAGCATCGTGGGTCATAGAACCAAACTAAACGGAAACAGGCGTCTATCTGTGTAGAAGAAGCGGTTACTTCCGCTGAAAAAACGAAATGAATACATGGTCTAGCACCCGAAGGTGCAAGCCAAAAATAATATGTTCAGTTTTATTCCCCGCTTCCGGTTAGGTATAATTTATAATTGGGTGTATCGTCCCTAGAATGGAAATAAATACGGCTGACATATATCTTCCTAGACCGGCTCTCGTCTCAGTGTTTGTAGTTTCTTTGGATATTTTGCAATCAAAATTATTGAATTTATGCACCAAACTGAGGCTGCCGAATTCAAATAGTGTTGTTGTTATTGTACCTTTGTCGTTCTTGTCCATAGGAACGTAACGTACGCTACATTCTACATATCTGAATTACTGTATCTGATATTTTATATATATTTATTATCATTGCATTGACAATAATGACTGCAGCAGCGAGACATAATATTGAACACGTTTAACAAGTTCAGAGTAGGACTGTAGCCTTCTGAAACAATGAGATTCGTAATGTTAAACAGACTTTTTTGTTACTGATACTTCTGTTAATAAAATCAACAACTGTATTTCTAAATTAACTAGATAATCATCGGTATGGGTTTTGTTGCAATAAAACAAACAAAGAATCGTAATTGGAGGGGCCAGTGATTCGCAAATGGCGCATACCGTCATTACAATCAACTGCGTGTATAGCTGTGACATAATTCCGTTTACAGCAGTTATATAACTCCTTTAGAGGGTGTACACGTGTTCAACACAATCCCAACCGAATCGCATGCATATATTTATCAGTTATTCAGATTTTAAAGGAACTATACTGCCAAATAATTCATACTTTACATAAGCATAGCACTGTATGGAAATCAGTATTCAATCATGTTTACATGTAAATGATAGGTGAGGATCTACCTAAAGCCCATTGGGACGGTGGCGTTTGATGTTTGTCCATGCTCCTTCTTGTCGTGCCCTTAATGGTTTATTCTCTTACTGCTCTGGCTTCTGCAAAGTCATTGAGTACCTTCATTGTGGCTTTCTAGGCTATTGTTTTTTTGTATTATATTTACACGAGCATATTTGTGTTTTACTTATATTGCCTATTGATGCTGCCTTGTTTGTTAGAGATTAGATCATGGCGGGGATTTCTTTATTTACACTGTCCTGTTTTAATGGGATGACAGTAGGGTAAGTGTGAGGTTTGGTGTACCCTAGAACCGGTTTAAACCCCGAGTGGCCGACTTTGCCACTGACCGTTCCAAGGCGGTAGCCCTATTGTCAACCCTTTTGTGTTTGTGATGTCGTTTGCATTATTATTGTTTTTGCTTTCTTATTTGTCTGTTTGCGTGTTTGTTTCTGTGTTTGTGGTTGACTGTCCTTCTTGAATGCTACTTTCCCTGTCCGATCTTTTTATATTTCTTATTAAGGTATATATCAGCCTGGATCCGTATTCATCAAGCTACTTAGCAATATCTTAACTTAAGCATTTATAAAAATACTATATAGTATTTTCCATCGATTTAAGACGTTTTCTTAACGTTGCTAATAAGGTTATGGATAAATAAAAGATACAGCCAAATATTTTTCTTAAAATAGATGATTTGTAGTGTCCCTGAGAGGTTACTAAAATATGTAAATCAGCGTTAACATTACATATTTTGAAAAATTCTTTTGCACACGCATTTGTAGTGGTAATGCTATTAAAACATGATGTCAAAATAATTTTAGCTGGCATATTTTAGAATTAGGAACATCGAATGCTGCACTAATTCGGAGTACTCAACAACATCCTATATACCCAGTTGTATAAGTGTTATAATATAAAAGACTTCAGATTAGTGAAAGAGTTTGTCCATTTTGTAATGCTCAGGTGTAAGATGAGTTACATGTTATGATAGCCTGTCCTTTATATAATGATATCAGAGCTAATTTATATGCCTTAATTCGTATTTGTATCAAATCCTGCTACCTAATTTTTCTACGTCTTTCTAGCTTTCTTGTATCGCTAGTCTTTTATGCCAAACAATGTCACTTTCATATCTGTAAATAATGTCAATTTGTTTTATCATATTGTGATTCTGTTTCATTTTCTTCTATGTAAATGATGTTAATCGGTTTCTTTTTTATCTGATCAAAGGGGATAAATGATTTTTTTAATTTTATTCTAAATAATGCGCAATCGTGTTTTGTTTATTTTGTCAAAGCTTACAATACTCATTCTTAGTACATATTTTATAGATAGATTAGCATCATTATCTTAATGTGTAATATATATATGCTAATATCGTTTGAGTTTGATGTTATTAGCTACTTTTAAAATATGTTGATAGTTTTATAACTATAGTCTCTTATAAATCTAATTAGAATGGCACTCTATCTTATATTGTTTACGATGTATTATTTATATTTGTATTTATTGTAAACCACGATGAGACTTTAATAAAGAAATATATATAATTATATATATAATTTATTTCTAAGAAACCACATCGACTTCAAAGCTTTAGAATATGTTCATGCAATCAGAGCAGACGATTTACAATTGTTATATTGACGTTTAACCATATCTCTAATCCGTCTGCGCAATATATGCGCAATTTGAGAATGTTTTGCGCAAAGTACGAATTTATGTTGGTATTTGAAAAGGAATATAGTTTTTTGAAACCTATGTATTTTTAATTGCATATGCTTATTTGTTTCATCCGTCTGGTATAAATAGATGAAATATTAAAAAAAAAAACAAGATTCACAAGAGTGCCTGTATAGCTCTACTGGCTTTATGGAGTCTGTGGTTGGGATGGGAGTACATTAGTTGTTGTGGCACTCATGACAAAACCCTTTGCCCTGCACAGAGCAAAATGGCAGTCGCACGTATAACTTACCGCACGTTCCCCAAGTTGTACCCTTGTAGAGGGGTCCCTTTACACAGGATCCCGTTTTATATATGTTGTCCTTCGAGTCCCTAAATGACCATAGCAAATTAGAGCCAAACGAAAACTTATTGTGCATCTGCACATCGTTAACTAAGAAACACAACAAACATGAACTTGAAATCTCAAAGAGTATAGAGAGAGAGGGAGTTAGCATAACTGCAAGTTTCCCAAGTTGTACCCCAGTAGAGAGGCACTTTATACAGGAGGTGAAACTTCCTAAATGACCATACCAAATCATAATTATTTTGTGTGCGTTTTTTTGCTGGATTATCCCACTAGAGGATTCCAGTGGATGGAGCCAACATATCAAACCTTATTGCGCATCTACACAATCTTAACTAATAAACACCACACATGAACTTTATATCTCAAAAGGTATAGAAGAAGTTAGCGTCATAAGGCAGAAACTATGTAATAGTAAATTACAATAAGTTCCCCTGTAGAGGGGCCGCATGCAGGAGGTCACCCCCGTATTATATATGTCGTGCCTCGAGTCCATCAATGACCATGCCACATTGAATATTACCATTCACATTTGTACAAGATATGCATTTTGTGCACATATGAATCCTAACCATGAATTGAATTGAATTGAATGTTGTTCAATGGCTCATCAACACAGTATAGATTATTTAGAGCCGCCCCAGAGAGAGGGGAAGGATACATAGGAATCCGGGAACCGTGCCCTACTCTTATTATCGAATAGATTCCTATGGTTCTTTCGCATTTGTACAAGATATGCATTTGGTGTGGCTTTTGACCCGATTATACCCTTGGGAGGCCCCAGTTGGTGAAGCCAAACTCCGTGAAATTATTGTGCACCTACATATCCTAACTTAGAAAAACAATATAAAATAACTTGAAATCTCAAAGGGTATAGAAGGGGCAAGTGTCATAAAGCCGAAACTCTGGAATAGTAAATTACTGAAAGCTCCGCAAGTTGTACACCAGTAGAGGGATCCCTTTACACAGGAGAACAAACCCCATATTATAATGTTGTGCCTCGAGTCCCTAAATGATCATACCAAATTAGAATCAAATACATTCACATATTTGGACGAGATATGCAATTTGCTGTGTTACGAAATACACCAACATGAACTTGAAATCTCAAAGGGTACAAAATGAATTAACGTCACAACCCCAAAACGTGTAGTAGTAAATTACTGGAAGTTCACAAGGTTGTCCCCCTGTAGAGGGACCCTATAATGCTGGAGGACAAAACTCGTTTTGTATGTGTTTTGCCTCGAGTACCTAAATGACCATATACAATTACAATTAAATCCATTCACATTTGGACAAAATACGTATTGTTTTTCTTATTTTTGACCCAATTACCCTCAGTGGGCGGAGGCAACATCCGAGACATTGCTTTGGTCATAAATTTTAGAAAAAATGTTAACCCCCAATGGGTTTTGAAACCTCGACTGCAGGTTTTCAATACAGCAAAATGCATATTTAAGCAAATCAAGGGCCATAAGTCAAGTGTTACTGGTCCGATCTGGCTGGTTTTCGAATTTTTCCGAGCTTTCATTGATTTTAACAATCATGCATAATTTGGTAAAGATCAAATAATAAATTAAGGTGCTAGAGTTACCACAAGGCAGAAAATGGCATTTTTCAGCAAAGCAAGGGCCATAACTCCGGTGTTACTAATCCGATCTGTCTGGGTTTCGAACTTGTCCGCGCTATTATTGAAGTTAATAATATGTGCAAGTTTGATAAAGATTAAATAATAAATGAAGGTGCTAAAGTGTTCACAAGTAAGAAAACGGTATTTTCCAAAACAAGAGCCATAACTCTAGTGCAACTAATCCAATCTGTTTAATTTTCGAATTTGCCCGAGCTTTCATTAATATTAACAATCTATGCAAGTTTGGTAAATATCAAATACTAAATGAAGGTGCTAGAGTGTTTACAAGGCAGAAAATAGCATTTTTCAGGGGAAAAAACAAGGACCATAACTCCGGTGTTACTGATCCGATTTGGCTGGTTTTCGAACTTGTCCGAGCTTGCATTAATATTAGCACGGGACCCTGGTTTGGTGCCATATACCTTCGTATATACTTAACATATACAAAAGAAGTCTAATATTGAACGTCTGTCAAATAACAAACACGCCCGTTGGTCAATAAATGCATCAGGTGTTAAAGCTACAACTACTACTAATTGCATTTGCATGTTTTAAAGTGTTACACTGATAAGGTATACAAATATATTTAATGTCAAATTGTCTTATTGTCCAGAACACCTGTCATCTGCCAAATGTACTAAAACAATCATTTACACAGACTGTTTGATAACAAATTACCAGTTTATGGTATTGCTAGTAATGACATTTGAATATTTGAATGATATTTAATACATAGTGGATAATAAAATACATTTTATAGAAAATGAGGAGGTACACGTTGCATCACGCGTATACATGAAATTTAAACATACTTTATTGCTTTTATTTTATATACAAGAAAAATGTTTGAGCTATAAGTTCCTCCAGCATTATTAATGAAAGTGTTTACCGCCAGTATTACAATTTACAACTAGAACCAAAACATTCCTACGATTCCGGAATTGAACCGCGCATTTTGAGAATTCCGATAATGCCGCGCATTTTAAAAAAAATTACTTTGCGCAGAACAATTCCAGAATTATCCCTATTCTCATTTTGCGCATAACAACCGGATACTTGATAAATCAATCGAGGCGCTTATTTTAATGCTAAATAAAGACTTCAAGATTACCATGTGTCCCTTTAATAGCCATAGGCATATATTTAAAAAAAAGTGTAAGAGAAGGGCGGGTTCCCGAATAACTGTGTACATAGCCTTCTTCTCTCTCAGGGGCGGCTCGAAATGACCTATAATGTGTTTATAAGTCGTTAAACAGCATTCAATATCATTGTTTATATCAAGGTACGTGTTAAACAATGTTGGCAAATGTGTCGAAACATAAATCAACATCATCAAGTTGAGACAGATGTTCTAATAAGACCGTTGTTGGCAAGGTTAAGTTCCAGGTTAAACTTTTTTCAAAGGGCAATAATCAAAAACATACGAATAATAGAGTTATGGGCCTTTATCAGATGTATTCATTAGTTGATGTAGAAGATGTGAATGAAGTTTCGTGATTGTACACTTAATTCTTTGAAAGTTATCAGCCGCAATCACTTGTAAAAGCCTAACATACAAGGTTAAGGTGCAGGTTTAACCATTTTCAATTGGAATAATTTTTAAAAAAAATGAACCAGAGAGTTATGGGCCTTTATCAGAAGTATGTACTGGATAATGTTGAATGTTTTTAGCGACAATCACTTGTAAAAGGCAAGGTTAAGTTCCAGGTTAAAACTTTTTTCAAAGGAAAATAATTAAAATATATGAACCAGAGAGTTATGGGCCTTTATCGGATTTATTCATTAGTTCATGCTGAAGATGTATACACAGTTTTATTGATGTAGGCCGTAAACTTTAAAAGGTATTCGCCACGATCAGTTGTCAGGTAAACGTTAACGGACAGATTGACAGACGGACGGACGGACGGACGCCACGGCATAATACATCCCTACTGGCGTATAAAAATGAATTATATTTAAAAGGCATTAGTGTATACTGTTTGAATAATTACCGTTGGAAAAAAAATCCAAAGTTATTAAAACTTGCACACAGTTATGTTTAAGGCTATTGAAACGTTCCCAATTGCAATCCAGCATTCGCTCACTCCTTAAATGGAACGCGGATGTGACCCACATTCCCGATTTAGATAACTACTGAGTTATGTTTTATTACAAATTTTCTTTCTTTGTCTGTTTACATAATGAAATGTAATAATAAATGCCAATAACACCTGATAAAATGTATGCGCTTATTAATCGAAGTTTGAATACAAATCTAAAGAAATGCGCATTTCATAATATGAATCGTGAATATATGAAAAATGATTAAATTGACGTGTATCTCCATTTATCACATAACATGCGGTGTGGGAGAGTGATAACATCATTCAATATTTTCGATATTCCACTAGTGGTATAACATAACGTTAATGACGTCATGGATGTTCCTTTTCTGACGTAATATGACGTTATCAGTTATGTGATAAATAGAATCTAACATTTGTTCTCATTATATCATTTTGCCAACTCGTTTAATAAATTCAATAATGAATGATAACTCATGTAAGATTCTCTATACATTACATGATTTTGTTTCATAGAGATTTATTTAGCTACTAATATAGATTTTTTGATAAGCGTCTATACGCTGTTTGTATAGCTTTGACAGAATAGTGTACATCATCCATATAATACCTTTACATATTATACTTTCATATTTTAATCAGCATTTAAATATATATCTACTATTATTTTAGAGCGGTGAATGTGAAATACTTTTATAAATAATCACCGAGTAATAGGCAGTATTAGATGTTGGTAACTTAACTGTCGCAAAAGTAACAAACTATTATCTTTGTATTATATCCTTGTAAATTGGTTAATGTTTCCACAACCCTCGTGCCCTTGGAATAACACTGAACTAACGGACGATCTCCATTTTCCCCCGTGTACAATTGCCTGTTGTCTTTTCCCATTTCGGCATAGACGGTATTTCGTTTATACAGAAAATCAAAATTCAACAGTAGACCAGTTTAATAACACAAATTAAGATAATCAATATAAATGTATGCAATTTAAAATTACTAAATAATAACATTAATATAAGCACGTTCACAGAATATATATCGTTTGGAACGAGAATACAATATTTGCGTTTATCTAGTAAGGCGAGGCTGACATGAAAAATCGCAAATCCAACATAAGCACCATCTGAGGAATATCCTTTCTATGTACATTCCTGTCATATATATATATATATGATTTAACAAACAACTTATAGTTCATTCCGTAACAGTGCACTTTATATATTGATGGAAAACCAGTGAAATTGGACTAGGAGCACGCAGAGGATGGACTAAGTGTTGTGTATTGGAATTGTAATGGATTAACGGACCGTAAAAAAGAACAGTCGAACTTTGTGGATATTTTGACAAAACACGATATTATATTTTTATCAGAAACATGGACAAGTAAGGACAGCGATATTGAATTACCTGGTTACTGTTATTATAATTTTTACCGTAAATTTAGACACCGCAGGGCTAGAAGAATTAGCGGAGGTATTGTATTATATTTTAAAAAATCACTCAAAAAAGGTATCACTATTGTGAAAAATCATCATGACACGATAATCTGGCTTAAACTAGATAAATACATTTTCGGTAACACAGACGACATTTTTTTGTGTGGTGTATATTTGTGGGGCGATGACTCGCCAGCAGTTAACATTGTTAATGCTGATCTTTTTCAATTATTACAGGAGGACATATCATACTTTGATTCATTAGGTAGTACATTCGTTGTTGGTGATTGCAATGCAAGGGTAGCTAATAGAAACGATTATATTATCTTTGATCGAACTGTTAATGATATCGATTATAGTGACTATATACCAGATAATCCTTTAATTAGAGTGTCACAGGACTCGGCAATAAATGCACAGGGAACCAAACTACTTGATCTTTGTAAGGCTACGTCATGTAGAATAGCCAATGGTAGGTTAGGATGTGATTACAACGTGGGTTCTGCAACGTATGTGAATAGAAACGGGTGTAGCGTGATAGATTATCTGTTATTGAAAGAATGTGATTTTTCGATGGTGAGTGATTTTCAAATAGGAAACTTCAATGAATTCAGTGACCATGCACCGTTATCGTTTGTTATTAAGGGTAATAGCCATAACTGTAAAAGTAACATAATAAATCTTGAAAATACGAAGTGGGACAATACATACAAAGAAATATTTCGTAGCGGTATAATAAGCAAATTGCCACTTTTCAATAATTATCTTGATAATGTAATCAAAGATGATATGAATAGTATAAATAACCTTATAATACAATTTACAAATACAATACGTGATGTTGCGGATCCGCTCTTTAAAAAACGAAAGATCTTGAGGCCGTTTTATCAAGTACACAACAGCGATACTAATAAATGGTTCGATGATGAATGTGTTCTTTCTAAAACACGTTACAAAGAGGCATTATTCAACTTTAACAGAAACAACTCGGGCGAAAATAGGGTGTTACTGGCTAATACTAAATTGATTTACAAGAAATTAATTCAGAAAAAGAAACGATCGTACAAATTTAAACAAATGAAAGAATTAGAAAAAATGCGCCATTCTAAACCACGTGAGTTTTGGAAACTATTTATTAAAAGAAAACGCAACAATCCTGATATTTCCATGGATGAATTTAGTTCATACTTTATAAATATGTTTAAGGATATAAAAGTGTCGGTTTCGGAAGAAGCTGAATATTTTGATAATAATCATAATTTTAATGATGGCGATGCAATATTTGAAGAACTCGATAAACAGATTACTGTAAGCGAAGTTGAATCTGCAATTCGTGCCTTAAACAAAAACAAAGTTTCTGGAGATAATATTTTAAATGAATACTTTATCTCAACTTGCGATATTTTATCTGGGCATATAACTGACATTTTTAACGTAATATTTGATTCAGGATATTTTCCGGATGAATGGACTGAAGGTTTTATAATCCCCTTGCACAAGCGAGGGGATAAAGACATGGTTAGTAACTACAGGGGAATAACTCGAGTAAGTTGTATGGGAAAACTTTTTACAAGTATTTTGAACACCCGGATTAATAAATGGTGTGAGATTAATAATACTGTATCGGACGCACAATTTGGCTTTATGAAAGGCAGATCAACGGTAGATGCAATTTTCGCACTTCATAGTATAATCGAAAAAAATAAATAAAACAATAAAAAACGGCTTTATATAGACCTTAAAAAAGCGTTTGATTCTATCTATAGAAATGCAATGTGGTTAAAGTTATATAAATTTGGTATTAACGGGAAAATGCTAAGACTAATTCGTTCTATGTATAACACTGTCAAATCATGCATAAAATACTGCGGTTCTTTCTCGGATTTTTTCGAGATTTCAGTCGGTTTGAAGCAAGGGGAGATAATGTCTCCGATCATGTTTGCATTGTTTATTGAAGATTTAGAGTTATATTTGCAAAATAGAATAGAGAGTGGTTTATCATTAGATGACATTTCTTTAATTTTACTGCTTTTTGCTGATGATATGGTGTTAATAGGTAATACTCCGCAAGATCTGCAAATGAGCTTAAATCGTCTATATGAATATTGTGAAACTTGGGGTCTGGAAGTAAATACTGAAAAAACAAAGGTTATAGTTTTTCGTAAAAGAGGTAGAGTAACCGTTGATGAAAACTTTTCTTATAACGGAGCATTATTAGTGGTTTCAGATGATTTTAATTATCTTGGAGTTGTATTTAACTACACAGGGTCGTATACGTTAAATCAACAGGCTATGTGCGGCAAAGCATTAAAAGCTATGAATCTTTTAACTGCAAACATAAAAAAAACTGAACTAAAACCTAAAACATCCCTTCAATTATTTGATGCTTTCGTCTCATCAATACTCAATTACGGCTGTGAAGTCTGGGGCTTCATAAAATCGAAAGAGATAGAGAGAATTCATCTCCAGTTTTGTAAACACATTCTAGGAGTAAAACTGACAACGAGTAATGCTGGTGTTTACGGTGAATTGGCGCGTTATCCATTATTTATCACAAGATATACTAGAATAGTTAGATATTGGTTGAAATTAGTTAAAACAGAAAAAATAATTTTATCATCTATATATAAATCTTCATTATCTGATTGTGAAAGTGGTTTAAACAATTGGTTATCCAATGTAAAATCTCTGCTTAAAACGTATGGCTTTATGTATATATGGGATGATCCTTTAAGGGTGAACCATCAACATTTTATATCTAGCTTTAAACAGAGGTTGGTGGATTGTTTTATTCAAAAATGGAACACTGATCTACAAGAAAATAGAGTATTAGCAAGTTTGTATAGACATGTTAAAGATAATTTTGGATATGAAAACTATCTGAATATTTTATGTACAAAAAGATTACGAAGTGTTTTTACTAAATTACGTTTATCTTCACATAGCTTAAGAATTGAGACAGGTCGTTATGCAAGACATAGGATTGAAAGAAATGAAAGAGTTTGTCAAATATGTAATTCAACTGAAATTGAAGACGAATTTCACTTTGTTTTAATTTGTACAGCTTATAATGATATTAGAAAGAAATATATCAGAAAATATTACATACAAAGGCCAAATATGTTTAAATTTATAACACTTCTACAATCTTCAAAGAAGAAAGAACTTTTTAATTTAAGTAAATATTTGTCAGAGGCGTTTACTGTCAGATGTTCTATTCCAAATATTATTTCTTAAATTATTTTCAAGTACATCCTCACATAAAGTTTTATTTTATATATAATTCCTTTTGTTTTTTGATATCCTTGGATTATTGATTAAAATGTGTGATTTATATGAGCTATGATTAATTAAGGAGTATTGAAAATTGAACTATAAGTGAGTGTGTAGAAGTATGTGTAACCTGTCATGTGATTATAATTATGTATTACAAATTATGTATGTAATGATGAGAAACTGTAAAAGTTTAAGTCAATAAAGTATCTATCTATCTATCTATCTATCTATATCTTCAAATATTTCGAAGTAAAGAAACAGATTATTTGATCATATATTGAAAATTCGCTAATCGTAATGTCCCAAACATAATAAGTTTGCCTAAGGCAATTAAAATAGCATCTGATCAGTATTTTATTCATGCTTTAAACTTAAACTGTCTACATAATGTAACTTATTCGGATATTTCAAATGTGTACTATATACTTGTTGCAAGTTGTTGTTCTTAATGTTGTTTAAATGGTCTATACTTTTAAATATTTATGCAATTTAAATGCCAACGTCAAAGTGCAATAACTGCAGTTATCGATATATTAAACATTCTAAAAAGTGTACTTATTTTGCAAAGTTACCGAACCTAGCGACTAGAGTTATTATAGGTTTACCAACACCAATTGCATATAAACTCCGAGATGAAGTCGAATGTAGTTCCTATAACAAAATATAATCCCTCTTTTTTGATGGAAATGGGCATTATAAGTAGGGGAACACTGCCCATTCTTTTCGATTTTGTAGTTGTATATATAAGAAGCGTTTTAATAGGTTTTTCACTGATGAAATTTTCGATATTACTACACTTTGTGAGCAACTATCAATGAAACAGATGTACCCTTGACCTGTTTAGTAAACAAACAAGAACTTTCTTACATGTCTAGTGACCCCACTTTTTCTGGTGATTTTTCAAGTGGAAAAATAGTTTTCTATATGAAAATTACACTGCTGCATTATCCATGCTTGAGTTGAAGTTGTAGAATGGTGAGCAATGGAAACCACCATGTAATGTTATTTTTGACCGTCATATTTGTGTGGTGGAGACATATCACCCAATTTTCCTGCGTAGAACCAGTACTGTATACCTCCCGCTATCCGCAAGAATCGATACTTCCTCACTTACAAGTCGAGCTCCAAGTGGGATTCAAACCCGCAACGCTGAGAGGCGAGAAGGTTTACAACGCGACATTGTTAACTCCTCGGCCACGGAGACGCTACCACTCATAACAGGGGTTCATGGAGAGGAGTTAAGTCCGGACCGAGTTAACATAATCCAACAGTGTATGACATATGAAATCACAGTGTTAGTACATAGTAAAATATGTTGCATGGTATTTAATACAGATGTAACACATTTACCTTATTTGGGCTTAATTATAAATCTTTTATTAATAATTAATTTGGGAAAGTGGAATGATATACACAATTCCGTACCCAAGTTGCTTTAAATAACTTGTCATGCCTCTTTAAATGCACTGAACAATGACTAACATTGACATTTCGATAAGGTAGATGTGGCACATTTTCCCATGCACATGTTACATATGCACCAGAAACGCACTGATTATTAGTAAATTAAAATTAAAAGGTTGCAAGAAGTTGGCTATAATATACATAATACCTGGTGTATTTGGCTTGGGCAATTAAAACTATTCTTTACTGACAATTGGTACAAGCAACAGACACATGCTCTCGTGGGTTGGAATTCAGAAATGTCACGGATTTTGTATAAATACAAATAGTAAGGTAACAGAGACCAGAGTAGATCAGGAGATCAGATCAGTAGAGAGTATTTCAGTCAGGATCAGGGGATCTGATTGTGTCAGACTGTTTTAAGTCAGGTTGTAAATAAGATTATTAAAACTGTTATTCAAATGGAAGAATCGTTATTCCTTAAAGTACACAACGCGAAGTAATAATTAGAGACGCCGCTACGCCACACAGACCGTAATATGTAGATATCTATCACATTTAAAATCTTTACTTTATAAAATGCATGTTAAAGCATTAAATTTGGACTTAAGGCGTCGCATTATTCCTAGTGCGAATGTTCACAGAAAAACACACGTCTAAAATGGTTTAAATTCACACAAGAAAAACTATATACACAAGTTGTTTTGCTTACAGTCGTTTAGTGATTTAAGAGGAATGCCATTGTTTTGAAATGTCTAACACACAACGGCCGACTAAACGAAAGAAACTGCATCGCAACTTTTACAATCGGTCACCCAGGTTTTTTGAAAATAACACGAATACTAAAAACTGGAAATCACCGAAACACATAACAATATTTTATTAAGTGTATCAACAAGGTTTTAGTCCAATCAAGGCAGATTAAGTTTTATAAATCGCTAGCGATATTTGTTAAACAACGCCAGTTAAAATTTCAAATGAAAATATGAATTATTAAGAAATATATAATTCTTTGAAAAGTGACCGATTATAAAAGGTGAGTAGTGTATAACCTCCTTTGTCCGTTGGTAAGTAGAACAATAAACAGGAAAGAGAGAAAATGTAAAATGCATCATATTAATATGCGCATTGATTTATATTGTTTTTCGTTGTTAGACCTCTGGACCATATGATTCCAGACCTCGATATGTATGTCAGTCATTCTGTCTATTCCAACTACAAAATAATCACATATTCTTGTAGAGTTTCTGTAACACGCTAGAGCTTCGCTAGTTGACAAGGATACGGTTCCCGATTCGAGACCCGTATAATGTATTCCAGGAACGCGACCGGGTGCAAGCCCATATAAGTAAACGTCATCTACCCAAAAGAATGGCGTCACCGTTGTCGATCTATAAATAGCAGGAATGACGTCATTTGTAAAGATGACTAAGAAACCCCAGCAGTATCTTGGGTAGAAACTAAATCCTTCAAATTGTTTCCTATCAACGTCCCATACAGTTTTGCTGTCTCTCAAAATTGGAATTGTTCCTGTTAAAAAATTCTTGCACACAATATGTTTAGTTGTGTTCTCCAAGAGAGGAACATATTGACTAAAGAATTTGAAAGTGTTTACCACTATATCGTCATCAACTTTTAGAATTAATTTAGCGTTTCTGCAGCGTTCGGAGATCCACTTGTATGCCATGACGCCTTTGTGTGTCAGATTCGTATATGCATCTATGAAATCTCCTTGTAGAATATCTTGGTGTTCTTTAAATTCTTGTTCAATCTTCTTCTGTGTGTTAACATCTGTCACTCTACCCAAGAGAAAAAGCACTCGAAGTCTCCAAGTATTCTTAAAATATGTATCATTCGTCCAGGTCCTTCGAATATGTTCTCTTGCATCAAAATGAGTCGGCGCCGTGTGCACGATAACTAGAGCTGTTAAATTGTTGACCGACGAACACAGATTTGGGTTTTCAATCAGATAAGATCTGTTAATGGTAACTGGATAAAGCGGCTTACTTGAGTTGTCCACGTACTTTGCTGTATTATTTACAATAAAAGGTCCTAAATCGGCTTCAATCCTCTCTGTTGTTACTCTGTGATGATTCTCGGGACGCTCCGTTGATACCGTGGCATTTTCATTGTCCAGATCCTCACTGCGTTCACTCTGTTTGGTCTGTGTTAGATTGTCATTGTCCTTATCTCCTGACGGTCCGTCATTGTCCAGACCTTCAATGCGTTCACTCTGTTTGGCCTTTGTTAGATTATCATTGTCTCCTGACGGTCCGCCATTGGACACACTCTTCTCCGCTGACTTACTCTTCGTGATTATCATGCTAGAACTATTTTTAAGGGCAATCCTGTATATACCTAAAGGCCGTTCTGTTTTCTGGTTAAATTCATGTCTCAATACGTAAGGGGGTCGGAAATTGATCGTGAAGTTTAAACCGGCGAACGACGTAAGTCCGAAGGCAATAATAATTGCGAACGCCAACCAGGGGAATTTCGAAACTCGATACAGCATTATCCTTTTATAGTTGTACCACTTGCTTCCACACGAATATAAGGCAAAAAGGTAAATTGGAAATGTACACTATGTAATAAATAGTAAAAAGGTATTCATTTTGCAATTTAGTATTAAAATCCCAAGAATGACAACACAAATCCGATGAAATTTACACCGACAAGTTCAGATATTGTCCTCTTTGCTTTTGCTGTATTTGTTGTTTGTCTTCATCACCTCTCTCGTAGAACAACCTTATAATCCACCACTAGACATAACATATTTCTATTAATTTCAGTAATAATTCCATCTACTATTTTCATATATCCACTGTTTCTCCATTTGACACAACTTCACAAGCGATTAGAATTTTACCGATATCTCCAGTTTAACAAAACCGCTTATTCGTACCTACCAGTGTGTAGCGCAAATGTACAAGTTCTTTGTATTAAATTGTTAGTAGTTATAAATTATTCTATTGAACTAAAAATAGACTGAGCACAGTACATTTAACACATAAAATCCATGTCATGTAGACGAGATATAAAGCCGTGTATTTTCAGGCTCATTGGTAAAATGACATTGATATGACAATTACTATTACTACAAATCATGTGCAGGCGTTGATTAAAATAAGGCAAATATGTTGAGAACATTCTAGTATTGGTTATCAAAAATCGTTCACATGTCAGTGGAAAGGCAGGCAATTTTAAATTACGAAATTTGTGATGTTTTTGTTTGCGAATAACATTTTTTGTGAACACATTTTAGCAGTTTTTAAACTGTGATAGAATGAACAATAATCATTCTTGTCAATGTCAAGTATTAAATTTGTTCAAAGCAATACGTTTGTATAACGAAATAAGTTTTTTTATATTGGAAGTAATTCTAATACTTTGCTTAGAAAATAATAAAATAAGAATTTCTTTTTTTGAAATTCACATCCTTACCTAGTATATCTAAAAGCTTCAACAATTATATCAATGTTCACATGTTTAATCTATGTACTTAAAAGAATTGTGGTAGAGTGGCATTGGTGTCGTCAACAGTTGATATTGATGTAAAAAAGTCATTCAATATATTTGCCTTTTTCTCGTCAGATACAGAATATAAACCATTGTTGTTCTTTAAAGGTGGTATGACGTTACAACTGTTAGCGTTTTCTTTATTTAACATTTTGATTATTTTCCAGTATTGTCGAGGATTTGCAGAATTCATATCACTTACAGAAAATTCAAGTTGATTAAAAAATATATTTCTTTAGCATGCTTTTTCATATTATTAACTTTATTTCGAAGGTCTTTATATAAGCGCCAATCAGATTGATTGCCTGTACGTAAAGCTATTGATTTTTTTCTATCGCGTTTACGAGATGCAAGTCGAATTTCTGAATTATACCAAAGCTTATCATTTGGACGAATTGTTACGAAACTAGTTGGAATGCATTCCTTCATGAGATCGGTGAGTTTATTAATACAATTATTTGCAGCGATACCTACAAAATCTGTATGCAAAAAAGTCCTGTCTGTTGATCTCATTAAATTATTCAACTTTTCAAAATCAGCGCGTTTGTAATTCCAGACTCTTCTTTGAAACGGAATATTTATACAAAGTTCGCTTTTAATGAAAGCATATGTACTATAATGATCACTGATAAAGATTTGCTGTTTGTCCCTTTGAAAATAAGTGAAAAGATGAAATTATTTGATTGTATGATCCTGCCAATTTTAAATTATCGAGCTGAAATATGGGGATTTCATAAAGCTCCTGATATTGAAAGAATATATTTAAAATTTCTTAAACAAATGCTAAACGTCAGAACGTAAACTCCAAATGCTTCAGTCTATGGAGAATTGGGTAAGGTTCCTCTAGATATTGTACGTAAGGAAAGAATTCTTAAATGTTGGTTCGAAATTATTAAGTCACAAGGCTCTTTAATCAACGAAGTTTATAAAGACCAAGTAAATAATAATGTTTGTGTGTCCTGGGCCTCAGAAGTACAGCGTTTGTTAAACGATCTAGGTTTTAACTATTTATGGAATAATGCCAATATAACGAATCTTCAACTATCGAAAATTATAGAGCGACTAAATGACCAGTATTATCAGCAATGGTATTCGACATTAGCTACATCACCAAAGCTTAAAACCTACAAGAAAATTAAAAATAAAATTGGAGTTGAAAAGTACCTGAACTGTGTTGCAAACGAAAGGCATCGTATTTCTTTGACAAGACTAATGTGTTCTGCCCATAAATTATCTGTAGAAGAAGGTAGATTTAAAAATGTAGAGAGATCTGAACGTAAATGTGTATTCTGTCAAATGAAAGTAATCGAAGATGAATATCATTTTGTTTTAGTTTGTCCATGTTTTCGCGATTAGAATTGAGTGTCTTCCTAAATACTATTGTCACTGGCAAAATTTACAAAATTTAATTTGTTACTTACTTCTAGCCAGTCTAGTGTATTAATTAATTGGCAAAATATGTATATTTAGCGAATTTGAGACGTGAGAGTATAATAGATAATTAACGTGAATTATCGAGATTAACGTAATATTTATTATGATTGTAAACCATTATTCAAGTCTCTGTCTGAAACACATAGTTTTTGCCTACTGGCCTTAGACTTATTTTCCGAAGAATTGCTATTGTGTGAAACCGCTAGTGCGAGGACTGATAGCACGAGTTGTAAATAAGCTTGA
This sequence comes from Cyrtodaria siliqua, assembly GCA_037043455.1. NCBI lineage: Eukaryota > Metazoa > Mollusca > Bivalvia > Adapedonta > Hiatellidae > Cyrtodaria > Cyrtodaria siliqua. Next base: position 74,096 of record JAWPHD010002864.1, on the reverse strand, counting down.
CCGAAATGTATCCACTGTACAAACAAATTATATATATAGAGTTGTTTTGTTTTCTTTCTCTCTTTCTTTTTCTGATGATTTTCCGCTCTGTATTAGTTATGCTATATACTATTCGAAATTGTTTGTTCAAAATAGTAGGTGTTAGTGCTCTTTTGTAGCTTTACTCCATGGTAGTATTATACATGCTCTTCTCAATGTAATGTAACCGCCTCATTGTAATAGGCGATGAACATTGTATGATGTTTATGCTGAATAAAATAATTGAATTGCATTGAATTGATAAACGCCAGAATCATAAGAAGTTAAATGATTAGAGATAGCGATTGGATCTATCAAAGTACTTGAAGTGTTAGTTAGTTACACGAGTAGGATCTTTAATTATATTTAACATATTATTAAGAGTAAGTATATCCTGAAATTTATGAATTGGTCTTCATTAATGTCACCTAAGATAATGATATTTGAAGTTATTTCAGAAGCATGTTCAATGCAGACGTTTAACCTGTCCCAGAATTCAACTGCATAGTGCGGTGGGCGATAAAAGTGTGCATATTAGAAAAGACTGGCTATTATCTTAAATTTCAACCCATATTGATTCAGGAAGTAAATATTCCAATTCAATTTTCCTATTTGGTCTTAAATGGGGCGAGATATACATTAATAATCCGCCGGAATGAGATGTATTATCCTTACGGAACATAGCATCAAAAGTTTCTAAATGTAACATTTCGTTTTCAATATCAGCCGATAGATGAGTTTCAGTAAAACACAATATATCAAAATCCATGAAGTTGTCTTTGATATAGTCAAATTTGTTCCTAATACTACGAATATTTTGATGTATTATTGAGAAACATTGCCTTATGTCATAACTTGGGCCCGGATTCAGTTCTACATCTCCTGATAATATAATTAAAGTACTCATAATTAGGAAAAAGTAAATATTTTGCATGATATCGCATGTTGAAAATATATTCGGATTAGATTTATATTCATAATTAATTTTCTCCGATAATGAATTAAACGCTTGAATACGGCAATGAGTGCAATATAAGGATGCGCAGTGTTTAAATAAAAACGAACAATTAATTGAACAGCTCTTACTAAACAATATAAGATTATCTCAAGTGTCATATTATGAGGGTGCATATAGCACGTACACGATTTTAGAATTCGCTGTCGCCTGTCATTATAAATTCCAATAGTCGCTCTCCTTGAGTTTAGGTCATTACCGATGGGAATAAATTATAACGTCAAATATAATGAAGAGCGACAATCGGACCAATGGCAAGTGAGTGGGTGTGAACAGGAATATGCGAGAGGATATGGTGAACAAACACGGGGACACGGCAGGCACGGGAGGACAAAACATAAACAATACGAAAAGCATGTGCTTTTACACTGAGAAAAAAAACAACACAAAAGTAGAACATAACTGTATCCTAGAACGAGAAAATTAGATTACAAAAAAAGAAAAATATATATCAACTTACGTTAAAATAGTGCTTACATTTCTTTTTTCTTATAATATTTAAATCTAATATAAAAATAAATAAATAATTGTGTTACTGGTTGTATTAATGCAATTAAATAGGGAACATAATTGCGCCACTTTATAAATATCCAAGACCACAGAATAAATAATACATAATAAACAATATACAACAAAAAAAAGGACTATATTTTCTTAACTGTAATGTCTAAGACCCGAGAAGTGTGCCGAAAATGCAAAGAAAAATCTCCATTCATATTCATGTGTGGAAGGGACATACTTGCTCACATGAAATGATTACACCAATTTCACCATGATTTGAGAGTTGACGTTCTATAAAGATGTTAACTAGTTTAACTATATTAATTTGAGATTAATTTGAGACAAGAGTAATAATACATACACATTTGCATAACATAATATAAGCCAAATCAAGACTATTTAGTAATGATACTCGTGCGATCAGTACTTGTACTGCAGTACTAATTTAAATCTTTAGTAAATATAAATGTTATTCATCTACGTGCATATTAGCATACTGCAACAGCCGTAAAATCCTAATTAAGTAATAATAATAGTCACGTTTTGTAGTAAGGTCACGTGTGCTGGTATTATCAATCTGATAGGCATAACAGTGAGTCATTCACATATATTATTAAATTAATTGAGCTACCATTCAGATATTAATATATAAACTGCACTAAATTGGTGGATTAATATGCTATATGGTATACTATTTATAGCACAATGTGTATTAGGTCAGTTTAAGCACCATGTTAGGTCAATATTTAGCACAACTATGTATTGTACTATGTATGTTGTAAAAATGCTGAAATAAAATATATTTAAACCAACAAATGAGCACCATTAATGGACCACATTTTGTTTCATTTCGACCTATTTTTAATACATACACGCTGTTATATAAAAGCTATAAAAACTATAAAACACCGCTTTACATTCTTTGCAGTGCACAGTCCATTTAAAAAAAACAGTTCACAGACAATTTCTGATGAGTATTACACTGATGGATTTCAGATACCACCAAACAATTTTTTAAACTTTTTAAATGGGTTTAAACGTTTAAAATCATTTGAACTTTATTTTGCTTACTAATGCATTATATCATATATGCGTTGGACACCTCTGCGTTTATAATTAAGAAATAGAACATCGTTTACTGTGAATTATCGTTTAATATATCACGGTTTGGAGTTCAATTGTAAACAATAATTTCACGAGCCAGAAGAGCGAGTTCAATTGTAAACAAAATTTTCACGAGCCAGAAGGGCGAGTGAAATTATTGTTTACAATTGAACGACAAACCGTGATATATTATAGATAATTCACCGTAAAAGATGTTCTATTTCTATTCTAATACCCCTAAAATTTGAAAATAACGCACACATCCGAAATCTTTTGCATTGCTTTGCTTGCTCTCCTAACGTTGCATACGTTACAATGCGGAATGCGCAATGCGCAATGCTTATTCTCCTAACGTTGCAAATATTACAGTGATATATCGTTCAATATAACGAGATATTTTAAACTAGGCTATATAGTGCGGGTGTATTAGAATAAGAGGTAAATTTTCACTGGCAGACGATGTTTTTCAATAACTGGTATTAATTCATTCGTACGCTAGTAAGTTTAAAGCTAGTCAAGTTTAAACATTTCTACTGTACTATTTATTTATCAGACGACATGTTTTCAATTCAAACACGATTTGTTTTTTCTCGCTTCAGTAGGTTGGACTACAATAAAGTTTATGTATTATTTTGACGGTTGTACCTGAGTTATACATGAATAGGAGATCGTTTAGTATGCCGTCAATTCATTGATCAAAGAAAAAAGTACATTAAACAAAATATCTTAAAATTTACAGCATTATTATCGCAAGAAAGTTATTCTGAAATGAGAAAGCTAAGTTTATTCGTGGACAAAATTATGAAAATCTTAAAGGTTCAATAGCAAAATTCATAATAAAACATAACATTGAAAGTCTGTGCTTTTTTTTCTTAACCACTAAAATTTAAACTCGTTTGTGCTTAATTGTTATTTTGTTTTAATCAACGCAATTTAAACTATTTAAAGTAATTTGCATGACCAAACGCACTACTACTTTTCGTTTCGGTAATACGGAGTTCCATTGGTCGACAATTGACAATATTCACGAAATCACAAATCAAAACGTGCTCTACATTTCGTTTCGGTAGGGCTGCAGAATTTGTTGCCGTTAAAACTGTAAATGTACTATTTTACTTTTTATTGTTGTTGTTTATTGTTTTTTCTTCTCTGTTTGTTTTTCCTGCATAAGAGTGTACGTGCTTGCGCGCGAGTGCGAGCGTGAGTGTGCTTGCTTGCCTTTGTGCGCGTGTTTTGTATGTGTATCCTGGTTGGAGCATAGTTGTTTGTACTCTCATTTAATGTTTAAACAAGAGCTGTCGGAGAACAGCGCAGCACGACTATTCGATTTTTCAGAGAATAATAAATTTATAGCTAGTATATACCATCAGAAAACAAGGCTATAACAATGTGTGGTGGGGTTTGGGGCACAACATAACTATGTGTAAGAACTGACCAAAACAACACAGAAATATGTAAAATAAAAAATAAAAAATCGAGTTTTGAGTGTGGTGCGGGGTGGGGGTGGGGGAGAGGCGGGGGTGGATGGTGGGGGGAGTGGGGGGTGGTGAGATCAACATATATGTGTAAGACGCTATGTAAGAATTGACCAAAAACAACACAAAAGCACGTAAAAAAAAAAGTGTTTTGAGTGGGGATGGGGGAGAGGCGGGGGGTGGGAAGGGAAACATATATGTTTAAGCTATGTAAGAATTGACCAAAACAACACAGAAATATGGTAAAACAAAATAAAAAAATATTTTGATTGGGGGAGGGGGAGGGGCAAGATAGCTATGTGTACGAATTGACAAAAACAACACAGAAATAAGTAAAAAAAAATACTAATAATAATAATAATCCAGTTTCGAGTGTGGTGGTGGTGGTGGTGGGTGGGGGGAGGTGGGGAGGCAACATATATGTGTAAGAAATGTTTCGAGTGTGTGTGGTGGGTAGGGGAGTTGGGAGAGGCGGGGGAGGGGAGGCGGCGGGGGGGGCGGGGAGGAGGCAACATGTTTAAGAATTGACAAAAGCAACACAGAAATATGTAAAAAAAAATATATAGAGAGAGTTTCAAGTGGGGGTGGGGGTGAGAGGTGGGAGTGGGTTGGGGGGAGAGGGGCCAACATATGTGTGTAAGAATTTACTAAAACAACACAGAAATATGAAAAAAAATAAAGCTTAAAATAAATGTGGGGTGGAGGGGGGGGGGGGGGGGGGGGGGGGGGGGGGGGGGGGGGGGGGGGGTAAAACAACAGGGGGGGGGTAAAACAACACAGAGATATGTAAAAAAAAAATGTTTTGAGTCTGTGAAGAGGGGGGTGGGGAGAGAAGCAGGGGATGGGTGGGGAGGGAGCAACATATGTGTAAGAAGCTATGTGTAAGAATTGATAAAAAAACACAGATATATGTAAAAAATAAATAAACATATTCTAGTTTCGAGTGTGTGGTGGGTCGGGGGGCGGTTGGGAGAGGCGAGGGTGGGGAGGCGGGGGGACGGGGGTTGGGGAAGGGGGCAACATGTTTAAGAATTGACAAAAGCAACACAGAGATATGTAAACAAAAAAAAAAATAGAGTTTCAAGTGGGGTGGGGGTGTGGGGGGAGCGGGGGTTTGAGGTGGGAGTGGGTTGGGGGGAGGGGCAACATATGTGTGTAAGAATTGACTAAATCAACACAGAAATATGTTTTAAAAAAAAATTAAGTGGGGCGGGGGTGAGAGGTGGGGGTGAGAGGTGGAGGTGGGGGGAGGGGGCAACATATATGTGTAAGAATTGACTAAAACAACACAGAAATATGAAAAAAAATAAAGCTTAAAATAAATGTGGGGTGGAGGTGTGGTTGTGGGGGGGGGGGGGGCGGGGGAAGGAGGGAACCCATGCCCCAATATGGCTGAAATATGAATAAGATGCATAATGCAATAAGAAATCCCAAACCAAAATTATAGATATATACATGCTTACATGCAAACCTAGATATGCCTTTATTGCACATTTTATGGGCCATCACAATTTGGGTTCCATGGGAGCCCATAATTTGCAGAAGACAAAATTACTTATCCAACCCTTTGCAACATCCTATAAGGAAACCAATTCCAAAATTTAGTTCAGCTAGGACAAGAAATGTAAGAGATATAGACCTGTAAACACAGCTTCCGTCGTATGATGCCCAAATTACGGTTACATTTTTACAAAATATTAATAATATACTTATTCTTTTTCAAACACATTATTATTTTCAAAATCTTGGTTCGAAGACGCTTAAAATGATGTGCAAAACATGCACAAACTCCAACAAAATCACATATAAAACTAAATTTACTTTCTTTTTTATTTAGGGGGTTTAGAGGAGCCTTAAGCAGCCCTTAGGATAATGCTATAAGGAAGCTAATGGCCAGATTTGGTTGTGCTAGGGTAAGAATTGTAAGAGATATAGACTTGTAAACACAGCTTACGCGCAACATTTGATGTAAAATGGGACACATTTTATAAGATATCATGGGAATTTGGGTTCCATGAGGGCCCATGGGTTACAAGAACCAAAATTGCTTACGCAACCCTTAAGATAATGCTATGAGGAAGCCCATGGCCAAATTTGGTTGTGCTAGGATAAGAAATGTAAGAGATATAGACGTGTAAACACATCTTACACGCAAACCTTGATGTGGGACGCCGACGCCGATGCCAACGCCGACGCCGACCCCGGGGTGATTACATAAGCTCTCTTATTCTTCGAATAGTCGAGCTAAAAACGTGTGCATAAACACTTGGTAGAACAAATGAAATAAATTGTTAAATAACAGTAATTTTCCTTATAACATGCATGATAGACAAGCGACATGGATATTTTTAAACGTGCGCAATTCCCGTCAAAGGATACACAACTATTGTTAAATAGAAAAATAAATAAACTCACCTTTCAAGGCTGAATATAGGTAATCCTTACAAAATCCGTTATTTGTATGGATAATAATAACATAAAAAAATCTATCCAGTAAAATAAAAACAACTCACGAAATTACACACGTGTGTTTAAATCCACCATTATGATAATTGAATTGAATGTTGTTTAACGGCTCATCAACACAGTAGAGGTTATTTAGAGCCGCCCCAGAGAGAGGGGAGGGATACATAGGAATCCGGGAACCTGCCCTACTCTTATTATCGAATAGATTCCTATGGTTCTTTAACGTGCTCGGAGGATAGACCGATACACGGGACCGCCCAGTTTACGTCCCCATCCGACGGACGAGGCTAAGGCTAAGTGTCTTGCCCACCGACGGAACTCAGTGGCACCACGGAGGATTGAACCCGGGGCCTCCGGTTACAAATCCACCGCGCTACCGACTGCGCCACGCCAGCCCTCCCATTATGATAAAGTAATAGTCCGAAGATACTTAATGAATCTTTTCAAATTAGATACCACGAAAAGCGCGCTGCACGGGATTTGCGGACACTGTGTTACGCCCACTGGTCGATAAATCTATATAACTATTACTTACTTTAACGAGCATTGAATTATTTCGGCACAATTAATAACATATTTAGCTGATGTAGAGTTTTTGTTCCAATCTGAAAATAATAATATGTATATGTTCATACAAAACATATATCTTCAGTAATTACTTTAACATGTTAGATTCGTATATATAGACATGAATTTCATATCATATCAGCCACCACCTATACCATTACTTAAGATGGATTACAAAAGAAACAAGATGTGAATATTTTATATTTTAATATTGGAATAAGCTGGCTATGGCTACAACAGTATATCGTGTAAAATAAAAACATGTCACATAAATACAATGTTCATAGTCCAAACTAAGTTTAGTGTAAACCCTGGGAACAGATGTTCACAAAGACAAATCTTAAATTAAAAACTGTACAGTGTAAACCATGGGAACAGATGTTCACAAAGACAAGACTTAAATTAAAAACTTCTTGCATAGAAAATAACCAAGTTCTTAGAATATTTTAACTACACTATGCTGTGACCGCGAAATACCGCCACATGCCACGCGGTGTGGCGACGCCACACATGGGGGAAGCGGAACACAGCTTAGATACCCCCAAATAAGTATGACAGACGTACTTCAACCAATGAAGCGATTGTGTCATGTCATATTAAAAAGCTACAAAAGCTCAACAAAAAACCTCCAAAGAGGAATATACAAAAGCTACAAAACCTCAACAAAAAACCTCCAAAGAGGAATATACAAAAGCTACAAAAGCTCACAAAAAAACTCCAAAGAGGAAATAAACACCGCAGTGAGCTAACACACCCAACTGGGTAACTAAAAAATGTTCAACCGTTTGAAACACCATAGGCCAGCTTAAGAGTTAAATGGGTAAATTCTACTATTTGAATTGATAAAACATACAATTCCTTGTCGCAACCCATTCACAAAAAGGGCGTTGCCTTGGTCAGATAAATACCATTCTTTTCAAATATATTAGTATTAGTATTATCGTTATTATTATTATTATTATTATTATTATTATTATCAATAATACCTGAAATGTGTAGGTAGTATACTTATACATTGAATAGACATCTACCCACTTCATTGCTAGATAGTTTGTACACATATATAGTTGTATACATGTTTTTGTTTTTTCCAATGTGATGACTTGTCGCCATTCATTCATATTAAATGTATTTCGTAACATGTTGCTTATGCTGTTCACATATATATGAACCTAAGTGAAAGAAAGAAGCTGAAGTTGAAGATATTATAGTCTAATTTATTAGTATTTAAACTGGCGCGTGCCTCTATCGCTTGTTGTCAATAGCGACTGACTCCTTTCATTGGTGGTCTTACAAAATGCAGTTTAAGTAATACTGTTCATAATGGCCATCTTATCTTATATAAAACCTAAACTGAACTTCTAAACTAAATGAAATGTACACCTTCTTTACAAGTATGTGATGGTTACGGTAGATAAACAGCATGCACAGTATGTCATTTGTATTCTGCATAATATTACATGTATATTTCATCAACAAAAAAACAGTGACGTATAGAACCTTATTGTCGTTATAACACATCAACTGTTTAAATGTTTGTAACTGTTTAACTCGAAATGTAAAGCGAAGACCCAAGATATTTATACTTAGCGAAAACTAAAATGTACCCATTTTTCTTTCCCTTATTATATAAACAGCATAACAGGAAATAATAAATGATGTATATATAATAGAGTTATCCCCCTTTTTCTTAAATCATGCATTTTTGGTAAAAACACATAACATCTACAAACATTACCTCAATTTGTCCAAGACAATATTCTCTATACTTTATAGAAAAACACAACACCGATTGCGTAGGTAGCCGCTTTTGATTATCAAAAATCATCAAATAACCTCCTTTTACGGCTCCCATAGCATCCATAAAAGAGTATTGCTTGGCAAAATTTGAAACTATTTAAGGAAGAAGAAGAAGAAGAAATGTTATTGACTTAAACTACATGTGTATTAGATAGTTTTTCATCATGTAAACATACATTTTACAAATATAATTTGACAACAAAAACAAGATTAGTACAGGTTCATTAATTTATGAATTGATATGAAAAAAAAAGGCAAAAAAAGGAGATATAACATGGAGAAAAAAATTATATATATATAGGAATCAAAATCTAATATCTTATACGGTACAATAGAACAATTGTATTATAGTGAGGATGAACGAGATTATAAGTTATTTATCATGGTACGTCTTAAAGAGAATGCTTCTGAGATGTATTTGCTAAAATTGACATCTTTTTTGTTTGTTCACTGAAGGAATATTTAGTACTCGGCGAAATGTCCTTAAAAACATCCAACATTGTTTAATTAAAACGCTGTTCAAGCTGTCCTACGCCCTAAAAACCTGGCCTACGGGAATACAGCAAAAAAGGGGGTACTTTTTTTTTGGTGGGTATATTACATTTTTAGAAAGATCTTGGATAGGGGAGCTGGTTTTTTTTCTGAATACAAATATAATTTCCACGAGTTTTATAAAAAAAAAAAAGAGTTTAAAAAAGGTTTAAACTGCTCTGTTTACTTTCTTGTTTTATTCCGATAATTTTTTTTATATCAAACGAAATGCTATGATATAGGCTTTGTAACGATGTATCATTTATGAAAATATATTAAGAAACAATAAAAATATGGGTAATCAGCGTCTTCAACTTGTTACTCACACACCTTGGTCTTACAGTAAAAGGTAATATTTGGATAATAGTATGCATAGTTTTTTTATTTGGTAATTATATATAATTTTTTTCATTTTTTCATTTTTTTAAATTTGGCAACACACACTTTAGTGTTTACTCTACTTTTTAAACCAATCAAATGGCTCAGAATTTCAAATACTTTATGGTTTAGAGTGTGACCTATATAGAGACTATCGATAAAACATATCGTGAAAACTAAGATGGATAGAGTCTATGAAGAGAAATCTTCAACACAAAAAAACCCGGTCGATCGATACGCTCCCTCCGTTTCGGTTGCTTAATGGTGAAGTTTTCTCTTCATAGCCTCTATCCTATACACAACATCAAGATATATCATCAGCAGGAAAAAGCGTTTATATAAAAGCCGCAATAAAAGTTTCATTAGTTTTTTTTAAAAATAGCCATTTTTATTGAAACTGCCAAAAACGTATTTTTCGCGGTAAATTAACCTTATATATAGTCTCCGAAAATGTATACACTTGAATAGAAATAATGTACGGCTAACAAAGGTTATTGGATTCAGAGGATGAAGAGGAACCAGAACAAAGAAGGTTGGAAATCAGTTGATGTGGGTCATGAAGCAGATTCTGATAATTGAGAGAGACCGAAGAACAAAAAGGGTTCGAATTTATAAATAAGCGTGCGTGAGATAATAACGAATCTCATTGGGAGCAGAGTGTAGAAACATGCCAGAATGAGGGAGTGCTTTTAAAGGAGGCTCAGCAAAAGGCTGACTTAAAGTTGACGCCCACATCATTTCCCCGTTCGTCGCCGTCGCCGCCGCCGCCGTCGTCGCCGCCGTCGCCAGCGAACCCGATTCACTAATGGGCGACGGATGCTCATTAGGTGACGGCGGTGGCTGACTTAAAGTTGACGCCCACTCATTTCCCCGATCGTCGCCGCCGCCGCCGTGAATGTAATAGTATCGGAAAAATAGGTTTAAAAGGTGTCGTCTGCTAACTTTTACCTGTGAATCGCAGTGATGAACCTTTGACATCTTCCCTGTGCGCCGTCAGGTCGTAAAATGATTTAATATTGAAAAAATATATACTTAATACTTAATGATTTGTTGTTTATATTAGCACGTCTAAGTGTGTCGTGTACAGTGGTTGATTAAACAGGTGATAGCCGGCTTAATCCAGTTAGATAATTTTCTAAAGTTCAACGCATTTATTTTGTCTATATGATATAATTCATTAGAAAGCAACATAATGTTCAAACGATGTTAGATTTTAAACCCAGTTAGTGTATATAAATAAACCCAGTTAGTGTATATAATACAGTTTAACCCACTTAGCGCGATCTGTGTTGTAACAAAATGGCGAGTACCTTTGTTGGAGTTTTAACACACTGAAAGCGTTACGCACGGCCGATTCTGAAAAGTCACTCATTCCAAAAATGGCCGCTTTATATAGAGAAAGAAGGAAATGCACTCATTGACCCTATTCTATGTAGGCATACCTGACTACTAGAAAGCATGACAATTTGCATGTTTGAACCTTAAGCTATTACCTTTAAATAAAAAACAGGAGACACGCCAGTGGACCAATGTCTCCTGGGGAGTTTGTTAAAATTGGGTCAACATGAGTGCCAAGATGTTCTCTGTTACTAAAAATAGTAGATAACAATAAAAAAAATCTTCTCAAAAACTGCAAACACTGTTTTCGAGATATATTGCTTAGAAGTAATAGATAGGTAATAAACTATCAAGCTTTTTCAAATGTGGTCAAAAATGGACGCACACAATGGGCAGGGAAGTAAAGCAGGGGTGGGGTCCAGGGTTTGTAAAGTGAGTGTTCACATGTTATCCATAGACTTACATCGAGAACACTGAGCATTCTACTATGAAACCACAATTTATAGAGTGCTAATACTTCGCATGTAGCATTAGCTTACGGTCGTCTATCAAGTTTGTTCAAATGGTAATCCTGAGGTTAGGTTTCAGTGTTACAAGATTATGATTAAGATTCGTGTATTCTCGAAAGAAGCCATATATATTTAAATAAGTTGTCTTCGATTTGTTTTCGTTTGTCACACATTTTAATGGTCAATAAATAGCTGCTTGAGGGGGTCATTCACACTCCGTACTCGGGACCCCTCCACCCCTGTCATATTTATGTGGGGAGGGATGGGGGATGATCTGTCTTTTTGTCTGTTAGTGAACACGAACATACTACTTATCTTTGACATTGGTGGTGCTTAGGTGAGGGTATACATACTCTATAATCTGGACAACTCCACCCTCTTTCATATCAATGGATGTCTGTCCCCCACACACATCCCCACCCCCACCCCCGTTCTTACGCCAAAGCTATGTGATAGTATTGTCATTATTGCCTACATTATACATCATGTCCAGTTTCATGTGTAGTATCATGTATAGTTTCATGCATATTATTAACTGGGAGCTCGACTTATAAAGTTAGAAAGTGTCGATTCTTACGGATGGCGGGAGGTATACCGTACTGGTTCTACCTAGGAAATATGGGACGGTCAGCCTCTACCACACAAAAATAGAACGTCATATATGCTGTGACGTAAAACACCATTCAAACAAACAAACAAAGAAATTAATAACCGATTGTCATTACTAAATGCCAACTTTAGGGTACGGATCGTCTCTGATATGTCATGTAGGCAAGATATGGAACTATGATATAACCTAGATGAAGTAATGTGCAAAAAAAAGTAAGTAACCTTGTACGTATTTCTTATCTTATGTTGATTCCTGTATTGATCACGTCATGTGTGTAGTCGCGTAGAGGTTATCTTCCAACTATTGACAGTGAATATAAAGATATGCAAATTAGTTTACAACTAAAGCAAAACATATTTCTCGCCACGAAGAGTTACGACATTACTTCTAGCATATTAATATATAAATTAAATACTAGGACACCAAATCCATTTCAGATCACGCAACTAATACAATACCAAGAAACCAGCAATGAGATTATAATAATATTTTATTTGTATCCAGTGAAGATAGGGAAATCCAACACGAGGTATAACTGTTTTTATCGGAACCGAGGCTTTGACGAGGTTCGAGGATCGGTTCCACATTAAAACAGAGGGTTGGAATTACCCTATCTGAACCGGATAGCCATGACTGATTCTTTTTCTTGAATACCATTTACATTCTGTGCGTTGAAATCGCAAACTACTGTAACTACATCATGACGTCATGAAACTGTGTAAAACACATATAATCGTATCGGGTATGAAAGAACAATTGTTGCTTCAACTAGATATAATACCCACTTAGTTAGAAACTGGTACATATCAGAAGTCTGTTGCAACCCTAAAGATAACAACTGCACTAATGGTTACAAGCTGCACTAAAGGCAACACTTTTAGGACTAAAGGTAACAAGCTACACTAAAGGTAACACAAACAGTTGCACTGAAGGTAACAACGGCTGCACTGAAGGTAACAACGGCTGCACTGAAGGTAACAACGGCTGCACTGAAGGTAACAACGGCTGCACTGAAGGTAACAACGGCTGCACTGAAGGTAACAACGGCTGCACTGAAGGTAACAACGGCTGCACTGAAGCTAACACGATTTTTTTACCTGCGGCGGCCGGTCTGTTGGTCTGTCGGTCTGTGAATCTTGTGGACCTAACTACTTCTACCGTTTTCAAGGTATGGAATTGACATGTTGTATACATAATTAGCATAAAGTGTAGATGTGCGTGACACAATTTTGCCCTTGCACTTAGTCAAAATTGCTATATTCAGCATATGCAATCTTGTGGAACGAACTACTTTTATAGTTTTCAAGATATTGAATTGAAACTTTGTATACATGATCAAAATGAAGTGTATATGTGCGTGCTGAAACAACTTTGGTGTGGCTCTCTCAATTTCATGCACAGTTATTGCCCTTGGACTTAGTCAAAATTGCTATATTCAGCACATGCAATATTGTGGAGCGAACTCCTTCTACAGTTTTCAAGATATTGTATTGAAACTTTGTATACATGAATACAATAAAGTGAAGATATGCGTGACACAATTTTGGTTCGGCTTGGTCAATTACTTGAAGATGTGTTGTTCTTAAATTTAGTCAAAATTCAATTACTATATTCATCATATGCAATCTTGTGGAACTACTTCTAAAGTTTTCAAGATATTAAACTGAAACTTTGTATAAATGATCAAAACGAAGTATGTACGTGACAATCTTTCTTTGGCTCAGTTAATTGCATGCAGAGTTATTGCTCTTGAACTTAGTCAAAATTGCTATTCAGCATATGCAATGCGGTGGAGCGAACTACTTCAACAGTTATTAAGATATTGAATTGAAACTGTATGTAGCTGATCATCATGCCGTGTAGATGTGCGTTACATAATTTTGCTGCGGTTCAGGTAGTAAACATTGCTTTATTCAGCATATGCAATCTTGTGGAGTGAACTGCTTTTACTATTTGGAAGATATTGAATTAAAACTGTGTGTTCGTGATGAACATCAAATGTACATGTACATGACATAATTCTGATGTTATCTTTAGTCAATGCCATACAGAGTTATTGCCCATGATCTTACTAAACATTGTTTGCGGGGTATTTATCACATTCAGTGATAGTTCAAGTTTATTTTAGCAGAATGCTTCCATTACAAATAAAATATAATTGTTTAAGAATGTATTTTTATCAGGTAATTGTAAAATTAATTTGATCCAGTAATAACAATAAGATGTATTTGCTGTTACACAAGTATGACTATAAGATGTTACTATATGTTTGTTTATATTCAGATTACCATTTAAATATTGATGACGTAATTCTGTATAATATGTACACTTCATGATAACATGATTATTCATCTTCGACATCGTCAGAAGAACACAAAATGCATTTTCTGTCAGCATACGGTACATTATTATGTCGTGCTATTTCTACGCTAAGACTGTGTGCTGAGCATCTAAGATTGGAAAAGGCAATTTTAATTTAAGTGGAATGTTTAAAGTAAGGTATCGTTCAACATTTAATAGTGACCTAAAATGTTGATAATGTATAGCTTTGCCTAACTGGGTTACATCCGCATGCCAGTTTTGAAGAGAGCAGTCTAATAATCGCTCTTTAAAAACTGATAAAATCATATGTTCCTCTCCAATGTCTTCAGAAATCCATGTAATACCAAATCCATATCTAAAAAGTAAGTTCTTTACATGAGTATCCCATGTTGTTCTTTCTGCTTCATCAAGATTTCTTAGCATAATATAGTACTGTTTTTGGTATTTACAAATAATGAAAACCTACCGCATTCGCCTTTTGCGAACGCGTGAAATATAGTTTTATACAGCCTTAAATATATGTTGCAAAATTGGTTTTGAACATTTTCAATTTGAGAAGAATATTCATATCCCCAGATGTCAGAGCCGTATGTTAGGATGGAGATAACCATTGAATCAAATAATTTTAAAAAGTTCACAACAATAAAAATAACCAACATTTCATTGTAAGTTGTGCAAAGAGATAATAGCTTTCCTACTTTGTGTTGCTAATGTTTCTTTTGCCTTCGACCAGATAAGTTTAAGTGTCATAAAGATACCCATGTACTTGTAAAACGAAACTGTTTCAATCAGAGTTCCATTGTAAGTCAAAAGTTCATATCCTCTCAGATAACCACCATTTCTAAATACAATTACGTTGCGTTTTTTATGAGATTGATGGACATACCTGTTTTATTACAAAAAGTTGATTTAAACATTTATTTATGACTGTATTTGTATAAATGTATCGGCACAGTTAGCCATGTCATCAGCATATAAAAAGCAAAAATATCATCGACCTCATCCGATACCTGAATTCCATTTGTACATGATTACTTAAGCTCATCTATTAAGTCATTAATAAAAGGATAATCGTGTTTAATTTACAACCTTGTATGCAGCCATTATTACACTCGAAAAAAGCCAATATTACACTCGAAAAAAAGCCAATATTACACTCGAAAAAACATGAGTATCTGTCCTTACCAACACGAACACTAGATGAAAGGCTTTACAACATTGCCGTCAATAGTTTAATAAATTTACCACCTACTCCTTTCCTAGTCAGACTATTCAATAACTCGATATGTTATATTTTATCAAATGAAAAGTTTACAAACAAACAATAAAAACGTCCACCCTTTTTGCTTAAATATTTTTGGATAATTGCCTTAAGAGTGAATAAACTGTCAATAGTAGAGTAGCCTGTCCTAAATCCTGATTGTGCTTCATCAGTTTTATTTAAACTTTGTTTCAAACATCATTCCAGTTAATACTTTATTAAGTGTATCAATCAGTGAAATACCTCGATATTCTTTTTGGTTCATTCAATGAACACTTTAAGTTAAAACTGTGGGAGGATTCGTTATTTGCTAGAATAACTAAAGGGAGATTACTCGTATTTCATTGTTTATATAAAAGCAACACCACGGACACAAATCCGTGGGACAGTATATAAATTTGCAACTTTTAATGACAAAAAATACAGATGGCAATTTTTTTATTATATATATGTAAACTAAACACATTAAACTAGTAAACTAGAAACAAACGTCATCAAATACCACATTCTTTCATAAAAGATTAATGCACGCAATGTGTACCACCATCGTGGGACAACGAAATATCTGTATATTTTACATGTTCAGTACCATATACAATTCATAAACTGCACTGTGATTGTTTTTGTTTTTTCTTTGAATTTTTATATTATGTATTCTTATATAAATCAAACAAGAACAAGAAGTAATGTAAACTAGCTGAAAAGAGAAAATTGCCTCGGACAGCTATCTCTCCATGTTTTAATAATTACCCTTATACAGCAATACATTAAATATCAAGGACGTCATGCAAACATGTTTTGCATTATATGACACTTCAATCAAACAATAATTAAAGTTACTCTTATTATAATTATGACATATGTAAAAGCAATTCATATTTACTGCATATCAGGTAAATAAACTGTCCTGATGTTTGGTGTTGTTGTTACATTTAATACGTATTTTACCAGCTATATAATTTTAGCAAACATATTATTTCTTGTGTATGACATTTAAACAAAATGTATTAAACAGATTTGCTTAAAAGTTTCATTTTCCAAGAGCAAACACAATAATTTCGATAGCCAGAAAACATCATGTAATGGTACTCTCATTTTGATATTTGGAAATATGTTGATCGAGTGGTAATAAAAGAGAACACTATCGTTTCTGTGTATAAGAATGCACTAGTGCTAAGTTTCAGATTTCCACAGAGATGCATGTTTTAATGAACAACAGGTGGTACTCCAGAATGCACGCTTTTAAATATAGGTAACAAAATAATCTCCGTTCATGCAAGCCACCGGATCCGCCTAACATACTTTCAGTTGCTCAAACGATGACCGGGTCGGCACATTCAATTTAACATAGCTAGGCCCCTGGATATTTCACTTTTGCATCTGATATTTTTCATACTTGGTCTGAGCATGTATATCCTTTAGTTGAATAACAAGCCAAATTTGAGCAGAAACAGCTGAGTTGTGGCCCTTGATTGTATGAAAAAGGATATGTTTTGCTTTATTAAAATTGTAGTTCCTTTTTAAGTATCCGATATTTACCAAACTTGTGTTTATTGTTAATATCGATAAAGCTCGGAATTTTTGAAAACCAGCCATATCTGATTCAAACACATCCCATTCAAGGACACCCACACCTCACCTACTCAGCACCCCTCACCGGCCCCTCCCCCCACCCTTACTTTTTTTTTGGTAGTGGGGGTGTGGAAATCTTACATTTGATGAAGTTATCTCGGAAATAAAATGTGCTAATAAGCAAAAAGTTTGCTTTTTTAAGACTATAACTTTTTTTATTTTCATCCGATCTTTATCAGACGTGTTCATATGTAAATACATGTATATTAACTCGGTAAAAAAGAAATGGACTAGAGTTGTTAAACAAATAAATAGGCGTCATTATAATACCACTGGAAAAGTACATTCGTAGTACTTAAAAGCCGAAAGCCTTATTAAACTCGAGAATTAATCTAGAGAGAAATGAAATCGTAAATGACCTAGGGGTCAGTATTACAATCGTGCAAATGTTTAATAATAAATGAGACACAATGCGTATCGTAATTTTGAAATGCGTATATCAATGAATAGAGGCACTTGTAAACAACTTAAACATGAAAACCGTTTTAATTTGAACGGAAAATGATAGAGATCCTATCACAAGGGTCCGTGTAAAAAAAGTATGCATTGCATTCGACATTGAATATATCCGCTGCTATTATACATCTCTGCACGTTTTTAGTGACACATAAGTGATTTGTGATAATTATCATATCTCTGTCATTTTCGGCTCGAATTGAAAACAAGTTTTGGGATTTTGATGTATAAAATGTGTATCAATTCAGCGATATATGCATTTTAATAGTCTAAGGGGATTGGATAATTTTGAAAAACAGCCATATCTGACTCACATCCCATCACACAACATGCAACCCCTTACACACACCCAGCCACACCCCTTTGCATTGTTTCTTTTGAAATATTTTATTTTATGAAGTACCTTGGTCATAAAATAAATTCAAAAACTGGACATGTGTCAGACTAAAAACAGCAGTGTTATGTCACTTGAATTATTTAAGATATTATTTTTTCATTTGAACTTTAACAAACTCCTTCAGAATGTTAATTACCAGAAAAGTCCGGAATAAAACAAATCATATATGATACCCCACCCCACTGCCACCAACCCCACGTCCACCACACACACACACACAGCCACTTGATATGATTCCCACCGAATTTGTGAGATAAAAAGCATTAAGAAGTCGTATGAATACGATACAGCCCTAAACAAGTAGAACGGTAATTCTCTCCTCGGCCTCTTCTTTTCAAAAAGTTCTGCAACTTAAATCAGCATTCCACTGACTAGCAGTATTCTTTCAGCATTCTGGTTCGTTGATTTTTGATGGAGTTACGGCCCCTTGACATTTTTCTTTTAATTTCTTGTCGGCGCTACTTCTCCTAAACGCCTTATTGGATTTTGACGAAACTTGGCAGGAAGCATTGGTAAGATGTCTAGTTGTGCATATCGCACTTTTGTTCCAGTTTGCTGATTTATGACGGAGTTATGGCACTTTGACATGTTTACTTTAAATTTCTTGTCGGCGCTACTCCTCCTAAACGGCTTGTTTGATTTCTACAAAATTTGGCAGGAAGCTTCATTAGGATGTCTAGTTGTGCAAAGCATGGTATATCAATGAAATTTTGGACAAGTTCTAAAACCAGCCAGATCTAGTTAATAACGACAGGTTATGGCCCTTGATTTGTTGAAAAATGCTAAATTGTATTTTCCTTTGTTAAATCTGTAGTTACTTCATTTTTTATCTGCTCTTTACCATATTTCTTTAGAGTGTTAATATAACCCCCCCCACCACACACACACACACACACACACACACACACACACACAAACACACACACACACACAACTCCACCCCACCACACCCATTTTAATGAAATTTCATTCATAGAAGAAAGTGTGACAAATTAAAAAATGCCCTTGTCATACTAGACACAGCAGACTTATTGCCCATGATTACCAGGTGAGCGATCTAAGGCTATCCTATCCCTGTTGTTTTTGCAATGTTTTAACAAAACTACTGATGGGAATTTTATGTCGACAACCGTTGATATAAGAGCCGTTTTAGCCAGTAGAGCATCCACAGGCCCTCTTGTGCCTCTTGTTTTTAATAGAATGGCATTTTGTTTTTAAACAAATGCACTTAAATGTCATCTCAGCAAATGGCAAACTCGATTGTTTTTAGTTACTAAAACGTTTACAAACTTTCATTTAAGCATCATTGACCTTTTTATTTTAAGTCCAGCCCCCGTTAGGCGAGACATGTGAATCCACGGATTTCTTGTATAAGTTTGTATTTACGTGCTTTTGTAGTTATTCAATTAATAATATATACATAAATACAATATAATTGCCTTCTGATTTGTTTATGTTTTCTGAACGGGTTATACCACGATATCCTTGATCTGTTGTCAGGTAACTTTTTAAACAGGACATACCGGACAAGTCCAACATATTCTGTTTACGCCAGGAAAATCTTTAACAAAATCAAACAAATCAGGGAATTTTGCCTTTAGTCAGAGAACTTTGAAACGTAATAAAAAGTCAGTAGATATATTAAAAACAAATTGTAGTACAATGTTTTCAAATTCCATAAAGCGCCTTCACAATCTATGGTAAATTTCACTACCGGCGTTTAAACACGCATAAACGCCGAAATAACGCACTTGTGGAATTTGCCATTAAAATCGCAGAAACGCCGAACAAATGAGAATCAATTCTTATATTTGAATTAGTGCAAAAATCGTGTTACATTTAGTGCAGCACTTGTTACCTTTAGTGCAGACATTTTTGTTACCATTAGTTGTTACATTTAATCCCAAACGTGTTACCTTTAGTTCAGCGTGTTACCTTTGGCGCAGTTGTTATCTTTGGGGTTACAACACTCGTCATACTGTGGCCTAAATGCTCTTAAATTGCGCCGAAACTGCAATGCCTGGGTTCAGACAAAAACTGGATCACATTTTTGGAGTACACTAGCTGAGGCATCAAAAGCATATGATGAACGTATTCGGTGTAAAATAGCATGCTCTAGTCGAAATAGGTGCTTGAAGGCCAACCTCCACTGCTATGCTTCTACAATGGTCAGTGTGAATGTCAGTTGAAATTAAAGAACAGGCATTATCACTTACATATTTGTTCTACCAGCTTATGTTTCGAATTTCATATTAATTTTCGTTGAAATATCTTGAAAACCGACAAATAGCAAAAACCTGCATATTCCACATTTTTACGTTCAGACATGGACATATCATTCTACTATAACCCTAAACGACAATTCACCATAGTATTTGTTTAATTGTTTACAGTTATTTTTATTATTGAAAATATTTGCCTACAAACATCATTCTCTTCTCTTCGCAAAAATACAGATGCAGCAAAATTAGGAAGCACATAATAGTTCATTTCATATTGTTTTTATATTTAAGGAGTCATTAAAGCTGTTACAATACTCAGAACTTTGAAAGGCTGGAGTAGTGGAACCACCTATTCGAATTTAAAGTATTTAACCATACCATAAATGATATTAGTATAGCTTGTATTTAAGTTTGTTATCAAACTATAACCGTGGCCTGACGGGGTGTTTTATGACAGGATACTAGTGTAAGAATAAGATTTGATAAACCATATAACCTCGTTTAAATCCCCAGTTGCTTTTTGCCACTGACCATACCAAGGCGGTAACCATGTTGTCAACTATTTTAAGTAAGTAAGTAAATTGTTTATTATAGTGACATGTGTACAAGTATCAACATAATTTTCAAATATATAACATGAAAATTACCCTCGGTCCAATGGACCTATAAGTCACCTTTGCAAACGTTTCATATAATTAACGTGATATACAAAAGTATATTATTTACAAAATCTACGCTCCGGATATCATACTCATATCAATTTAAGTTACATATAAAATGCGAGAATATGAAACAGAAGTATAATTATTATAATTGGCAGTAAGATTAAATGTCAAGTATTCATCCTCTCGATATAAGTCAACTGAGTTAATGACATGACATGTTATAGCATAATTATAATAACTTGGTATGAACTGCATTATATCTATAAGTAAAGTGTTTAATTTCTATACATGATATTTCGTCTTCTGAGGAATGCTTTCACTAAATATTCAGCAACTTTTCTAGGACAGTTCTTAACTAAATATTTAACAACTTTTCTAGGAAAGTTCTTAACTAGATATATGAGTTTGTCAGGTTCGTTCATAATGAATTGCAAATCAATTACTTGTTTATAAAATACGTCTTAATTTATATCATTATAGAAAGAACATTTAACTAAAAAGTGGATCTCATTCTCAATTTGAGTGTCATTGCAAAAGCAGCAAAGTCTTTGTTCAGGAGGATCTCCACAATGTATGTGTGTAGTGTTGCATTAATTTGTTTATATGTATCATTATAATTGTTGTGTGTTTTATATGCGTGATTTTGGTTGAGTGCGTTCTGGAATTGCTACATTTCTTGTTGGACTCTTGTATCGTTTAATCATGAAACCATAATACTTATATTATACTTCAGTCAGGGGATATAATTCCAATGCCTGTGCCATCCAGCTATAACGACATCACAAATGACAAGACTCTACGAGACTTTGTTGGATGGGCGTGGTATGACAGAGAGTTTTACGTAGACAGGGCGTGGTCAAATGAAAGGATTGTTCTGCGATTGGATAGTGCGCATTATAATGCTATAGTTGTAAGTAAACAAAATAAAAAAGAAGTTTAAACGGACCTTCAGTGTCTTATAATACTGTTATTGTGTTTCTGTATATTTATGCCGAGTTAAATATTCATGAAAAATAAATAGTAACTTCTCTATTAAAAAAGGAACGGGTTGGGGCTCCTTTGAAACCGGCGAAATTAACAAACAAGATGCAAACATAGTGAAGATAAAAAGTGACGTCATATTAAGAAACGTTTGTACTCTCATTAAAGTACACTAAATACCAGCGTTTCCATTACTGGTTATCAATAGATATATCAAGCTTGTTGTCTTACCTTTTAACGTGATATGAAATATTATTATTTATTATATACCTATCAGTGATTTATAAGGATTTCTCAGTGATAGATTTTTAGTATCAGACAAAAGTGATATCGTCACACCAGTGACGATATCATTTTTCTATATCGTCACTGGTGCGACGATATCACTTTGCCGGAACTACTTTTTTATCATTTCTGTATTTAATGGTACTGTAGATTGCTATTGTTTTCAAGCAGCACGTTTCATTTCAATCTGCCAAATGTATTCATACGCGAGGCCCCTTGCGTGGGCGCGAGGTGGGGGAGTATTTTCAATTTTAATTACATATCCTTAAAAAATCACTGATAGGTATATAATAAATAGAATAATCAACAGTCTCGGTGTGATACAAAAAATATGTCACTCGAACACTTCGAACTCGTTTTTAACCGAATTACAAGGTGTTCGAGTGACATATTTTCGAACGAGTTTTTTAACCGAATTACAAGGTGTTCGATGACATATTTTTTGTATCATACCGAGACTGTTCTTCGAACTCGTTTTTTTACCAAATTACAACGTGTTCTCGTGACATATTTTTCATATCACGCTGAGACTGTCGATTATTCTCTATCTACTATAATTGTCAGATATATTGGTGAGAATAGGAGGGTTGTATTAGTTGCATACAAAAAAGACGTTCAAGTACAGGTTATCCACCTATATCATAAAGTATTGCTTCACCTATCCGTTGGTTACTTCAGTATTGTTTCAATATATATTTTCAAGTGGATCAACGGAAATGAAGCAATGCATCATGCGGGTGGCCATCTTCCATTTGAGGCGGAAGTGACGAAATATCTAAATTTAGACAGCGTCAATACTGTAACAGTCGCAGTCAATAACACACTCAGCCCGACTACCCTGCCACCAGGAACAATAGAGTACAAAACGGACGAAAACATGTAAGAGAAAACAGCGCATGCACTTGTATTAAGTTTGCCATCTGACCGCAATATAACTAGTTAATTTGATTATGACATGTTACTGTTCATGTATAGAATAGAGCATGAGTTTTGCACGCGTACGGGGAGTTAATGCACGAGCGTTGCAAGACTCATGCTCTATTGTATTTGTACCACAATAACTAACATATGCTGTGTATATCCTCGGGTATTACACGATGCATAGTGTGTATTTAGGATATTGTGGTACAAATAGAATTTATAAAATGGATTGTGATTTATTAAAAATTATAATAGTTAAACATTGTAAATAATAATTATGGGATTGTCATAAATGCGAATTGTCAGTCCTGCTTATAAACCCCTAGAGACTTGACCCACTAAATTGAAAAGATGGAAAAATAAATATTATATAAGAAACGCACATGTTGTCTCACTCGTAATGTGAAATACAATGCAGCACGTACATGTCCAACGTTTGTGAGTACTCGACCAATGGACAATAGAGGGTGGAGCCAGAATAATAATTTATTATCTGTAATAACTAGTCTCTTACTTATGTACTAAAACAGATACCATATGCTGCATTGTGTATATGTTTTGTTTTTAGGCTTGGAATATCGACTTCTATTTGCGTCTTATGATCGTTTTGTGTTGCTTCGTCTTACTAATGCATTTCTCCTGTCGCCGAGGTACCACCCCATAGATTCTCATGCATTTCTCCTGTCGCCGAGGTACCACCCCATAGCTTCTGTCGCCGAGGTACCACCCCATAGCCTCTCATTGTGTTTGTTTTTCAAGATACTTACTCGAATATGTTTTAGTTTATACCTCACTTATTTTGTACAGGTATCCACCTGGATATTTTGTGCAAAATCTTCAAATGGATTTCTTCAACTACGCCGGAATTCATCGTCACGTGACACTATATACCACACCACGGGTATATGTTGAGGATATTGACATCACGACTGACATCCAAGAAACCAGTGGTACATGACATGTGTATAGTAATAGAAAAGTGTACATGGAATGGACACATTGTTCAAACTTCTATCCAGATTCACATTTGTCTAGTCATGTTTGCGGCAGGCTAGTAGCATTATAATTAGTATCTTTCGTTTCACACGATTGTCTGCATCAAGGTGGTATTCACATTCGTAGAGAGTGTTTATCACGGTTCATATACATATACTAGTATACTCATATATTATGTGGTAATTTAAGGCGGGATAGTTCATTTGTCAGAGCATTGTATGGTTAGGGCGTTGCACTCGGCTTCAAACCCAGATACAACTGCCCATGAACAATTTGAAAATAACGTAGGAACGTGTAATATCATTGTCAAAGTAAATCACACTTTAGTATTCTTCACAGGGTTAGACGGACAACTTTCTCGATACGAACCGTCTGTGAGAAAGTTAATTGAATCAAATTTCGAAATAAAAAGGTATAACAGAAACAAATTATACCGAATTGGGGTGAGAATATCAAAGTGGTAAATGTATCAATAACGCAGAGAAGAAATAAACACTTTTTATATAATTTTCTTCAAAGTAAGTTAATATTTCATTCCCATTTTTATATTGATATTCTCCCCAATTCATCGATTGTTTCTTTCCTTGTTTTGTTATTCTGACTGCATCAGTCATAATTGTTATTCTGACTGCATCTGACTGCATCAGTCAGAATAACATAAAAAAAAGGTTCTGAAAACAAAATCTGACTGCATCAGTCAGAATAACAAAAAAATGTCTGACTGCATCAGTCAGAATAACAAAAAAGGAAAGAAACACTCGATGAATTGGGAAAATATAAATATAAAAATAGAAACGCAGTAAGTTAAATTATATTAAGGTTGTTTTCTAATACAGGCGTATATCTCTGCCCATTGTGTGTTCGCTTCCTGACGAAGTCATACCTGATGGGAAACTTCATGCTTCACCTCCTTCTGAGGTTGCTCTTCCAATCTAATAATACATGTTAAACCGCATTTTTCATTTTTCATTTCCACAGGCGTTGTAAATTACGCAGTCTACGATGGAAGAGACTTCGGCTTTGTCAGCTTCCTAGTTGAAATCATTGACAAGAACGGCAGTGTTGTAGGTACCAGTAACAGAGAGAAGGACACAATAACAATTGCAAATGCCAACTTCTGGTGGCCATACACTATGGACGCAAACCAAGCTGGATATTTATACACGCTAAAGGTCGGTTTTACATTCCAAAAAGTTACTCACTTTCCGAGACTGGGCGGCTTATTAAGACTTTAGCAGAGTTATTTTTACTGGTCCTTTGGGATCAACGAGCCCAATATAGGTGGCTTTGAAGTAGGATACTGCTTAAACTGGTGCTAGGGGGCGTGAGAGGTGTTGCTTCTTAAATTACCTCTCATGAACAGACTCAATAAAACCGAGTCTGCTACTTTATTCAGTTGGTTGTGTTTTAGCTTCCGAAGGATCTCCCTTATCAGTATTTACTTTTATGAAACTTATCAAACTGTTTCCTTATCTTTAAAGATAAAACCTTTAATAAAAAATTAATAACTATTGATCACAACCGTCTTTGGTAAAGTCGCTCGTATTTGTTTAGATCAAAGCATGTATAAGTTATGTTAAATGTCAACAAAGATGTATTTAAATTAAAATCATAGTCTTCTTGGTACTAAGGAACAACGTCTGTGATTAAAACGTTTAAATAAATACTGAAAGAGGGGACCCTTGGAAGCAAGAAACACAAATATCAGACTCAGTCTTACTGCGTCTGTTCATGAGAGGTAATATAAGATGCAACACCTATCACGCCCGCTAACACGGCTAAAGCGGTATTCTAATTTAAAGCCACGCAGATGTGTGCATGAACGTCCCACAAGACCAGTAAATAATAAACTAATGATGTGTAGTCGGAGAGATGTTTTGCATCTGCCACACAGCACTAAAACAAACGCTAGTGTGAATGTCTTGCATTTAAAATCGCACTTAATTTTGTGATTTTTAAACAAATGAATAAAATATGTTGCTATAGATTCACTCTGCTCACCCTTCCTCAACACCCACCCCCACCTCCACCCCAACCCACCCAAAAAAATCTATTATAATTAGCCAATCCGATGCTCCGAAAAATCGGTAATATTTAAACAATCAGATTGTTCTGAATACTTCATTATATGTGCCTACATTCCCGCAAAGCATAACTTTTGCTTGCTAAGAGATGGGAGTTTTACCGCCTTGATTGTTAATATCTCATACTAGTTTGATACATACATAAAAGTGAACATTGGATATTTTGATAGAATACCATTGTAGCAGTTATGTTTTTATATTTAAAAAGCAGTTAGACATAAACACTGGTATTTTTGCGGGTTGTTTATTGTATAACATGTGATAAAACGTAAATCATCTTGAAAACAGAAAAAATGCAAATACTTTTAAATATATGTCATATATACATTGTTTAAGTTACCTTACGTATTAATCATAATATATATAAATAACAACAACAAAAACTCATTAGTATGTAGCTGTTTGGTGCGTATTTTTCAAAATATAATTAGTTTTGTTAAAAATCAGACGGTCAATGTATACATACTTTTGATCTGTCCATCACCTTATATCCACAAGAGATTTGAGCAAATTAAGCGTTCAGTCGATATTTACACCTGTATCAAAAGCACATGTTGTCGCACAAACAATTCTAAAATACACTAGACCTCATGGCCAATGTTTGTGGGAACTTGACCCAGGAACAATAGAGGGCGGAGCTATAAACTGAATGTCGGAACTATCCATTATATAGAGGATCTTACATGAGTAACTGTGTATACATTCCTGTTCAGACCACCGAACCAGCAGGACGTGTCCATCTACAACGGTTTCTTCAAGCGATGTCGACGCGTCCTGCAGGGGGGTCCGGAACATGTAGTGTTTTAGTTGTCATCAGCACTGAAACAGGTTCCGATATGGTATACACCCCACACTAGGGTGATACCGTGGCACTTCTCAGGGCCTTTTTTTTGTAATCTGCCGAGACGTAACCACCACGGATACATTCAACCTACCAGATCTACACCTGTCGTGTGCTGGTGTCACTGTATCAGCTGTATTACTGATAACCCAGTAGACGACGGCGTATATGGCGGAGGAGACCATGGAGCATACACAGAATGGAGGACGCCGTAACATCACCTCCGCAAAAGTTTCCGGGGGTCGTCAACCATTTTGTGTTACGTTCTAGGACGTAAACATCACGGGACAACAACCACGGGATTCTCAATCAACAGGATTGACCTACTAGATGAGCTTCAAATATCCTGTGTCCTGATTGGTCGGGAGCTTCAAATCATCTTTTCGAGCCGGCAATCGGATTGACCTAGTCACAATTCTGCAGGCAATCCGATTGGCCAAAATCTTCAACGGAATTTATAATCTATTTGGATTTAATCTTCAACTTCTGGCTATCAACGTTGGACTTCTTTACTAACCATCTACTGCTGCTGTTCTACAGTAAACCACCTTTGACGACTTCCCAACTCCTAGATCCATCCAACTGTAATCATCTATCGAAAAGCTCGCCAAAAGGCCTAGTGCCATAGGGCGAGGATAAATAAAAACTACCACTCACTAACTCTGTATATGCTTACAATTAAAAATGTCCATTCCCTTTGGAAGGGAGCACGAAGCAGATACAACATGGAGTATGTATATATGTACATATTAAGATAGAAACTTTTTTTTTTTAAAAAAAATGGTGACGCGCTGACGTTGGAATATATTATTAATCCTCGATTTAAATTTATAAAATAGACCAACCTGAGCTTATTCTAAACACCAATGGGCAATTAATCTCCTATATTATTTTAAAATTAATCACCTTCTGATTTTCACGGCCAATCCCAGCCGACTGACACAGTTGTCTGCCTGGTTCTTGCCATTATTGAAACGAATACTTCCATTCCACTTCCCCTTCCAACCATACTAACCACCTACTGAAAAGCTAGCCAAAAGGCCTAGTGCCATAGGGCGAGCAAAAACAAAAACTATTATTGATTGAGTAACTGTGTATTATTGATTTTAATAAACGAGTTTGAAAAATGATAGGATACGAGGCTCTTGCTGAGTTTCCTATATTTTTATCAAACGAGTTTATTAAAGTCAATAATACACAGTCACGAATGTAAGATTCTGTTTATCACATAACATAAAACACATACGGCGTGATAGTTTCGCTTTAATATTGTCAATTTTCCTTTTATACGGCGGCAATTTGTAGGTTGCAGAAAACTAAATACTTTCCCATAGATCTCCTGTGGCACCTGTCAGCTAATATCTCAAGGATTATACACCAGATTTTCTTTAAATTACCTTATTTCATAGATATTTCCATCACAAAGCCTTTGAAAGTGTGAAAAATACAACTTTTCCAGCTCAACCTCTCTGCACATGTCTGTGTTTACAAACACTATTGAATCCGCACTGAATATTGATATGCAATTTCAATGGCTGTTAAATTTTCAAAAACATGAAAAAATATTTTTTTATTTAATTTAATGATCCTAGCTGATGGGGATTATTTTACCTATAGTTTATCTTTCCTGAAAATGCATATTGAATATGTCAAAGTTATATCTGCTGACCTCTGTGAACTTTCCCTTCTGTACTGAATCGTACACAACAAAAGGCGGGGCTTAAGCTAGGCTATATTTAGCTGTACGCAGCCTATAGAGAGACATTCAGACCTGACAGAAGGTATTGTTTTTTGGCTAAATTGTTTGATACATTTAATCTGAGAAAAATTATGTCATTCTTTTTTAGAAAAAAATCCGTTTCGACAAAATATGAGGGCTTAAAAGAGCTTCGGCTAAGGCAAAATTCCTTCGGTTTTTACGCGTATATCCAGAATCTTCCAAATGCCATATCTCGACAACCGTTCCAATCTTTTGCTTCAAATAAAGTGATTTTAAATTGATTTCATCAACAACAAGTGATTTTTAACCAGTTGAAGCTATCTTGAAAATTATATCTACTCAAAAATGATGTTTGTGATTTTCAGGGGTCAAAATAGCAGATTTTACCATAAAAATGCCACTGTTTTAGTATATATTCAAAATCTGCTTTCAAATGAATTAATTAACATTATTCAGTAGTTTCTATATGTGAAACCATCAAGAAAATGCAACTTTCCAGTTTAAAAATGACAAAAAAATAATTCTGAGACTATCCTCCCCAACTCCATTTTTAGTGCCATGCCATGTTTTACAATATGCCCATTACATAAGATTTTTTTTATAAGATATTGTTTTTACATCTTTACAGGTCATTTTCATGCAACCATGCAGCCAATAAGCACTGTTTAAAGTACAGATCCATGAAAATTCATTAAAATGAAGGGGGTGGGGTAGAAAAAAACTTTTAAAAAACATAGAAAAGGTCATATTTTTTGCCACTAAATAATTTCATTTGTAAAATGTATTAAACCGCATAAAATATTTGCATATCGACACTAACCATATAGAAGCGATGAACTCAAAGTCAGAGTTTACCTCAACATCTTTTTCAAAAAAAAATAAGCGGCTTTTCGACATCTTTTCGGAAAGATGTAGATTGTCGCTTACTGACATTTTTCCCAAACAATGTATGCAAAGCCCTCAGAAATGAACAAAACTTACTAGATATACCTTTAACTGTGTCAAAAATGTGCATTACAGGATAATTGTTTTCACCAGGTGTCAGGTATGGCTAATTTTGTGTCCACAACCTTTAATAAAAGAATTTAAAATACCTATTTTGCGTCATAAAACTTTGAAATATTTAAAAATGATGAAAAGATTTATAAGAAAAGTCAAAATACACCATAATTCAACATTTCTCACACTTCCAAATCATTGTGTTAGAAAACAAGTATGCCTACTTTCACTTTTACCTTATGCAGAATCTAGCCTATAGGTTGCAGAAAACTAATTACTTTCCCATAGACCTCCTGTGGCACCTGTCAGCTAATATCTCAAGGATTATACACCAGATTTTCTTTAAATTACCTTATTTCATAGATATTTCCATCACAAAGCCTTTGAAAGTGTGAAAAGACAACTTTTCCAGCTCAACCTCTCTGCACATGTCTGTGTTTACAAACACTATTGAATCCGCACTGAATATTGACATGCAATTTCAATGGATGTTAAATTTTCAAAAACATGAAAAAATATTTTTTTATTTAATTTAATGATCCTAGCTTATGGGGATTATTTTACCAATAGTTTATCCTTCCTGAAAATGCAAATGAATATTTCAAAGTTATATCTGCTGACCTCTGTGAACTTTCACTTCTGTACTGAATCGTACACAACAAAAGGCGGGGCTTAAGCCAGGCTATATTTAGCTGTACGCAGTCTGTACCTCAAATCATGACGTCGTGTTGTTGTTTACATGACGTCGCTACGTTACGCGGCTGTAAATGCGTTCGCGCTACAAATAATGCGACACCTTAAACCAAATTTAACGTTACTAAGATTCATTTTATGAAGTAAGATTTCAAATAATGATAAATAATTAAGACGTCTGAACGTACAGTGTGATATACCATGCAAACAATTGGGATTAAATGTTTTACTGTATACAAACACAGTGATTTGGTCCTCATTTGCATCTGTAATACACTAGTGTATTACGAGAATGAGTCATGGCTTTATTGCACTCCCAGAAGCCATGTTATGTGATAAGTCAGGTTCTTCTATTAACACAGGCAACGGTGACATCTGCGAAAAACGGAGTATCGGATGTGTACCGTCAGCCATTCGGTATCCGGACTATACGGTTGACTAACACACAGATACTGATCAACGAGAAACCATTCTACTGTCATGGTGTGAGCAAACATGAGGATTCGGATGTACGTTAGTCAACATATAACCCACTTGGGTGAACATTATGTACAGGTTATAGTTCATTTATTGGTAGTATAAGGAGGCGATAGCGACCGCAGCACGTATTTCTTTAAAATTCTAATAAGTGAACTATATATAACCGACTTATTGTCGATTTCAGTTTCGGTAATTAGTATATTAACAACGAGTAGGGAAATTTAATTTCTTGCAATCATTTTCATATAGCTGGATATTAAAGTCAATTCTAACACGACCTCTGCAGTCTTTCATATACTCAAAGAAGGGTGACAGCTGTATGTTATTCTACGATAAAACACAGCTGTTACATTAATTCCCCGCGTATATTTCATCCGTTGGAAGCGCCACGTTACATGACGTCACTTGGTAAATATACGTGACGAAGACAAACTGAACAGTAATTTTAATGAAATGTTAATTACAACAAAATTGCCATTCTCTCAAACCGTGCACATGCCCGAAATAAACCCATCATATGCACATGTGCATTTAACATTAATAAGCATCTTGAACAAGGTGAGAACGTTTGACGTCATACAGCGAATGCTATATGACGTAAGCAATGACTTAATTGTTTGTCACGTGAAAACTAGTGCATTGAAAGGCAGAACTTTGCATACGGGGGCGCCTAATGGAACAGCCTGTAAACATAGCAGCCTGATTACCTTGACCTCCGAGATAATATATAGTGCCCCAACAATAGCGTAAATAATGGGGGTAATTGTTGTGTTAGAATCGAAATAATAAATACGGACCTGTATTTTATCGGTGAATAAAATACAGTTAGTCGTTCGGATGCTACGCATCCGAACTCCTAACTGTATTTTATTCACCGATAAAACACAGGTACTTATTTATTATTTCTTAAGTAACGTTCCGTTACAATTAATAACGTTAATAAAAACGTTCACTGAGCGTGAATGTTGTTACAGTAGGCCTACTGTTTCCGTGAAAATTGCATATACATGGGTAATATTTAGAAACACAAGATGTATATCTTGCATAGGACACTGTTACTTTGTCTTGGACAATTTATATTAGATTTGTCATCCAAAAACAAGCATATATGAATCTTTTAAAGTGTATATAATAATTAGTAAAGGTCTCTTTGAAGAGTAGGTGCGTTTAACATGTAAAAAAAAACGTTAGAATTGTAAATTTATTTTAGATCCGAGGTAAGGGTTTAGATTACGCCTTGATAGCGCGGGACTTCAACATGCTGAAATGGCTGGGTGTTAACTGTTTCCGAACGTCCCATTACCCATATGCGGAGGAAATCATGGACCAGGCAGATCAGCAAGGCATTGTTGTCATTGATGAAAGTCCTGGGGTCGGAATTGGCAAGTAAGAGCGCACATATATTTAAGATGTGACGTTATTGTTAAAATCAGTTTTCTATATCTTAGTAATTTTCGCCAAAATGAAAGATCCTGGGTGTGAATTGGCAAGTAAGAAATCAGATTTATTTAGGATACTTGTTTGTTTGTTTGTTTGTTTGTTTGTATGGTGTTTTACGTCATTTTCAGCACATGTAAGGTTATATATGACGGTCTATTGTTTTGTGGTGGAGGCAGACCACCAACTTGTCCTGGGTAGAACCAGTACTGTACACCTCCCGCCATCCGTAAGAATCGACACTTCCTCACTTACAAGTCGAGCTCCCAGTGGGATTCGAACCCGCAGCGGTGAAGGGCGAAGGTTAACAACGCAACGTCGTTAACCATTCGGCCACGGAGACGCTTTTATTTAGGATATACATGCAGTTATTGTTAAAATCGGTTTTCTATAACTTAGTATTTTTTCGACAAAATGAAAGTCCTGGTGTCAAACTGGTAAGTAAGTAGATTTAGCACAATTTAACATAAGTGTTAAAATTGGTTTATAATTAAAGTGTTAGTGTTGTTGTGTGTTGTTGTGCGTTTTTTTTTGTCACAATGGTGTATTTTCTTGTTGGTCTGTCTTTGGTCAAGTCACTGAGTACTTGCATTTTGTCTTTCTATGCTTTTTTTAAATCACGTACATAATTCTATATGATCAACTCTGCGATATAATACTATTGTCTATTAATGCTTTCTATTTCTTTTTAATCATGGAGGAAATCTCTTAACCTACACTGCCACGTTTAATTGTGATGACAATATGGTAATAGTGAGGTTTAGTGTGTCCTAAAACCTGGTTTTAAACCTCAGCTGGCTGAGATTTTCCTCCCACATGGGGGAGGAAAATCTCTACGTCCACCGCCATATAAATGCCATCTTCGGGATGGTTAAATTATGTACTATTAATTTTATGAATATTGAGTTCTGCTCAAACAGGGGCTAGAGGGCGTGAGCGGTAGCTAGCATATTTCACTACCGTTCATGAACAGTCTCAATCAAACCGAGACTGCAATATTTTGTATGTGTCGTGTTCGGCCGTTTCCAAAGGTCCATTATCATACTATTTTGCCATTGACCGTTCTAAGGCGGTACACATATTGTCACTCATTTTATGTGAAATGTTAATCTCTATATCAATGAAACTGTTGTGAATATTAATAAGATGTATAACCACTTAACTACACTGTTTTGAAGGACATTTCGAACACAGAAATGCCGTTACAAGTCCCAGAAGATAAAGTGTGAAGATCAACCCATCCCGGACAAGAACCGAAGCAAATATGAAAAGAAACAAAACACACTTAATCGGATTATGGTCAAAATTAACAAAATTAACAGAAAGCGGGATAAACAAAGAAAGAATTTGAGAGAAAAAGCTTATAAACAAAGGAACAAAAAGAAAAAGACATATTTCAAGTCATCCGGGTAAATCATCTTGAATTGTAAATTCGTATATATCGTACATGATCTCGATTAAGTTTTGTGTTTGGTTTCTTATTTATATATGCGATCGCTTTATTTTCATGAAACTGTAAACAAACAAAACTTCACACCAGTGTTATATCTAATATAATTAACTTTGATACTATATCCCATTCGGAAATATTGGATATCGTTTACGCAAGTACAGATGTGGCATTTCAGATGCTCTATGCAACTCGGTTTTGACTGGGTTTTACTTTTCCTTAGAACGTTTTTGTTTTTAACTTATAAACAGTTACAGAAACTGGTGAAATGAATTCATATAAATACCTTATATGTTAATGTTATTTATTTGACGTACTCGCATCACCCACTGTCAGAAAAGCTTAACAAAACATTATTTCAGGGGTGACAACTTCGGAAACAAATCACTGGCTCACCACATGGAAGTGATGTCAGAAATGTTCCAAAGAGACAAGAATCGACCAGCCGTAATCATCTGGTCGGTGGCAAACGAACCAGCAAGCAACAAGCCAGCTGCTGGCCCTTATTTCAAGTAAGAACTTTAAGAACTATGTATATAAGTAGATATAAAATCGAACAGGAAAAGTAGCATTAAGGACGACAGTCAACCACAAACACACATAGAAATAAATAACAACCTATAAAGCCACAAAGAAGGTACTCAATCACTTGGCAGAAGCCAGAGTAACAAGAGAACAAACCATTGAAGGCACGACAAGACAAGATTGCAGACAAACATCAAACGTCACCGTCCTTTTCGGTTTTAGGTAGACGTCATCATAGAGTCCACAGCCTGTCCGGTCATCGAACAATTAAAAAGGAAAGCATAGTGGCGAAAATTGTGTTTGACTATGTAGGTAACAATGGCCAGCCTCTAAACCATTACTGTTTTGGCGTTTAGGTACTGTACTGTGTTGTTTGTTGTAAGTACGTTAATGCTCAAATTGTACAATAACGTTTATAACCCTGATGACACAACATGGACTGGAGTTATAACTGTTGTTGTTTTGTTGGAAATATTTACGTGCTCTTCACTATAAACGTTCAATTCATAATATGTTGTGTTTGCTTCCTGTTCCATTTCAGAGCAGTAATAGATCATATCCGTGCATTAGATCCTCATCGACCGATCTCGTTTGCTTGTAACCAGGACTACAAGGACGATGTTGCAGTAAGTAGCCCTTGAACTAATATGTGGTAGTACCTGTTGTACCTCTTGTCAAATGGTCACGCCACGAGCGCGTCGAACAATCAATACCCAAGAATAATTGTTTTCTCGTTACGCAAATGTGACAGCGCTTTTTTCCGCACGGAGCTTTTTTCTGCTTCGCTTTTTGTCCGCATTCTTTTTCCTTTAATTGGAGCTTTTATCCACACGGCGCATTTGGTCTACTGACATGACGCCATTTTTCCGCACGTGAGGACAAAAGGCGTCAATTTGTGATGACAAAACGTGCCGTGCGAACAAAAGCGTTAATAAAAAGTGTCATGTTGACTAAATGCGCCATTTAAAAAAAAAATACGAACAAAAGGATAGCAGACGCCTTTTTCCGCATTTTTTTTTTTTTTAAATTGGCGCTTTTTGTCCGCACGGCGCCTTTTGTATGCAATTATAAAAGCATTTTCTCCGCATGGCGCCATTTGTCCTTACAAATTCGCGCCTTTTGTCCTTACCTGCGGAAACATGGCTGCAATTATGGGCAAAAAGCACCAATTAAAGAGAGAAATTGCGGACAAAAAGCGACAAAAAGAAAATGCAGACATATATCGCCGTGCGGACAAAAAGCGAAGTCAAACACAAATATTAGTATTCTTCGCAGTGGGCATGAGCTCACATTACTGCCTGTGTAGCCAGAGTTGTTAGACGAGGGGGTAAATACTTCCCATGCAGGGAAAGTCAGTCTATGTCTCCTATCAATAGTCTACATACCAAATGAATCATTCGTCAGTTTGTTTGCGCGTAAACGCTGTCGTTCGTAACGAATATTTATAGCAGTTTCAAAATTAAATAAACGATTTATTGTTTTAAACTCGATGTTTATAATTATATATTTTTTCGGAATTGAAAGTACATATTAAATACTAACGCCAAGAGATGTACAAACGAAACTCGGTCTTATTTAACTCCAATATTGTCTATTCAATATGACAAACGTGTGTGTACATCAAACTGAAAATAAAAACTAATGGCGCAATATAACCCGTATGATTCCCTTACCAACGGTCTACATGAATACTGATCACCCTAATATCATCCGATTCTGCGTATGCTACGTTATTTCAGGTGAAATATGTAGACCTCATAATGATCAACAAATACTACGGATGGTACTCTGACACGGGTCATACTGAGGTTATCCAAAGACAGCTGGAATATTACCTGAGACAGTGGCATAAAAAATACAACAAGCCAATCCTCTTGTCAGAATATGGTGCTGATACCATACCCGGTTTCCATCAGGTAGGTATGTTTGTGTTCACATACTAGAAAAGACATCTCCAATGCGCATGTCCGGATGTATTTCAAATTCGTAATGGTCCTAAACCACTATTGCATTTCCCATAGGCCTACTTGATAGCCTTTTTGCTTTCAATGCCTATTTCTGGGTCACACTGGCTGAAAATGAATCTTCTTAAAGAATGTCCTAGATACACTCAAACATTACCAGTAAATTGGAGATAGTGTAATGCTTCCGGCCTCTACTATGAGGGTGCTTCAAAAAGTTCTGTCACTAGGCATATATCCTTGTATCCTTTGAACAGGATATTACACTGAGATAAAGTAGTGTTTTTATAGTACTACTGGGTTCGCTCTCTTAAATTATGCAACAAAAATGAAAAAAATCCGGTTATTTATACTCCTGAATGACCTTCCCCTACCACACCTTTTGGATACTGGCATCTCTGAAAATGTCCTAGTTACAAAACGTTGTAAAAAATATTTGAATAAAATAAATATTATTTTAAATTTTCTTGTATGCCATCTGTTGTTATTCGCCCATAATCCATGAAAATGATTGCCGAGAATTCGGAAAGGTCTTGCTGCAAACCAGATATGAGTGAATGTATATCCCTTTATTTTGGCAGAAATAACACTGATTTTCTTCATTTTGTTTCGGAAATGTTATAATATCTTTTAAATGTCGTAATTATTCTCATAGTATTAATATGTTATCATATTTTTTACAAATCCTAGTCCTTCAGTGTTAAATTTCATATTCAACACATTATTGTAGAATTTTGTACAATGTTTAGTGAAAATATTGATCATCCAAAAACGTTATTTCAGAAGACTGCCCTTCCATTTAATGTCCATTTATCATTAAATTAATTTTACACGTTAGCCTAAAATGTTAATTTCTAAGACAATGCCTTTTCATCTACCATGCTTAAATTCTGAATCTTGTAATGCACAGATATAACTGGTAATGTATGAGAAATTTCAAAGGTCTTCGACAAATACTTAGAGAGAAACAGGCATTTAAAAAAGTAACAATTAACATACCTGAAAAAACTCAGGACGAAAATGCCTCAGTATGTATAAGTGATGTGTATTAAATGTTCCACAACTTTCGTCACACAAGAGATACAGCATTCATTTTACCATCAATGGAATGGTATTGAAACTTTCTTTCATTTGGTATCAAACATCAACACTCACAACGAGCACATAATTGTTAAAACGCGTTAGTGACAGAACTTATTGAATGACCCTCGTAGTTCACTGAAGGTGGGCACCCCATAGAATGGCAGTTAATAAATTGTAAAATATACCCTCAGTGTACAATTTTATCAATAAAAATGCAAACTTCAATCAAAATATCCTAAATGAACATGTTTTATGATTTAATTTAATATGTTGATGTTTTTGGTGATTTCCAATCTGATTCTACCTTACAATCTGGCTAAATGCCCTAATAGACCATATACCAGACATACCCAAATCAATAGTGGTATCTGACCAAATACGATATAAACAGAATATGCAATTAGAAGTGAAAACTGGTATGTGTATGCTCTGTTGATGTTGCGGGAAATCGGAAACATCATATATTGAAAGAAATAATTTTAGCAAATAAATAACATGGTAAATCCCATTGAGCAGATTCAAGGCTATGTGCTTCAGCCGTCATTAACAATGTAATTAATATAATTAACAAGTGTATGCAGGACATTATTTTTAAACGATATCTGCGAAAAAGTATCAACCTGTTTTAATTTACCTGCTTTACAGAAATTATAATTTCGTTCGTATTTCAATATAAAGGGAGATAATTTTAAAATTTAAAACTTTGGTTCGTAATTTCATTATAATGACAAGGTTAATGTCAATTGTTTTTGCATTGTGTATCACTCTAAACCCAGAATGTTATTTAATAAAGTTTAACCCAGTTCTTGATAATATTTATTTTTTTAATGTGAATTTTTTTGATTTATATAAATGGGAGATAACTCGGATACTTACTTTGAATCACACATAATAAGTGAATAACAAGAACACCTTCTGACATGCCAAAGTTATCAAATGCTTCACATTATAAAATAAACATTCAGTTTCTTTAAGCTAGATATGTCAAAGACCGTGCTAAACTTATTTCTTTCAGTATAGTTAACACAATGAAACCGCACTTAAATCTGTTTAACGGTGTACTCATTTTAAGATTTGTTTTTTATTTGTTTTTGACTTCAGGAGCCCGGCTTCGTCTTCACTGAAGAGTATCAGGTAGATTTTCTGCAACAATATCACAAGGCTTTCGATAATCTGCGAAAAGAATTCTTTGTTGGAGAACTAGTATGGAACTTTGCAGATTTTATGACGATTCAAGGTATGTTCATATACAAACATTGATTGGTTATTAAAGGGAGTACATCAGGCTTTTCATGGGGGTCTAGGTGTCAGACTTAAAATTGACAAATATTGATATTTTCTATTCTACTTAGCCAAAACATAATGAATGAGTCTAAAAATTATCCCTTATTTGCAAAGAAATTCATTCTGCACAGTAATACATGCTATCCTAGGTGACGCACCAGGGTTAATTTCAGCATTTTACGTCCGATTCCGTTCTAGCTATATGGTGTTTTCAAAGTTTAGACATTAACAAAATGGTTCTAACATCATATTTTGAATGATATAAGTGTTTTATCATGAACTGGAACAATTTTATAATTTAAGATGTTAATAGAAAAATCCTGATGTACCCCCTTTAAAGTATTATTATATACCTATCAGTGATTTATAAGGATTTCTCAGTGGCATATTTTTAGTATCAGACAAAAGTGATATCGTCGCACCAGTGACGATATAATTTTCTATATCGTCACTAGTGTGTGTCGATATCACTTTGCCGGAACTACCTTTACTGATACTGTTGATTATTCTCTATTTAATACACTAACGTGCATAATCCAAAAACTTACCAGTCACTGCTCTTAGTTACTGTCTTATGGATAGATTGGATTTATTTCTATCTAGAAGTGTCTGTGAGAAACCTTTTTCCCCCATGAAATACAACTCTTTCTCCCATTTTTAATCATATGAGATTGTTTGTTCTCGCTGCAAAATATAATAACGCATATGTTATTGTATTCCAGTCATAGAATCCTCTGTTTGATTCGCATGTTTTTACAACCGGGTACATGTATTTGCTGAAAAGTCGATTGCCAACAGACTGTCCTGGTTAGCACGGTATGGTAGTGGCACTGGGTTCGATCCCCGGTTGAGGCACGACTTTTTAACCACCTGTTACATTTAGACGGAGATCATCCTAAAAAAAATCAGTTGTAGTTCTTCATATACTGAACAAAATAAGTTTAGCACGAATTTTTAGGGACATAGATTAAACATTTGAACATTGATATAATTGTTTGAAACTTTTAAAAATGATAGATACGGATGTGATTTTCAAAGAATTGTATTATTTGTTTTCATTATTTTCTAATCGAAGTATCAGAATAACCTCCCATATAATAAAAACAACTTATTTTCTTATACAACTTTCATGAACACACTCATAAAACCGAGTCTGCTACTTGTATCTTCGTTTGAGTTTGTTGCTTTCAAGGGATTCACTTTTCAGTATTTATTATCATTCACACTAGCGTTTGTTTAGTGCTGTTTGGCGGCCGTAAAAAGTTGCACCGATTACAAATCAGTAATAGTATTACTTACTGGTCCTTTGGGATCATCAAGCTTAATGTTTGTGGTTTAAAGTAGAATATCGCTTAAGCCGGTGCTAGGAGGCGTGAGAGGTATGCACTTAACATTACCTTTCACGAACAGACTCTTTAAAACCGAGTCTGCTACTTTTATCTTTTGCTTGTGTTTGGTGCTTTCACGGGATCCATTTTTCAGTAATTATTATTGCTTTGAACAATATCTATGTTTGGCAGTGACAAGAATTGTCTATTCTGTCATTGTTTAAAAAAACCTAAAATGTATTCACAAAGCATTGTTATTCTCAAGCAAAAACGTTCCAGATTTCGTAATTTTAAAATTACCTCCCTTTTCTTTGAAATGAGAACAATTTTTGATAGCCTATAAAAGTATGTTCCCAAAATATTTGCTTTATTTCAATCACCGACTGTGTTTACAAATGACTTTGTAGTGTTATTAAGTGCCATACCCTATGTCACTTTATCATTGACACCGAACATACAATGCTTCGTATCTCGTCTATGTTATTGACATGAATTCTTTGTGCTAAACTTATTTTGTTCATTATATACTAAAAAGTCTATCGTAATTATCATATGTTTTATTGATAACTACTATTGTGTTAACAAATCAAAACGTTGTAATTTATTTTGGAAGTGTTCTCATTTTAAGCCACAATAACTGAGCTCGAACGCCATGCACACTCAGGTTTAAGTTCAAGAAATGGCAGAATTAAGGAGCACATATACCTATCTTTTATTACAGGTATCACACGAGTCGTTGGTAACAAGAAGGGTCTACTGACGCGACAAAGACAACCTAAGATGGGTGCTCATCTCATCCGAGAACGATACACATCTATCTTAACGGGGAAGCAA
Source organism: Cyrtodaria siliqua (assembly GCA_037043455.1). Lineage (NCBI taxonomy): Eukaryota > Metazoa > Mollusca > Bivalvia > Adapedonta > Hiatellidae > Cyrtodaria > Cyrtodaria siliqua. The sequence continues at coordinate 32,927 of JAWPHD010002864.1, read as the reverse complement.
AACACGTGCAAAATACCAAATTGAGATATAACAATAACTGCATTCGGCATTAGTTTTGGCCCGAGTCTGCCTAAAATATACTAAAAGGCTACGTCTTCAAGATATAAACAGCAATATTGTAAAGATCGCTGTCGGTATTACTAGTTCATAATACACCGTATATGTATGGGTATGGCGTATTTAAGAAAATACGGTAACGTGTGGATATTACACGAGCAATAATGTTTACTTTCTATTATATATACTGCTTCATTAGAGTTCCGTTTCAGCGGACATACAGTTTTCTTTTAAACTTATTGCAATCAGAATAAATATAACATGTTAGTATCAGTCTTTTTCTGAATACCCATGTTAAAGTACCGTTATGTTTTAAGCCAATAATTCATAGCGGTGTGAAATCAACCATTTGTTTTTAGTTAGCTTTGCCCCTTTTCTTAAATAGTATAACCAACCAAAAGGATAGCAGCCAGTCTATTCTATTCCACCCCCACCCCTACCTCGGTATCAAGTACTTATAATGTATATATATATTAAAACGTCTCCTTATGTTACACACGATATAGTGCTTTGTATTGGTTACAATTTGCAACTTGACAGAATACTTTATCGGAGAAAGACTGGCAAGTCATACATAGCATGGGGCGTCTGTACTACGTGACAATACACTTGGAGTATGTGAAAATAAATAACCTTGGAGTATGGGACTATAACCTTAGTGTATGGGACAATAACCTTGGAGCATGCGATAATACCCTTGGAGTATGGGATAATAACCTTGAATTATAAATAACAATGTAGTATGAAACAATAACCTCAGAGTATTGGACAATAAATAACCTTGGAGTATGGTACAATACATAACTATGGAGTATGGGACAATACCTTTGGAGTATGGGACCATAACTTTGAATTATGGGACAATAACCTTGGAGTATGGGACAATAAATAACACTGTATTATGGGATAGTAACCTTAGAGTACGAGTACAAAAAATAAACTTGGATTATGGGATAAAAACTTTAGGGTATTGGACAATAAATATCTTTGGAGTATAGGACAATAATTTTGGAGTATGGGGCAAAAACCTTGGAGTATCATAGAATCATTTTGGAGTATGGGACAATGACGTTGGAGTATCATAGAATCATTTTGGCGTATGGGACAATAACCTTAGAGTATTAGTGGGGCAGATTGGTGACATATATTGGCAAAACTGTGCATTTTGTGACAAAAGCACCAAACTTGATACATTGCTAGATAATACTGAACAATGTTGGCTATGGACCCACGTGAAAAATGGCCGCAATTTTCAAAATGGACACCAAATATTCAATAAAGAATTAATGAAGCCCATAATTAATTGGTTTCATCAAAACTTGTTATTGTAAATACACTAAATTCAGGACATTGATAGACAATAAAATATGCAATATAATTTGGGTCATTGTTTCGTCAAAATGGTCGCCATTTTCAAAATGGCCACCAAAAAGATTTTTTTATTTTTTATGTTTAGAAAGCAATCAAAATTCAAAATGTGGATGTGTTTTACAAAGGTGTTGTCTTGATATATTTAAGTGTATGTCTACACTTCAATAAATAGTTGTTAGATACACCCCTATACTTCACGGGACTATAACCTAGGAGTATGGGTCAATAAACAACCTTGTAGTACGGGAGAATAACTTTGGAGTATGGGACAATAACCTTGGAGTATGTCTTGATACTATTGTATATCGGATCTCACTAGAAGTGATTGTCTATCTTTGTTCGATATAAAATAAATACTGAAAAGGAAATAAAAACTTGGAAAATGTTTTGATAGCTTTATTCTAATTAAGTAGTAATACTATCAAATGATATCATGTTAGGACAGTTGTGGTTGTTTCCATTGCTGTATCCTTATTTATGCTCCACAGTCCCCGAAGGAAGCCACGTCCAAAGATCTGTGCGTGCATTTAGCCTTTTCGTATTCACAGCTGAAATTAAAACATACTACATAAGTTTATATCCTTTTATTTAGTGTTAAAATGTGTTATTTTAATTATATACAAAACAAATATTAGATAAGATAGTATTTATTGTTTATATTCCTGTAAATTGAAGTAGTTATAATCATCCATCAAGTGCTATGCCCTATAATCAACGTTAAATGAAAATGTCAATTTCGTAATCCAACGTTTTAATGGGGTTTTCTTCGAATGTAAATGTTCACACATAAATCGTTTTTGCTACATTTCGGCAGTTTTGCAAACTTGTGATATGTCTTCAGTGTATGAAAACAAGGTTGGCAACGGTATTGATATAAAATAATAAAGGTATTTTAATACATTCTATATCAATGCTGATCTTCAACATAATAAAGTCGTAGATATACTTACACTATATAATGAAATGATAGATCAAATTTAATAGTACTATTATTATTATTATTATTATTATTATTATTATTATTTTATTTTTGTTTATTGATTATTACTTATAATTATTATTAGTAGTAGTAGTAGTAGTAGTAGTAGTAGTAGTGGTAATATTAGTATTTGTATCATTAATATTATTAGTAGTATTAGTATTATCTAATTATTTAAACAATATTACTAATTGTCGTATGTTCTCCCATCTGTTGCGCACACTTTGCTGATCTCAACTGGACAGCCTTGTTTGCTCAGCGTCAAGCAAAAGAAGTCAAATACAACTTCTGCTCCATGCGCAGCCGCTACGGTTGAGTTATCGGCACTTGTACAATCGCCCACGTGAAGGAGATGGATTGTATCGTCGGCACAGTGGGCCCGGCTAAATTCGCATCTACATATAAACAAGTGAAGAAGTATTAGACATATAGAGACCCAGTAGAAAATGTTTGATCTAGCGTGACACTAGCATGACTCTAGTTGAAGGTGGCCAAAGAAATAGTCAGCTGTCGTTCCCACCAGAAAGTTGAACTCCCGCAATGGAACTGAATCACATGGCTTAGGATCAAGACCACAATAAACATTCTTGCAATAATTTCATCTCCTGTCATGTCATGTTTTGTGTGTGAGAGGTGGGGTTGGGTGGTGGGTGGGGGGGTGGGGGTTGGGGTGGATGGGGTGGTGGTTCATTCCCATTCCCCAGTCCAACCCGAAAGGTAATTAAATAAATAAATTAAAGTCAATTATTTAAAAATGACAATCTCTGAAAAGTTATATTTCTTCACACTCACTTGTTGTTGTACGTGAGAAGGTTGGTGCCGCAGTAAGAGTCAGAGATGAAGCGATTACAGTCCGGAAATGAGTTCACGTAGTCGCAAGTGTAATATGAGATGTCAGTTACAGCACCTGTCAAATGGATAAGTAAGCACCTGTAATACGTGATATTAGTTACCACACCTGTCAAAATAAGTAAACAAATGTAATATGAGATGTCGGTTACCTTACCTGTCAAACTAAGTAAGCAAGTGCAAAACGCGATGTTAGTTACCGCACCAGTTAAAATAAACAAGTTTAATATGAGATGTCAGTTACCGCAACTGTCAAACTAAGAAAGCAAGTCTAATATGAGATGTCAGTTACCTGTCAAACTAAATAAAGAAGTGTAATATGAGATGGCAGTTATGGCAAATGTCAAACTAAGTAAGTAAGTGCAAAACGCGATGTTAGTTACCGCACCTGTCAAACGAAGTAAGCAAGTGCAAAACGCGATGTCAGTTACCGCACCTGTCAAACCAAGCACGCAAGTGTAATATGAGATGTCAGTTACCGCACCTGTCAAACTAAGTAAGCAAGTGCAAAACGCGATGTTAGTTACTGCACATGTCAACTTAAGAAAGCAAGTGTAATATGAGATGTCAGTTACCGCACCTGTCAGTAAGCAAGTGCAAAATGCTATGTTAGTTACCGCACCTGTCAAACTAAGTAAGCAAGTGCAAAACGCAATGTCAGTTACCGCACCTGTCAAACCAAGCACGCAAGTGTAATACGCGATGTCAGTTACCGCACCTGTCAAACCAAGCACGCAAGTGTAATACGCGATGTCAGTTACCGCACCTGTCAACCCAAGCACGCAAGTGTAATACGCGATGTCAGTTACCGCACCTGTCAGTAAGCAAGTGCAAAACACGATGTAAGTTACCGCACCTGTCAAACTAAGTAAGCAAGTGTAATATGCGATGTAAGTTATCGCACCTGTCAAACTAAGCAAGCATGTGTAATATGCGATGTCAGTTACCGCACCTGTCAAACTAAGTAAGCAAGTGTCATATGCGATGTCAGTTATCGCACCTGTCAAACTAAGCAAGCAAGTGTAATATGCGATGTCAGTTAACGCACCTGTCAGTAAGCAAGTGCAAAATGAGATGACAGTTACCGCACCTGTCAAACTAAGTAAGCAAGTGTAATATGAGATGTCAGTTACCGCACCTGTCAAACTAAGTAAGCAAGTGTAATATGAGATGTCAGTTACCGCACCTGTCAAACTAAGTAAGCAAGTGTTATATGAGATGTCAGTTACCGCACATGTCAAACTAAGTAAGCAAGTGTAATATGAGATGTCAGTTACCGCACCTGTCAACCTAAGTAAGCAAGTGTAATATGAGATGTCAGTTACCGCACCCGTCAAACTAAGTAAGCAAGTTCAAAACGCGATGTTAGTTACTGCACCTGTCAAATTAAGTAAGCAAGTGTAATATGAGATGTCAGTTACCGCACCCGTCAAACTAAGTAAGCGAGTGCAAAACGCGATGTTAGTTACTGCACTTGTCAAATTAAGTAAGCAAGTGTAATATGACATGTCAGTTACCGCACCCGTCAAACTAAGTAAGCAAGTGCAAAACGCGATGTTAGTTACTGCACTTGTCAAATTAAGTAAGCAAATGTAATATGAGATGTCAGTTACCGCACCTGTCAGTAAGCAAGTGCAAAACGCGATGTAAGTTACTTACTTATAAAAGTCAGTAAGCAAGTGCAAAACGCGATGTAAGTTACTTACTTATCAAAGTCTAAGTAAGCAAGTGTAATATGCGATGTCAGTTACCGCACCTGTCAAACTAAGTAAGCAAGTGTAATATGCGATGTCAGTTACCGCACCTGTCAAACTAAGTAAGCAAGTGTAATACGAGATGTCAGTTACCGCACCTGTCAAACTAAGTAAGCAAGTGTAATATGAGATGTAAGTTACCAAACCTGTCAAACTAAGTAAGCAAGTGTAATATGCGATGTCAGTTACCGCAACTGTCAAACTAAGTAAGCAAGTGTAATATGAGATGTCAGTTACCGCACCTGTCAAACTAAGTAAGCAAGTGTAAAACGCGATGTTAGTTACTGCACATGTCATCTTAAGAAATCAAGTGTAATATGCGATGTCAGTTACCGCAACTGTCAAACTAAGTAAGCAAGTGTAATATGAGATGTCAGTTACCGCACCTGTCAAACTAAGTAAGCAAGTGTAAAACGCGATGTTAGTTACTGCACATGTCATCTTAAGAAATCAAGTGTAATATGAGATGTCAGTTACCGCACCTGTCAGTAAGCAAGTGCAAAATGCTATGTTAGTTACCGCACCTGTCAAACTAAGTAAGCAAGTGCAATACGCGATGTCAGTTACCGCACCTGTCAAAATAAGTAAGCAGGTGTAATATGAAATGTCAGTTACCGCACCTGTCAAAATGAGTAAACAAGTGTAATATGAGATGTCAGTTACAGCACTAGTCAAAATAAGTAAGCAAGTGTAATATGATATGTCAGTTACCGCACCTGTCAAACTGAGTAAACAAGTGTAATACGCGATGTCAGTTACCGCACCTGTCAAAATAAGTAAGCAAATGCAAAATGCGATGTTAGTTACAGCACCTGTCAAACTAAGTAAGCAAGTGTAATATGAGATGTCAGTTACCGCACCGGTCAAAATGAGTAAGCAACTTTAGCACGTGATGTCAGTTACTGCACCTCTCAGTAGGATAGGTAAACTTGTGTGTATATATATAACAAAAGAACTGACCTCACGGCATGTAAAAACGTCTTGGGCTGTATTGAATAAACAAACTGATATATTACGACTAGTCAACACTTCATATAAGGTTCTATTGATTCAACAACTTCGGAGACGTCGCATTACCAGGAAGATTTCGAAAACGTTTACTGACGTTGAAACCTATATTAAACATAATTAATAGCAGTGATTCACGTGATTTAGAAATGTATAAATACTTATGCATGAAAAAAGCTTACCCCGTACTGCTAAAAAACACGTTATAAACACCACAATACTGCGCATTTTGATACTGGAAATGAACATTTATGAACATAGAAATGTACTAGATATCTCTATATAAATTAAGCTATTGTTCTTATCGCATTTTATTTAAAGGTATTACATTACAAATTCTGACCTATTAGATAAGATCAAATAAACGACCGACAAAAGTCCCTTACTGAGATGCACAGTAAGTTTATCAGAGCTGGAGATCCTTTACTACCACTAGTAGATCTATTTAACGATCAATAATTCTTAAACCAGACAGAAAGAATGTGTCTCTGAGCCGCTCAACGAATTAGAATGACATTTATCCATAATGTTTTTCGGTGCTATAAATTCAGTATTGTGCTGTCCGTCGCCTCTCAGCAACGTTACTAATATAAAAACAGATATTTATCCATCCAGTTTGTGTTTTACCATCAGGTCAGATACTATTATTAATTTGGAGCTTTTGACTGGCTGAAAAAAGTATAGTGTCTATTAGGGCATATAGTCAGATTGTAAAATTCTGGTTGAATGGAATTACCCAAATCAAAACAAATCCCCAATAAAACATCAAAATATTACATTTCCTCATAAAAACAAGTTCATTTAGGATACGTTGACTGAAATGTGTATTGAGACTGTACTGAGGACATACATGCAAAAGGTAAAGAGCATTTACTGCCATTCTGGGAGTCCCCACCTTCAGAAAACTATTAAAGGCTGAAAGCATTAAAGTATCCGTGGACATTTTCAGTGTATCTAACATAGTTCTTACAAAAAGTTAGGTTTGTCAGCCAGTGGGATTTAAAAATAGGGTTGCAGGCCAAAATACTATAATATAAGACTATGGCAAATGCAATAGTGGTATATGACTATCAGCATCTATTTTCATCTAATATACAAGATGGCTACCACGACAACATAGTTCTTTCGTGTTAAATGTAAAACAAATAACTTTTCCGAATCGTCTTGCCGAATATAAATAAAATTAAGGAGCCTGAGAGGTGTTGCACCTTATATTGCCTCTTAGGACATACCCAATAAAACCGAGCCTGTTAATTTTCCCTATATTTGTGTTATTGGCTTCCAAAGGATCCCAGCTTTCATTATTGTATGCATCACAATATTCCTTGTGATATTCATTAAAGACCTGAGGTTGTTGTGGCAGCTCGTCTTCAAATATAGCCGACGTTACTAAAACAAGATTAACATTATATATGAGCCGCAACACACGAAAACGTCCCTTGACAACATTTTGACTTTTTATATTTTTTGATGTTTATGAAACACGGTGATTTTCTCTTTAAAAATCTCTTTATTTTATGTTGATATCTTAATTAAAAATGATTTTATCTCAATTTGAAAATTGAATATTGTATTATTAACCGTTAATTTTGACGTTGATGTCGGCGTCTTGGACGACGGCGTTGATTAAATAACAACAAAAAACATAAACAATTACCATTTGCTATAGCATCAACTATTTATATTAAGAAAACATATTCCCTATGATATAATAATTAGGTAAAACACGGAAGTAAAGAGAATTTTGATTAGTAATCAATTGATTACCGGTAACGTCATGAATTGTTACTTTACGACGTTGTCGTCTAAACGTCCGAAGGGATGTTTTCGTGTGTTGCGGCTCATATGTTTCAAACGAATCTTCCTCCTGCTCATTACATTCTAATAAATATACCTCTGCATAATCCTTGGATTGTCCTCTGTCAGATGTATTCGTTTCGTTTTTGTCAAATGTTTAAAATGGCAAAGCAGATTTTACATGGAGTGATATAGGGAAATGTTAAAGGTATCTACTTCGCTATATCAGCTGTCCCGATGCAAAGTCAGCTCATTGAATGGTGCCATTTCAATTTGATATTTCCGTTTTTGCCCGTCATCCAAGATGGACGCCTTACCTAACATATACAAATATTAAGGATATTGTCTAACAACATCTCCCTCATCTCCCAGGAAACCTTTAATTATATTTTACTAAAATGCCCTGTACATGTACATTTGGTTAACCACCTTCAAGTGTATGCTGGTCTGTGTCTTCAATAAAATGCAAAATGTCATCCACGACAACGCGACGTTATGAGGAAAATATAACACATATTTGCTTCTCGGAAACTGCTTTTTATATATATTCATCAACGATTTGAGTCTTACATATATGTGATGTTGCAAACATCAAAGTATAAATTTACAGAAACGCCTTTATATAACACTCAAAAATTGACGTCATCAATGTTTAACTCAAATAAGGAAATACATTTCTGTCACGTTCTTGATGTTAATATTATTTGTTAACTATGAGTGGTGTTTCAGTCGTGGCCATATTACTATAGAATTCGGTTCATGAGATGTATACTTGTTAATGTGACATACAACAATGTATACTATCGTTATAATTTCATACTAAATATTTAGAGAATATTATGCCATTGCCTTTTACTATCACGTTTATTAGACGAGGCTTAGAAAACAAAGGGTGGCGAGGCTCTCCCGAGCTATTCTGCGTTTCCGTGCCGTTTTTAATGAACTTGATAGAAAAGGGCTCGAACATAATATTCTTTTTATCATGTAGATTATCTACATTTTCTGTATAGTTTACTAGTTTTGTATATTAAACAGAATGCAACGCTTGTCATGGATGCCCCCATATTTTGTTTTCTATATGACTTTAGATAACGTTTCGTGCAATAACCGCCAAGGTATTCCGCTTGCTTTTGTTTTATTCGTCACTGCCCAATAAAGCAAACTTTATTAGGCCATCCCTTTATCGGGAAAACAAGTGTATATCTGCATGATAACAAAGTGGGGCATTGGACAAATGCCGGATTGATATCAGTCAATGAATAGGTGACGTTTAACAGTTTAAGACTTTTATAAGGTCAAAAAGTCATGTCGAAAAGATCACGATATTATACTGACGTGATTATGGACAACAGGATCTCTGTAAACTAAAACACGTGCACTTTAAGGATGAGTTTTGATTCAAAATTATTCAATCTCATTTGTTACTGTCTTCGGTATCAACATTTAAAGAAACTATAGCTGTGTGTTTGGCTAGTGTGTGAGTTCCTAAAGTAAATGGGGAAAATCAAGACAACAACACGGGACCTATGACGATTTGTTAAAGAAAGTTTCTTCCGTTGGACATCTTGTTGCTCTTTTTTAACATTCTGAAAGGGCGCGGACAGTGTGTTTGTTAGGGGTTGGTGTAGGGTCAAGACAAACAAATGTATGTCCCCTTGCATGCAGCACAAGCCTTCAGTAGTTCGAATTTGTACATGTACACTTTATTTGTATATTTCACATCTATTACAACAAATTAGCAATTTGGTAGTAAACATCGTTGAAAATAAACAATAAATGCTGTAACTATACTTTCAATACGAAATTACGAACTAGTAAGTCGACACAGAAATTATGTCCTTAGTTGGTACAATCGCCGTAAGAGTGAATGGCAAGATCTCTATGGGTGCACTTTTGTTTTTCATATTCGCAGCTGAAAAAAACAAACTAGTATTAGATTTGTAGATAATGATCATGCAAAATATCATTGGAAACATCTCGATCAATACATGGAATTATATCTCGAATGTATTGGTTACGTCATACTAAAATGGGGCGTGGTAGAATACCGACAAAAGGCATTCCCAGTCAAAACCAATATTATCATCATTTTGTCAGTCATTTAGACGGTGTTCTATCTATAGAACCTGGTAATAAACCCCAGCGGCCTTTTTTTTGCCGCTGACCGTTCCAAGACGGTAGCCCTGTTGTCAACCTTTTTGTGTTTGTCCTGTATTTTTTTGGCTTTTTATTCATCTTTAAATTTGTTCTTTGTTTCTGTGTGTGTTTGTAGTTGACTGTCGTCCTTGAATGCTGCTTTTCCTGTTCGATTTTTATATCTATGTTTTCTATCTATAATTCATTTACATTTATGCGAAGATATAACCGCCATCTATATTGTAATAATTAACATCCAACGCAGTTCGTACACCAACACGTGTGACAAACGGACATATTGGTTCACTTAGCAACAGTGCACTACGTTTTGTCTCGTTGACCTCCGGTAATATATTTTGTTTTCGATGTTTAAGACTCTACAATATGGCAAATTACAGCTTATTATTCTCAATATTTCAGTACGGATTTTCTTTAAATCATGTCGGAAAAAGTTGTTAACGTCTAGAGTAAGATATATTTTATAACTAACGGATTAACACTTAGTAGAATAGGCAAATGAAGAGTAGTTTCATTCAGGAGCAAAATAACAATATTGTATCTAAGCAGTACTGTGTGCACCATCAGTTTATCCAACAGAACTTGTAACAGTCTACGACAAATTATACTTCCAACGTAATGTTTTGGGTAAATATAGATATAAAATTCGAAAAAGGAAAAGTAGCGTTCCAGAACGACAGTCAACCACAAACACACACAGAAACAAAGAACAACTTACACACAGAAACAAAGAACAACATTGCAGATGAATAAAAGGCCAAATAAGACATAGTAAAAGGGTTGGCAATAGGGCTACCGCCTTGGAAGTTACAAATTAATGTCAGTTCAGTTAGTGTACAGCAATGGTAAAACTGCAATTACTTAATATAACAATACCATATTCAGTGTGTTAAATGTATACGTAAATTATTTTTTTAAAATTCTTAAATTTCTCACTATTGGTTAAAAGAGGTCTGGTTTTGACCCCAAACAAATAAATTTTCTGAAATTAAAGGACACATTCTGTGGTTGTTCTTTTTAAACTTGCCTGTTTGCCATCACTACAAACTTCAAAAACACTTTGCCAACTTGTATTATCATAACCCTGATCTATTTTCAAAATATTTCAAAATATAAAAATCATGTAAGAACTATTTTTCAATAAAAACTATCACAACCTGACTTCTATGCTGACGTGATTAACAAACTTCGTGAGATCCTTGGCGATGATCACTTTCATACCATCTTTAAAACAGTTTGACACTATCATTGCGCAACGTACTGCACGTTTACTGGTTGACCCATTTACAGTTCGCCGCTATGCTTTCCATTTTGCCTTACAAATACCCAACAGAGTGTGCACTCTATTATGATGCCTACATAAATTCTGAAGGTATGGTCCACTAGCTTGTCATGTCGTGCCCTTAACGGGGTTTTTTTCTCGTGTTGCTCAGGCTTCTGCAGTCATTGAGTACTTGCTTTGTAAAGTGCTATACTTGTGTTTTTATATTTACATATACATGATCATCTGTGTGGTTTACGTATATCACATATTAATGCTACCTTGTTTGTTAGAGGATATAGCCTGGCAAGGTTTTCTTTATTTACACGGTCCCATTTAGGTGGGATGACAACGGGGTAATATTGATATCTGGTTAAAATCCAAAGCGGCTTTTTAGAACCTACCCCTATTGTCTACCCTTTATGCTTGTTGTTTCGTTAACTGTTCTTTTATTCATCCTTTGTGTTTTTGTTTGTTTTTTGTTGTTATTTTTTATTACGTATTTTTGGTATTACTGTGGTCGTAAGCGGTAGCTAGGATATTTCACTACCGCTCATGAACAGTCTCAATCAAACCGATAATGCAATATTTCGTATGTGTCGTGCTCGGTCGTTTCCAAAGGTCCATTATCATACTCTTTTGTAAATGCAACATTTCCTGTTCGACTTCTACTGACACTTAAACTTTTAGATAAAGAAAACTTGTTAACAAATGCCTGGTTTTCCAAAGATTCCATTCTGGATAATGACTGAGATACGTTATTATTATAATTCATTGCGCAAAGTTCAGTACCCTCATCTATAAACGAGATGTATACATACTAGTTGGCGTATGTCCGGCCATCAGACCCGCACACTTTCTTGACTTCCGTAGCACAGTCTTGTTTGCTTAGAGTCGTACAGAAAAAGTCAAACACAACTTCCGCGCCTTGTACGGGGGTTGGAGTGCTGATGTCAGCGTCTGTGCACGCGCCTGGATGACGGAGGTCGATGTTTGTGTCCATACAATGTGCACGACTGAATTCACACCTGAAAACCGATAAGAGTTTTTAGAAACTGACAGTATGTCTACCTTGCTCGCTCTGTCTAATAAATGGCTGTTTTTTAATAGTTTCTTTTTTCCTGATGTGTGTATCATACTACTTTCATTAATTCATAAGTGATTTAGTCATGTATATTGACAGGCTGGGGTTGTCGAATATACAAATATAGGTCATTAAAGCTACAGAGTCCCTATATCAATCGATTTCTTCTTTGTAGGCGTGTCTTTACTTGTAACTTCATGTTCACCAGCTCATGTCGAAATCGGGTATTTAAGCGAGCAAATATAGCGAAGGAAATCATTTACTGTATATACATCGACCAATGCACATCGTACCTGTACACAGGTAACAGTAATATTTACAAAAAAAAAAGTTAGCTTCTTTCGAGGCTCGAACACACGATCTTCTGGTTTCAAGTCCTGTGCTCTATCCACTGAACTACAACGCTACTTGAGAAAATAGTATACTAACAACCATATATTATGAGGCAAAATAACTTAACATATTTGAACGCAACTAATGATGGATCAATACATATGCAGTCCATATTGTCGCACGTGTAAATTAACATTGCCTGGTGTAATACTGTATCTTATCAATATGAAACTAATACTTCGCCTCAAATCAACGATATCTCGACTTGTTATTTAGCGCTTGATGAGTTTGTGTGCGCGCTCTTGTTATTACGTAATGCCTATTTAGTGTTAAAAATGCTACACAATACCAATAAATAGCAGTGGTCTAGAGGTTCAGCGTACATCTTTCAAATCTTACAAGTGCGAGGCTGTGGTTCAAATCCCGTTCCGGGCAACTATTTTTTTATCACATATATTCTGGAGCCGTGTATTTATCGATGTTACCTGTACGGAGGCTAAATAAAAATGTGAAATTGTACGTATCGATTTCTCCTTATATACCGACTTTTGGGGTGTTCGTCGATTTGAAACTACTTCACACGTGACTCATTCATATTCATGAGTTATTACCAGTTAAAATAGGGACTGTACAGCTTTAAGATTCAAACGTTAAAACGTGTACTACATATTAACATCCCAAATTATTTCGATTTAACAACCTACTGCGCCATTTAAGTCTCAATTACACTTATTAATAATAAAATTCACCTGAAACAATAATTATATGAAATTGTATGCCTCGTCAGCCAAATAGATATATGTATAGGCAGCATTGTCTAAAGGAATGTAATCTCAAATACGTCCCTTAAACCACATAAGTTTACGAGTGTCATAAGGACGATACGAACGTTTTGCTCCATCAGAGTTTACATAAGATAAATATTCCAAACTTTTCCAGACTACATTGTGACATTTGATATGCTTACAGGTTTTGATACGTGACTAGATTTGTTCCGCATGTCGGATCCAGTTTAAAGTGATCACAGTTAACCACCTGACTTGTAACCCAATCGCAACTCAAAAATGTTTGTCCAAAACTGGAACCTGAAAAGTATAGATACACATAATGTAGACCTCTTCATGGCTAAGCATACTCTTAAAACAAAAGACATTGGCATCCTTTTTCAACAGAAGCATATATCACAGAAACCACTTTATAGACACTAATTGTTGACTCGTTGTACCTTTGCAAGTTTTAGCACCACTAATTAATCGCATGAGTAAATTAATCCATTTTTCTGAATTAAAAATAAAACATGTGTGCGTGCGTGCGTGCGTGCGTGTGTGTGTATGTGTGTTTACTCTTATCAACGACGAATACTTCTTCATTAAGAATCCTACTGTTGTACGGGATAAAATACATCCAGGAAGGCCTTACAGCAATATAACTCAATTTAGCAAATAATTAAAAGGTATACAAAATATATCTCACCAGAAAACGTGACCAATATTGCCAGTACGGTTAAAACGTTCATGATGACAAAGTGGCGCGTGTTGGATAGTAGGTTATATGTACTTAATAGTTGTTATCATGGGCCAGACTGGCATCGCTATAGCAATGTGATTATGTCTTAGCAAACGTGATATAACTATACAAGAAATGCTGATATAAAGTTATAATTTTATATCAGAAGCCCAGGCCCCATGTTTACAAACAAACTTAAGTCCCATTTCAAGCGTCAGCTCAAAACGCAAATATTTCGTTTAGCTAAACTTATTTTGATTAATGTTTTTCATGGGAAACTTTCGTGATATTTTTAATGTTTACTTTTGCATGAAATACTGCTTAAATTTGTTTGTGAACTTGGGGCCTGATATGGTCAGTAACTGACTTGCCAAGGCATTGTTGACACATGTTGGATTCTCTTTCATAACTGGTATTCAATATTTATATAACTAAGAGAATATTTATATAACTTGGAGACTTTACATAAAATAATATATAACTAAGAGACTTTACATAAAATGTATATATAATTAAAGGGGATGTAGCGACACAGCCAAACAAGCTCTGTTATTGAGAGTTCTGATAAACTTGGAAAAAGGTAAAGGTATTATCAAAATCGGATTATAAACAAAAAAGATATGACCATTTAAAGGTTGTTCTAAAATGAATATGGGAGCCGCCATTTTTAGAACTATGACATCATAGTTCCATATTACCATATATGGAATATTGATAAATATCATTTAAAGCGAAGAAAATCACTGCATAAGAGTGATTTTTTTTACTGGTCATATACAGAATTATTGCATATTTTTCATACTGTTGCTGTCATTTTTTCCCTATAAATCAGTAAATTTTCATAATTTTAAATATTCCATATATGGTCATTAGAACCGTGGTGTCATAGCTCTCAAAATGGCCCCGCTTCCATATCCGCTTCAACAGAAACTTCAACTGATCATATCTTCTTTGTTTATGATCCGATTTTGATAATTCTTTCACCCTTATTCAAGTATTTCAGAACTTTCAATTATAAAGATGGGTTGGCTGTGTCGCTACATACCCTTTAAGACTCTACATAAAATTATATTACTAAGCGGCTTTACATAAAAAATTATATAACTAAGACTCTGCATGAAATTATATAACTAAGACTCTACATGAAATTATATAACTAAAAGACGTTTCATATAATTCTGTAACTAAGAGACTACTTAGCAAATAATATAACCAACAGACTTTACAGCGTTGACATTATTATGTTCCTGTTGATTAAAAAGCAGTTTATTAGTGTGTTTTTATACCCATCAAAGGTGTTTCAAAACAAGCATACGTACACACATATAGATCTAGAGTTTAGCTTTTTCTATATATCAGTATATTGAAGGGAAAACAATGCAACTTGGTAAGACAAGTACTATTCCATATAAATCTCAAGACGTTTTGTAAAAAGTGGGTTGCAGCTAGTTAGCGTAAGGACAAAACTGTGTTGTTGTTGTAGACGTTTTAATCACTGTACACTTTGTAATACGAAGTTCATAATTGTTGAAGTTCCGCCTTGAAAATGTCAGAAATTTCTGTACTGTATGTAATGTAAAAATGTAAAAAGATTGTAAAATGTTAAATTCTATGTTTGCTCAAATGCTTTAGTAAACTAGTTTTCTATCAATAATGTAACTGTGGAAGAAATATAAAAATATCGGACAGGGAAAGCAGCATTCAAGGAGGACAGTCAACCACAAAACACAGAAAAAGGCGTGCATTTGGTGTGATATGTGTTGTTTTAGTATTTGTTCTGAAAGAGATGTCTAACGTAGCCATGTGTCTAATGTGTTAATAAAGTGATGTTATGTTCTGTTCTGTTCTGTTCGATTAACAACAGCATATAATACATACAATATATAGCGGAAATTCCCGAGTTGCCTTTCTTTTTTCCTTTAGTATAGTTATAGTTTAGCGTTAGAAATGCGCTATAGTTTTAATAAATATGCAAAGGTTATTGGGTGGAGTATTCGTTTTGATCGCGACACTTTGTACGAACTGTACGAACTGTTCTTTAACTAATCAGGTGTTGGTGATCGTGAATTATTACTAAACAGTGTGTCACAGGATGACCTTAGTGGTTGGGCTAACTCAGGAAAGAATCAATGACGGTGAATGCATTTACATAAGTTTAATGCAACTTTTAAAATACAACAAAATGATAATTAATATTTACACGTTAAGAAACTATTAATTCTTCTGAGCAAATGAGCGACAAAACGTACAAGCTGATCGCTCACTCGCTTGAGTAGGTTAACTATTACCACTGCAGTTATAACCTAACTATAATATGTAATTACAATTTCACCACTATTCTACAATTGTACACTACCCTGTCGTAACATATACTACTATTGTACAATACACTGCAATACACTATTGTATTAAACCGGTCATTATGTGCGGCGACTTAAATAGTCTGCCCCAATATTGTCCTTTCCACGGTCTATTACACCGACTCTACTGTTTCTAATAACACTACTTCCTGCCACTACCAGAACTCCAACTTTACACATTGCATCCATCGCATTACCAGTATACTGTTTGCGAAATGGAGTAGGGTCTCTCGTTTCCCTAATCGGCTTTGCTAAAGTGTGCTTAAAGCTACACTGCACTACATCTGTTGGTCTCGACTTATCGGACCGAACAGTACTACACTCAGAGTCTAAACGACTTACCTCTCGTTTCTCTGCTACACTCAGCATGCCCGATATGTCTACATCGGCTGCTGTCTCCTTACCTACACTAGTGGGAAAATACATGGGACTAGTGTCCTCACTATTGTCTTCCGCACTATCCTCAATAACTGCAACATTATCTACGGTTAACACCCCTTGTTGCACATTATCGGTTCTACTGATATACTCTTTCAGCATATTCGCATGAAAGGTCTTTAACTTTCCGTTTATCTCGATACGGTAATCCATAGTGTTCACTATCCCTCTAACGTAAAACGGACCTTTCCATTGTAATAACAACTTGTTATTGTCGGTCGGGAGTAACAGTAACACCTGGTCATCTATCTTAAACTTCCTAGCTCTAGCTTTCTGGTCATAGTACCGTTTATACTTGGTACTTGCCTTAACTAACTGACTTTGAGCTATCTTACAAGTCTCCTCTAGTTTCTCCTTCAGATCTAAAACATACTGATAGGTAGTCTTAACCTCATCACTATCTACTTCACCTGCCCACATCTTTCTAAGAATCCTCATGGGACCTCTAACTGATCTACCGTACAATAACTCAAACGGAGAAAATCCTAAACTCTCTTGTGGAACCTCTCTAAATGCAAACAATAAAGCATTGAGATACTTGTCCCAATCTTTGGGTCTCTCGGTACACATACGCCGTAACATTTGTTTTAACGTCCCGTTAAATCGTTCGACTAACCCGTTACACATAGGGTGATATGGTGGACAATAACCTGCTTACTTCAGCCATAAGTTCTGACGTAAACTGTGACCCACAATCAGTCAGCATTTCCTCTGGTACACCTAGCCTACTGAACATATCAACTAATGCCTCAGCTACTCTCTCAGTTTCAATTGAGGGCAATGCAACTGCCTCCGGATACCTAGTTGCATAGTCTACCATGGTTAAAATGTACCTATTTTTCCTATCCGACACTGGAAAAATTGGTCCAACTATGTCTACGGCTACCCGCTTAAATGGTGTATCTATCAGTGGCATCTGACCTAAATGTACTTTGGTCACTCGACCTTTTGGTACTGTCCTTTGGCATACATCGCAGGACCTACAATACCTAGTTACATCTCCACTAACGCCTGGCCAATAAAATTCTGCCAATACTCTATCTGACGTTTTCTTTACGCCTAAATGATCTCCCATAATCGACTCATGAGCTACCTTAAGCACTGTCGTTCTATACTGGGTAGGAACCACTAATTGGTGAAACTGTCTCCTACCACTATCTTCAAATTCTCTGTACAATAACCTATTCTTATGTACAAACTTACAACTACCGGACCCTTTACACTTCTTCAATACACCATCCTTGGCCTTCACCTTACAAGGACCTAATGACTCGTCTTGAGTTTGTGCTTCTATAAACTCCGCTTTAGATATGTCACCTACGGCTGCAGGAACCTTTAATTTTCTATAAGCCTGAGCTTGCTTCTGAACCTGCGCTCTAGTCTCTACTGCATTACTTATGCTACTTCTAAAATCGGACATTACCGGAAGTGCTGAACCATCTATGTTCCCTATCGTTAAATCATACATCGGGTCATCCATACATAGTGCCTCTGTCGTCCCTTTAAAGAAAGGTGTATCTACATCTATTCTCGCTATTGGCACGTGCTCTACCGACTTATTTAACAACATACACGGTGACTGTTTACCTACCAACTGGTCATCCGTAACTAAACTTCGCCTAACTACCACACCTGTACAACCTGTATCCCTTATTACAATTACGTCCGTGCCATTCACTCTACCATCTGCCGTTGGAAGATTTGCATACGGAAAGAGACATGTTCCGATCTTCGCCATTACACCATCCGCTTTAACACAACAGCTACTACTCTCGGTTTTAATAACCGGGCTATTACTACCTCTGCCTCTACCTCTACCTCGGTTTTGACTCCCTACATTGTTGTCCACTCTACTATTTTCACTAAAATTGTCTACGACAGCGGACACTTTCACCGCTTTCCTACACTCATGTGGCGCATGATTCCCATTACAGTGACGACAACGAATAAAAGGTCTACCTATGTTACCACTATTGCTACCTCCTCGAGCACCCATCGAACTACCTCCACCTCTATAGTTTCCACTCTGGCCTTTCTGTTTATGATCGTCCCCTTGCCTATCTCTGAAAGTTCTGTCTTTCGACACTACATTATGAGCTCCACCTCTAGCCTCGGCAAACTGATCTGCTTGAGTTGCCATTTCATCTACACTAGTTAGTTTTCTTTCTTTAAGAAATAAGAACAGATCTCTACTACAAACATTGAATAGCTGGTCCCGCAACAAGAAATCTATGAGGCCCTGATAAGTCTGCGCTACCTTCCCTAACTCTAACCACCTATCTAAGTAATTTCTAGATCTACTAATGAACTGAATAAATGACTCGCCTTTCTCTAAACCGCTTTCTAAAACCTTCTTCAGTTAGCTCAAATCTCTTTAAAAGAGCATCCTTTAACTTGTCATAGTCAAGAGCATCTACACTAGGTAATCTAGAAAATACATCTAAGGCCTTGCCTCTCAATAACGCACTTAAATGAACTGCCCACTTATCTTTGGTCCATTCCTGTAACTCAGCATAACGCTCGAACCGTAACAAGTAACTGTCCATGTTATCTTTGTCAGCATCAAAGTATGGTAACTTCGAACCTTTTAACTTCCCAGAATAACTATCTTTCCCTACAGTTCCACTGTCCTTACTATGTGTCTTAGCTGCTTCCAACTCTAAAGCTAACTTATGATCAAACTCTTTTTGCTCCCTCTCCATCATCATATTAGCCTTAGCTAGTCTACCATCTGTTTCGAACCTCTCATGTTCTAACTCTTGCTTCTCCCTTACTATTCTACTTTCTAATTGTAGCTTCTCTGTGGCTAGTCTACTTTCTTCATCTCTTCTCTTTAGCTAACCTACCTTCTAATTCTAACCTCTCTGTAGCTAATCTACCTTCTAATTCTAACTTCTCTTTATCAGCATCTAGCTTCTCTTTATCAGCATCTAACTTCTCTTTAGCTAATCTACTTTCTAATTCTAGCTTCTCTGTGGCTAGTCTACTTTCTTCATCTCGCTTCTCTTTAGCTAACCTACTTTCGAATTCTAGCCTATCTTTCTCTAATTCTCTTTCCTTAAGTCTAAATTCCCTTTCCCTAGCCTGTTCGTCTTTAACAAAGGTTCTCAGCTCCTCACCAGCATACCCTAACTCCTTACCCATTTCCGTAAGATCCTTTATGGACGTCATGGTTATAGACATTGTGAACTACACACTACAATAATTACAATACCCACGTCACTAATAATTCTACTCACCTAACTACTAATGGTAAGTCACTGTGTCCTCAGTAAATACCTGGGCATCATCATAGGACAAGTTACATACACATTTGTACTAGCGCTAACTACTAACGGTTATGTATAGATAGTATCTAGCTTCCACAAAATATATACACTACATAAAATATCTTAATTTGATATTGGACATAAACCTTAAACAATCATCGAAATGTGTATAACATGTATATTTACTTCTCCCATCAATATAAGTATACTCGAGTGTCACAACATGAGTAGAACGTCTTGTTCGCCAACCTAATTGGATACTATGTGTATATCAAGGGAGGTAAAACAAACACCCAAATTATTGAGCAAAAGTGCCTCAGACCCACTCGTGTAGACCACTGCGACCTCGCGTCAAGGAAAGAACGGACAAAACAACAGTTTGGACTCACCCAACCCTTGTCGTGTCTTGACTTCCAAGCTGTGGCCGTGATCGTCGACAGTCGCCTTGATGGATCAGAGGGTGGTACACAATTCTAAAATAATAAGTAGAGATTTAGTATATCATAATAAAGATCACTTATTGATTCTTTCCCTCCGTAGTCGCCCAAAATCCCACTACTCTGATAACCAGTTGTCACAGGATGACCTTAGTGGTTGGGCTAACTCAGGAAAGAATCAATGACGGTGAATGCATTTACATAAGTTTA
The DNA here is from genome assembly GCA_037043455.1 of Cyrtodaria siliqua. Taxonomy (NCBI): domain Eukaryota; kingdom Metazoa; phylum Mollusca; class Bivalvia; order Adapedonta; family Hiatellidae; genus Cyrtodaria; species Cyrtodaria siliqua. The sequence continues at coordinate 12,060 of JAWPHD010002864.1, read as the reverse complement.
ATGCAACTTTTAAAATACAACAAAATGATAATTAATAGTTACACGTTAAAGCTACAGAGTCCCTATATCAATCGATTTCTTCTTTGTAGGCGTGTCTTTATTTGTAACTTAATGTTCACTAGCTCATGTCGAAATCAAGTATTTAAGCGAGCAAATATAGCGAAGGAAATCATTTACTGTATATACATCGACCAGTGCACATCGTACCTATACACAGGTAACAGTAATTTTTACAAAATAAAATTTAGCTTCTTTCGGGGCTCGAACATACGACCTTCTGATTTCAAGTCCCATGCTCTATACACTGAACTACGATGCTACTTGAGAAAATAGTATACTAACTACCATATATTATGAGGCAAAATAACTTAACATATTTGAACGCAACTAATGAAGGATCAATAAATATGCAGTCCATATTGTCGCACGTGTAAATTAACATTGCCTGGTGTAATACTGTATCTTATCAATATGAAACTAATACTTCGCCTCAAATCAACCATATCTCGACTTATTATTTAGCGCTTTATGAGTTTGTGCGCGCGCTCTTGTTATTACGTAATGCCTATTTAGTGTTAAAAATGCTACAAAATACCAATAAATAGCAGTGGTCTAGAGGTTCAGCGTACATCTTTCAAATCTTACAAGTGCAAGGCTGTGGTTCAAATCCCGTTCCGGACAACTATTTTTTTATCACATATATTTTGGAGCCGTATATTTATCGATGTTACCTGTACGGAGGCTAAATAAAAATGTGAAATTTTACGTATCGATTTCTCCTTATATACCGACTTTTGGGGTGTTCGTCGATTTGAAACTACTTCACACGTGACTCATTCATATTCATGAGTTATTACCAGTTAAAATAGGGACTGTACAGCTTTAAGAAACTATTAATTCTTCTGAGCAAATGAGCGACAAAACGTACAAGCTGATCGCTCACTCGCTTGAGTAGGTTAACTATTACCACTGCAGTTATAACCTAACTATAATATGTAATTACAATTTCACCACTATTCTACAATTGTACACTACCCTGTCGTAACATATACTACTATTGTACAATACACTGCAATACACTATTGTATTAAACCGGTCATTATGTGCGGCGACTTAAATAGTCTGCCCCAATATTGTCCTTTCCACGGTCTCCTTTCCTCGGATCGCTTTAATTTTCATCCGGTAAGGCTGCAGAGTCAGTGCCCACCTCATTAACCTACTGTTAGCTACCTTTGCTTTATTCATATAAGCTAACGGTTGGTGGTCAGTCTCCAAGACAAATTCCTTACCAAAAACATATCGGTGGAATTTACTGACACCCCACACTACTGCAAGACACTCCCTTTCGATAACAGAGTAGTTACATTCCCGGGGTAATAGTTTCCGACTTGCGTAAGCCACGGGGAGACTACACCCATCTTGCTCTTGCAGTAGGACTGCACCCACCCCGATATCGGAGGCATCCGTTCTGAGGATAAACTCCTGGTCAAGTTCAGGTAATTTTAGTATTGGGGTTTTGACCAGACTCCCCTTTAAAGAGACAAAAGCTCGCTCCTGGCTTTCCCCCCAAGTTATCCTATTGGGCTGACCTTTCTTTGTCAAGTCTGACAAAGGTGCAGCTATAGCCGAAAAGTTTGAAATAAACTTCCTGTAAAAACCCGCCAACCCTAAAAATGACCTAACTTGTTTCTTTGTCTCGGGTCTTGGTGCTTCCTGAATTGCCTTAACCTTGTCGGGGTTGGGTTTCAATTGCTGGTCCCTCCCGACAACATGACCCAGACACTCTATATCTGCGTAACCTATGTGACACTTGCTAGGTTTTGCAGTCAGTTTAAACCGGCGTAGCCGTTCCAACAGATTACGTAGAGCCTTAATATGGTCTTCAAATGTTGTTGTAAACACCAGGATGTCATCTACAAAACTGTCTGTGTTGGACAAATCCTTCAGGACTTTCCTCATTAACCTACAGAATGTTGCTGGGGCGTTTACGAGACCAAAGGGCATGACCTTGAACTTAAAAAGTCCTTGCGAAGTTTCGAAGGAGGTCATCTCTTTAGCTCGGTCTGAAAGTGGGACTTGCCAATACCCTTTACTGAGGTCTAACTTGGAGAAATACGAATATCCCGCAAGCTTAGAGAATACCTCCTCAATATTAGGCATTGGCTCTGCATCAAAGATGGTACGTTTATTGAGCTGCCTAAAATCGATGCAGAATCGAATTGACCCATCTTTCTTCTTAATAAGTACGACTGGGGATGAAAATGGGGCGTTTGAAGGTTCGATGACACCCAATTTCAACATGTCTTTCACCTCCTCATCAACAATTGATCGGGAGTGAAATGGAATGGGATACCCCTTAATTCTAATTGGTTCCCCTGATGTGAGTACAATATCATGTTGCACTCCATCTGTCTGCCCCGGGTTTTCGGACAGTGTCGGTTTTTATCTGTAACCTCCTATTCAACTTTAAGACTTTGTTGAGCTATCAGTTGACCTTTTGTAGACACGTAACATATTTAATAAGAAATGTTCGTTTTTGTTTGTGATTTTCTATATTTTTTGGTTAATTCAATGTTGTTTTAAATTTTATTTGTTTGTTTTGTGCTCTATTTAATGATATAATAAAATTATCATCGTTAAATTAAATTGCTCTGGAAGCTTGTATCACCTCTAGGTATTATTACCTATTCGAGGTGAGTTTGTGTGTGCGTGTGTGTGTGCGTGTGCGTGTGCGTGAGAGAGAGAGAGATCTTCTTAGCAATGTAATTCCTTAATGCTCGTGTGATCGTTCCCGTACAATACGCTAAAGGACAAATGTACATTGCTTTGTTAATAATGTAATAGTATTTCTTTATGTTACTGCCTTATGGAGAGAAAAAAATGGTAACACAGAAAGTAAAACAGTACACGTTCTCTCTCATCCTCTACGTATACTTCATCAAATTCGCATCAAATTATTTCTTTACTTTTCTCATTATTTTAATGATAATATATTGTAATTATTTGTTTTTGTTAACAACATATTTCATAGTCGTATACCCATTAGTTGGCTTTTTCGGTGTAAAGGGGCTGGAGTGGCTCAGTATAATGGACCTGAAACCGCAGGACTCGGGTTCAAGCCTCACCAGTACCACTGAGCCTCGTCAGTTGGATAGGGACGTCAACTGGTCGGTCCCGTGTATCAGAGCAAGTAACAGAAACATAGCAATCTATTAATAAGTAAGTGTAGGGTAGTTTCTCGGATTCCTGTGTATTTTTCTAGTCTCTCTGTGGTGGTTCTAAATACAATAGTATATGTTGATGAACCGTCAAACAGCATTTGGTTCCGTTCCGGTGCTTTCCTATACAAAATAAATGCCAAGGCGCTTTTTTGGAATAAATACTTTAATTTGGCCTAGTTCTATTAATTTTAAAATCTTATCTTACAAGCCGTTTCGAAACAAGATAAGGAAATAAAATGTGAATTTTGTTGTAATTTAGTAGTTGAACATTTAATAACTCAGCCACGATGACGTCTTTCGGCATTGTGCTAATGTGCGCTTGCTTCTCAGGTACGTTAATTGAAAATGTTTATTACAGTGATCTCTTGTTTACTATGTATTGTAGATAATTGTCGATATTGATGTCTCGGGGTTAGCTAATGTATGTCATTTCTTCAACAATGATCATGATAAAAGTGTCTGTAATAGTCATAACAAACATATCGGTAAATATGAAGAAATCAATCTTGAAATAATGATGTTCAGTCTAACTTTTGGTGAAATACAGTTATTTCCTCTCATAAAAAAAATCATAAAAAATGGTGCATTGCTTACTTAGGTGTTTTGAATGTGTGTGGTGTCAGCCAGTGCTCTAGTTGACATATCCACATATCAGGAAGTGGTGGTGCAAACTTCCAGGACACTTAATCTAGTAATGATCCCCTTTATTATATACCTTAGATAGTAAAGAACACAAACAACAGACATTGTTTTATTGAGTCTGTTCATGAGAGGTAATCTATTATGCAACACCTCTCATGCCCTCTAGCACCGGCTTTATAGGTATTCTACGTTAAAGTCACAATGATTTGACATGTTTACATATATGTTAGTAGTAGTAGTTGTAGTAGTTGTTGTAGTAGTAGTAGTAGGAGTAGTAGTAGTAGTAGTGGTGGTAGTTGTAGTAGTAGTAGTAGTAGTATTAGTGGTGGTAGTTGCAATAGTAGTAGTAGTAGTAGTAGTAGTGGTGGTGGTAGTTGTAGTTGTAGTTGTAGTGGTAGTGGTAGTGGTAGTAGTAGTAGTAGTAGCAGCAGCAGCAGCAGCAGCAGCAGCAGTAGCAGCAGCAGCAGTAGTAGTAGTAGTAGTAGTAGTAGTAGTAGTAGCAGCAGCAGCATCAGTAGTAGTAGTAGTAGTAGTGGTGATGGTAGTTGTAGTTGTAGTTGTAGTTGTAGTAGTAGTAGTGGCAGCAGCAGTAGTAGCAGCAGCAGTAGCAGTAGTAGTAGTAGTAGTAGTAGCAGCAGCAGCAGCAGCAGTAGTAGTGATGGTAGTTGTAGTTGTAGTAGTAGTAGTAGTAGTAGTAATGGTTGTAGTGGTAGTGGTAGTGGTAATGGTAGAAGTAGTAGTAGTAGTAGTAGTAGTAGTAGTAGTGGTAATGGTTATTGTGGTAGTGGTAGTGGTAGTAGTGGTAGTGGTAATGGTAGTGGTAGTGGTAGTGGTAGTGGTAGTTGTAGTGGTAGTGGTAGTGGTGTGGTAGTAGTAGTAGTAGTAGTTGTTGTAGTTGTTGTAGTAGTTGTAGTAAGTAGTAATAGTGGTAGTGGTAGTGGTAGTGGTAGTGGTAGTAATAGTGGTAGTGGTAGTGGTAGTGGTAGTTGTGGTAATGGTAGTGGTAGTAGTAGTAGTAGTAGTTATAGTTGCTGTGCTGTAGTTGTAGTAGTAGTATTAGTAGTAGCAGTAGGAGTGGTAGTAGTAGTAGTAGTAGTAGTAGTAGTAGTAGTAGTTGTAGTTGCTGTGCTGTAGTTGTAGTAGTAGTAATAGTAGTAATAGTGGTAGTGGTAGTGATTGCGGTAGTGGTTGAAGTAGTAGTAGTAGTAGTAGTAAAGTAGTGGTAATGGTAGTGGTAGCAGTTGTACTGGTAGTGGTAGTGGTAGTGGTAGTGGTAGTGGTAGTGGTAGTGGTAATGGTGGTAGTGGTAGTGGTAGTGGTGGTAGTAGTAGTAGTAGTAGTAGTAGTAGTAGTAGTAGCAGTGGAAGTGGTGGTAGTAGTAGTAGTAGTAGTAGTAGTAGTAGTAGTAGTAGTAGTAGTAGCAGTAGAAGTAGTAGTAGTAGTAGTTGTAGTAGTAGTAGTAGTAGAACTAGTAGTAGTAGTAGTAGTAGCAGCAGCAGCAGTTCGTGTTGTTGTTGTTGTTGTTGTTGTTGTTGTTGTTGTTGTTGTTGTTGTTGTTGTTGTTGTTGTTGTTGGAATAAACTACAATACTGTACTGCTGTAAATGATCGCTCATTTCCATTTTCTCTATTTTAGTTGCTTCCTGCCAGTTTTTAAACTGTGACTGGGTGGCCAGCCTTGATTGTGCCACGTATTCACCATTTCAGGAATGTGGAACGGATGGTGTCACATATGGTAACAGGTATGAAAAAGTTCCCGAATGCGTCTATATCATTATCTTGGGGCGTCCATCGCCTAGCGGTTAGTGTCTCTGGCTTGAGATCACTTGCCCTCACCGGTGTGGGTTCGAGCCCTCATTGGACCAGGAATATTTATTTGAGGAAGCTACCCAGCTGGCTTGCGGAACGTCGGTGGTTTTACTCAGGTGCTCGCCCTTGCACGAAAATGGCCCGAAGCTGGGGTCCTCCTCCACCAATGGAAGGTGGAAAGTCGCCATATGACTTTAGCTGTTGATGCGAATATAGCATTCAATTAATTTCAACTGGCCCTGTGTGGTTCCCGGGGGCCCCCGTTTGGTCACGGGGCAAAGAATAGGGCCACTGCAGATCCCTTTGGAGGGGTAGGCAAAGGGGTAAAATCCCCCCCCCCCCAATTCATGTTCATTTTATCATTTTTTGTTTGTGTTCATTAAAGGTCTTCATCACGATCCCTGCATTGTTTCAGGTGCTATCTCGCTCGCATTAAAAGAGCAGTGGCAGAAAAACAATAACGTGGCTCCAGCGTAAATGGAGTTTCTACGATAGAATTTGCAACAACTCTGCAGTTCAGGGTGGGAGGTTCTAGGCCCATTTTCCATATTTTATCTCGATGTACATGGAAGATGAGCCTGGCATGTTCATGCCTGTTAGGCGCCACATAACCTTTTCATGTGTTGGTGCGCCTTAAAAATTCATTTCAACTGTCTATATCTCTAAGTAAAAAGTTTAAATCAATTTCGTGAAATCATTTCTTAAAGAGTTTATTTGTTTACAGTAAAGCCTGTTTGTTCGGGACGCTTGTTTCAGCCAAAGGTGTTTCAGCAATAACATAAGTTATTTTAAAGATGCGTACATACATTATGTATAATTATAAACGGCATTTTAGTAGTAAATAAAGACTACCATAGTTTTGAAAATTGGTTGAGAAATAAATATTTTACAGCCAAAATGCTTTTTTAAAGGGGATTTTCCTATGTAAACACCTTGTTGCTAGGACATCAGAAAGTTAAAAATTCTTGAATAACTTCAGTTAGCCTCAATAGTTGCTATACAACTTTCATGATGTCGTAATTTACGTTTCCCAACAAATTAAGCCCTGTTTGGATAACAGTTCTGAAGAAATACAATTGTTGACGAAGCAGAATCGTAAGTTTTGCATTGAAAACGCCCTATCAAAAACAACATTTCCACGTGAAAGTTTTATTTATTTGAAATTTTACTTTATTGAAAAGTAAGGTATTTTTATTTACAACTTACCATTTCTGTTTCATTTATATACAAATTATTTAGTTTCAATTTGAATTCTGTCTGAAAGGTGAAAAAGACCTTTGGTTGAAACAATCGCCCTGAAAATAATTTAATTGCTTAACTCGTATATAGAAAGTATGTGTGTGTTCGTTTTGCAGGTCCTATAACTTATAGGGTTTCTTTTAACAATAACTTAACTTTTCTGTGTTAACTGAAGAACATGCATGTATGCATTAGTTATTGTCTATGTACTGATTTATACAGGTACACTGATATAGGGGTGCCTGGTCGTTTCCATAGTCGGCAAATCATCAATGTCGAATAAGTTCAAATATCCATGGTTTAACCTCGAACCATCTGAGCATTTTCATTTTTAACCCTGTGACATTATATTTGTTTTACAGATGTTGGTTCGCCAAAGCACAGTGTATAAACGCCGATCTACACATTTTGCACGATGGCGCGTGTGCGCCAGCTGAAATGACTACAACGCCACTCCCGAACGCCACGGCACGCCCAAATACCAGCGTCGACGGCGCGGAAGCTGTCCTAGACTTCTTCTGTACGCAGCTCAGTAAGGAAGATTGCGAGGACAAAAACCAACCAGTCTGTGCAACTGACGGATGGACCTATACAAACTAGTACGTATGCAATAAAAACAAAGCAGCAGTGTGGTTTTAAAACCTGTATTATCTTCTCTCATTTGATATTTGTGGCTAAAGCTGATGTTTGTATGGTGTACCACCGGGGTCAAAACTATCGACGGATGCATCTACAAAAAAAACGTGTAGGTGTACCTGTAGATATTACGGTGCGCCTAAATATGTTATGAGTGCAATTACAATATATTTTTATTTGGGAACGATACACTTTGATACATATGTTCTATTTGATGTCCGTTTACTTTTATTAGAATAAACATCATATACTCCTTATTTTATAGTCTATGCATTACATAAACAAAAGCGTTTTGGATAAGCATGGATACATATACTGAAAGGAAAAAGAAACGCAAAAAACTGTCTATACTATACTATTATACACACCTAATTCCACGTAATATTCCAGATATATCTCAACGTGTTTTGTTCACAATGGGGCTACAACTAATTACAGAAAGAACAACTCTGTCATGTAGTAGACCTTTTAATGAAAGTATGTTTTGTTACACGAAATTTATAAATAAATGTTTTCCTTGAAAAAGTCAAGACATTTCAGTATTGTGTTTAATGCTTAGAGATTGCAAAGTTTAAATCCTAAGGTTGCTCACATGCTTGAGCCAAATGCGCATTATTTCGATAATGAAACTTAAAAGGGGTAACCAATGGTGTGTTCGGTGCTGTTTAAACCTTCTTTCCGAAAGGACAGGCCTAATGTGGCTGTACCATTCGATTAGCAGCGGCATATTAAACATACAATATATAGCGAAAATATCCCTTATGCGTTTATTTTTATTTTCAGTATATTAACATACAAATGCAGTGGGTTAATGAGAATATAATCACTTGAGTTAAACGACTTGAGTTATACGTCTTAAATTTAAAATGAAGGGAAATGTATCTGTAGTCTACGATATGTTGATGCAATATACTCAACAATTAGTTATATTCAAAAAACAATTTCGTTTGGAATAAACAAAAACATATTATTATAATTTGCTATTATGCAAGTTGATCTAGAAAAATACTATTGGGACTCCGCGAGTTTTCAAAATAATCAAAAGTGTCGAGTGTACCTTTAAAACCCTTTAAAGCAAGTTTACGTATTACCCAATCTGTATTAAAGGGAGACACGGCAATCTTGTTTTTTTTAAATAACGACGCGATGTGTTTATACACGTTTATACATAACTTGCATTTGCTCAATCGTTAATACATGTATTGATTATAAGAATAGCATTAATCAAATTGGTTTTGCATATTATTAACTGTTGATTATTTTGCACCAATACTACGTTTAAATCTGTGGTAGAAAATGGAAAAATGAAAACTCAAATTTTTTATTTAATTACTAGTATATTCAAACAGGTTTAACGTCAAAATGACATTACATTAATACATCGAGGCATACATGTCAATGTTTGATATCCCTTCAAGATTGCCATGTGTCCCTTTAGGTTTTCCACCATTAATTACATGTAAACCTCCGAGGTGTAGTCGAAAGTAGTTCCTGTAATAAAAAGTAATCCCTCCATTTTTGATGGAAATGGGCATTATAAGATTTTATTTCTATTCGATTTTTGTGATTGTATGTACACGAAGCGTATTAATAGGTTTTACTGGATCACTGATGAACATGTTCGAAATTTCGACTTTATGCTTACACTTGTGAGCAATGAAAACAGTCAGTTAATGAAAACAGCTTGACCTGTTTAGTAAACAAAAAAGAACTTTCTTACATATCTTGTGACCCCACCTTTTCTGGTGATTTTTCAAGTGGAAAATTAGTGTTCTATATGAACATTACACTGCTGCATTATCCATACTTCAGTTGAATTTGCAGCAAATCATTACTATGTGACACTTTAACATTGGTGTCTATGGGGAAAATAATTAGTGGTTTCATACCTTTAATATATCACACCTCTATCTAATATGATGTGCTACTGCTTTCTTTTACAGTTGCGAGTACGACAAAGCCAGATGTACACACAGAGACTTGCACGTCAAGAACTTCGGTCCCTGCATTTAGACAATATAGCTCTACAGTCAAACAAACCGTATATAGTGCGAATTTTGTTAATTATATATGACCATATGGTTTATTTAATGGGGTAACTCCGTTTATGTTGAATGGTTTCGTTAATAAAAACGTACATGCGATATTAGAAGCTTCTTTGTTTGTTATACCTTTAGTCAGGAGTATAAGTTAGTCATCTTATTTATAGTCTTGTCCGTTCGTGAGGTCTTGCATCATTCGCAATATCTCGTACACTGCTTCACAGCATGACTCGAATGTAATACGCAGGTTTCCATATTGGTTACGTCATACTAGCGTGACGCGCGTCAGATTCCCGCCAAAACGAATTTGCATTCAAAATCAAAGTTATCTTCATCATTTTGCAATGTCATTTAGCCGATTGCTCCATCTATAGTTTATTTACGTGAAAGCAGTGATAAAGCCTTACACTCAACGCAAATTACACACGAACACGTGTGGGTAGCTGCTGTATTGTTTACATAGCAACAGTGCACTATGTTCTGTGCCGTTGCCTTCCGGCTAACAGAATGTAAAGATTTTGAACATACCGCAGCGCCGTGATACACACGAGGCGGGATCCCGAATAAAGACGGGATTACCCGAGCGTTCACGATTAGTACGTCTTGCATAATAACTATTAACATCGATTGATGCCATTTTAATATGTTAATTTATGTATTTAATTGCACTAAACTGTTTTCATAATGTTAATTTTATTTTATTAAAAGGACAAGGTATGATAAGGGGGTATTTTGGCCCCCAATATGTTCAAAATGCAAAATAATAATATTTACATATAATCTGTTGTGCATGTTGAAGTAAATTGATCATATTCTATCTCCAAACTATATTTTTATTTATTTTATTTATCTAGAAAAATTAACAGGGTCACAAAAAATGGCATTTTTGGTAATTTTGTTATATTTTGTAGATTTTGGGACCTTTCTGGGCAAGATTTTGATATATAGAGCGCACCTCCGAGCACACACAGTTTTTTTGGCTATTGATTCATTCCTATCAAGTACTTGTCTAAACAAAAATTCAGCTGTGCTTGAGGGTGCGCTCTGTATTTCCAAGACCAAAAACTGATCGAAAACTGCTGAAAATGAACAAAATGTCATTTTTTTAAAGAAAAGGCCTTGTTTGTGAGACTCTTAATCTCACTCAGAGCCTTCAAACCTACTTGTAATGAGTTGTAATATTGATTCACTTCATTTGTAGCTAATCTAGATATTCAAAACTTGTGCATTAAAACTTTCAATATTGGGGGCCAATTTTGTTCCTTATCATACCTAGTCCTTTGCTTCGTATTGTGTCCCGTTTTTTCACTGAACATATAAGGAAACTAGGGTACTGACTTTAACCTAAAATGGCCAAGAAGTTTAAATTGTTAAATAATATACAAACTATAGGTTAGGTTTTGCATTTCACTATACCTTCTGCACAGAAAATATGTGTAAAACACTTATTTATTTAAGTTACATTTAACTGGTCCTTCTTTGCCTTCTTTGTTTTATATAAATCAGATGCATGGCTAAAATTTGAAAACTTGATAAATATAAAAGCTCAGTCTGAAAGTATTACAAGTCAGGGCTGTATTACCCTGTCAATAGTCATGTTATCTGATAAATTATTGCTTCGATTGCTTAAAATAATCAACATTGTATTATTTTAAAACAGCTCATGGAACTATTATATGCGTTCGGTTTGAAACAAGAACATACAAACATCATGACATTAGTTTGGTAGTACTTCCAAGAAGGTCACCATGGTTAGGATCAATCTCTACCCAGAGTACATATATGTGAGTGAAAGGAACGATAACTCTGCGTGGAGATTGGGTTATGATTTACAAAATGGTCACCAGAGGTCATGACTTCCAAGAAGGTCACCAGAGGTCATGACTTCCAAGAAGGTCACCAGAGGGCACATATGTTCACATCAGAAACTTATATGAGAAAGAGAAGTTATGGAACCTTCATGAAATATCACAGTAACTTTGATGGTGATGTATTGATGCTTCTAGATAAAATTAAAATCAAGGCGAAATCCAAAATGGCCACCGACGCATGTATTACTCTAACAATTGCATGTGACGGTTGAATGGTGTGTTACGTCATTTTAGGCACATTTATGCTTAGTCTCGGCCAGCCAGACCGTATCATGCATATGTCTTACTTGCAGATATCGGTCTGGGCAGATTAGGCCAATTAAAGCGCCCACTAGCGATTAGCACAATTTATTCGCGCGCTTTTTTTACGCGCATAAATCGACGTTTTCGTGACGTCATGTTGTAAATTAACGTACAGCGGCAATTGTTGATGCATCAGTTAAAATTGTTAAAGTCACTTGCTGCTTCTCATAAGCTAAAAATAAGATATTATTTTTAAAATTAATTTAAAAAATACGTTTTTTGAAAGTCTCGCTGAAACTCTAAAAATCTCGCCAAAATCGCCCAAAACGTTAGGGCGATTTCAAACAACCTATTTTCC
>JAWPHD010002863.1:0-237991 GCA_037043455.1 Cyrtodaria siliqua | reverse complement strand
CTTTATATAATACAGTGTTATATGTAGACTTGAGGGGAACTTGCAGAGGTAGCATGTGAATCTGTAGAAGTACCTTTATATAATGCAATGTTATATGTACATATATACGTGAGAGGAACTTGTAGAGGTACTAGGGGAATCTGTAGAAGGACCTTTATAAAATACAGTATTATATGTACATATACATGTGAGTGGAACTTGTAGAGGTAGCTGGGGAATCTGTAGAAGGACCTTTATATAATACAGTGTTATGTGTACATATAGTTGTTGAGGGGAATTTGTAGAGGTACCAGGGGAATATGTAGAAGGACCTTTATATAATACATTGTTGTATGCACTTTTAGATGTGAGGGGAAGTTGTAGAGGTAGCAGGGGAATCTGCATAAGAAAGTTTATATAATACAGTGTCATACGTACATACATATTAGTGTTAAGCTTGTAGACATACCTGGGGAATTTGTATAGTATAGTTTTCTATAATACAGTGTTTATGTACATATCAACTATCAATGTTGAGTAGTATTAGTGTTCAGTCGAATCTTTGGAAATGTTAAACTGTAATATTATATATACATAACGAGAGTGAACTCTTATTTGGGTGTACCTTTGTATATAGTACTGTTTTAAAAGAAAGATATAATGTACAAGTTGAAACGTTTATGAAAACTTAGCTGTATGAATAAAGTGGTATAAAATTATACTCATATAGTCATTTGCATATTCTATTTTACAACTCCAACTATAACTTCTGTTATATATTTTACAGAGTATATGTTTAAAAATAACACATGCAAATCGTTAAGTCGCAGTCAATAATTGTAATAATTGATATATATAGATATATGATTTAACCATTATGTATAAAAATGAAATAAATAAAAAAATATATTGTGTTGAACACGTTTAAATATACCTTAAATATCCAGTTATAAAGAAAAGGGAAGACTTTTAAGTGGTATTATATTGTCTTTATTCATAACTGATTCAATCTAAACTATCACCGTGTGTCTTTATTCAAATTTTATTCAATCTAAACTATCACCGTGCAGTTGATTGCTTCTGGAATGTGCGAGACTTTGCTAAATAAACAACATATTAGACTGCTGTACTGTAACAGTTTGGAACTAACATTGGAAACATGTAGAGGTAACAGGGGAATCTGTAGAAGGTCCTTTATATAATAATACAGTGTTATATGTACATATAGATGTAAGGGGAACTTTTAGAGGTACCAGCGGAATCTGTAGACGGTCCTTTATATAATACAGTGTTATATGTACATATATATGTGAGGGGAAACTGACAAGGTACCAGGGGAATCTGTAGAACGACCTTTATATAATACTGACGTGTTATATGTACATATAGATGTGTGGGGAACTTGTAGAAGTACCAGGGAATAGAAGGACCTTTTTAATTATAATGCAGTGTTATATGTACATCCTACTTGCACTTGCGTTTTACAAATAGTGCGACACCAAGGCGTAATTAAAATAATGATAAATACTTAGATATAGATCTGCCTAAACGTATCGTATGATAATACTGTTGACGACAACGATAATGTATTCATCATAAATTTATTTATTTAAATGAGCTGATGACGTAGGGCGGTCTAGCGATTTCCCTTTTCCGTCTACCAATTAAAGCAGGGTCCCAATAATCAGTACATAAAAAATGCTTATTAATAAATGCAGACAATTCCCAAGTTTTTGCGTCTGTGTGATCAAGATCGATTTAGGACGTTTCGGCAAAAACCATTTCGACATCTAGACGAATCGTCATCTAGATGTTTCGGCATCAAACCATTTCGGCATTTACCCCAGACGTTTTGGCACCCATTTATATTTGAGTATTATAATGAAGTAAAGAAGTAGAGAAATTAAATATTTTCTATAAGATCACTTGTAATTCATTTAAAATGCAAATTTGATTGCCTTAACGGCAACTCCGAAGCGGTTTTGAGCCTGAATACAACTAAAGCATGAACATAAATAGGGCCCATATGATAATCACTTGTAAAATTTAAGTAAATATGACTTTTATATTATATTGTAGCATGGTCACTGAAATTCTCTTTGTAATAGCTCAGGTGTAAATCGTTTAATTGACATGTATAATAATGTATACCTAAGACCAAATAAAAACTTATCTGTATTCATACAGTATCTTTTAATTCTTCACTTGACCTTCCTGTCATCTTACAAGTAAACAGCTTTATCTCGACGTGTTACGTCTTTACAAACAAGCCCGTTTTATTACTAATTCTAGTGCCTGCACCACGACAAATATCTCCAAACTTTTAACTTCTTATCTTACTTCCGTTAAAGATCACGTCAAAGGAGATTGTGCTAAAGCTTATGAAAGCTCTGGAATTTATTTAAGTCTATTAAAAGTTCAAGAGATGTTCTTGATAACAGTTCGAATAAACGTCAAATTTCAACTGTAAGTACTTTTGACTCCTCTAAACTGTATTGAACCTTAACGCACAACCGTATTAAAGACAAGCTTATTGCTCTTATTCAAAACAGCTATAATTCTTAATTTTGATTCTAAATTGAAGCTGCCGGCATTGGGTATATACGTGTCTACAATGTCAGAAATATAGTATTATATTTCAGGAAACCGAGACATAAATGCTACTTAAAACTACGTGTTAATTAAATCTGAATTTTCAAACATTTAGCAAAACTAACCAGTACGGGAGCAGAGAAGTCATTTCACGTGCTTGAACCGCATAACTCAAACATAAATAATTGGTGTTGGAGGCAACGTAGTTCCCATTTTGCAAGCACGTGCAGATGCGCGGATTTTATAGTACTCTTTTTTGAAACACTAGTTTAAAGCTTATACTAGATGGCAAAGAAAACAAATCATATCAGAAGTCAGTTATTATGTCGGAGATTTATAAAACAATCGTGTTGACAGGTTTTATTGAGATATCATAGTCGGAAATCGCGGTACAAATGCGAAGATCGAAAAAAACTAGTTTTTGTTTTCTTCGAAATTGCCAATGTTTCAAAACGGGTACAAAAATTGTATATTCTTAAATATTGTTGAAATTGACAGGAGTCGAAGATCATTACCTGATCTACCTTTTTTGAAAATTTCTTATTTTTTCGTGAATATACATTTTGCGTGCCCGTTTTGAAAGTTGGTACCTGCATTTCACTCTTTCAGAGGCTATTCAAAATGGCGGCGACACAGAAAAACACCCAGCCCAGGGCCAGTCAGTCGCACGCCGCAAACCCACTACTCCCTGGACAAATTAACATCATAATGTCACACAGTCACAGAAACTAAATATTGTGAATTGAACTGAACGTTTATAAATAGCTAAGGAATGTGCTAAAAATAGCTCACACACATTCAAAGGTCAAATAATGCTGATCCGTGTACATACACAGATTGTTTACACATACGGCCCGATTGACCGATGGATTATTTCAGTTTATTTGCACAGGAGTAGAATTAAAACAGTGTTACAATCACGATCGTATACAATTCCAAGTTTTGCATGAGTGCGTAATTTACAAACTACAAACAAATAGATCTATTACAGTAGACAATGTAGAGAATTAAAATTGAAAAGTGGAACACACCAGCAAATGCCTGAAATGGGTCATGGCATTGTCTGCACTGTTGCCTATGTAAGTAAATACACTTTTAATTTCTGTATGACAAATGTTTAACGTTGAAACATGTAAAACGGTGGTGGTTGATATATATTAACTTAATTCTGATAATTTTTTAGAACACATGAGTGATGAATAATTGATGAAAATGTAAGCCTTGAAAATCTACTATTTGTTCATGAATGCCACCTGTGACTTACATTTTGGACAGTATCATCTTCTGGAAAGCACCACTTTCAATTCCAGTTGTGTTTTAAGTAAAATGTTATGGAATGCTGACATTGTTAGCATTGAGAAAGTTATTAATATTAAAAACAAATGAAACAATATCATATATGACTTGTTTTTTTCAGGTCTGCTAAGACTAAGTTAGCTAGAGGCAGTGTGCAGTATTGCCATAGCCAGATTCAAGTCAAATTTCCCAGTCTCACAGTATAACTACATCAAGAGCCTTGTATTAGCCAGTATGTAGGTAAGCGCAGCTTCAAAAAATCTATGAATTTATCAATGTTTGTTCTTTGCAAAATATGTGGCATTGTGCACCAGTCCTGCACCACAGACATATTAATAATTTGTTATTAGGTCTGTGCCTGCACTTAGTCTCAGACTTTTTATACTAAAAATAAAAATAAAAATGGTGTTTTACAGCACATCGACACATAAATAGGTCATATTGTGCTTAGTACATATGTAAAATTAAACAAACAAAATAAAAAGGTCCCTGTATTACATCTAAATTATTAAACTTAACCAAGACCCCGACTTAACATAATGTGCTGGCATGGCCCAGCAATAGCATGGTGGATGATAGCAATCTGGAGCTTCCGGTTCAAGTCACACATGCACCACTGCGTTTCTGTGTTATAGCGCAATACATCTTCCCTCAGCCTTGTTTGTTCCTCAGCCTCTTTTGTTTGATTGGGATTGAAACTGGGGAGTCTATCCTCCAAGCACGATAAACAACCATAGAAATTATTAATATATACATTAGTAAGAGTAAGACAGGTTCTCGAATTCCTATGTGTCATTTGGGGCGGCTCTAAATAAGGTATACCGGTAATAAATGTGTTGATTTAGCAGAAAACGATTATTTTTAATTTATTGTACATGTAAAAAAAGTTCTATAATCACTATTCATTTACATATTTCAGTTCTACAACTTGTTACCTATTTAAGTTGAAACAAAATATCATGTATGTCATTTTTATTTTCAGAGCCTGGAGTCCTGAGATGCTGGGAGTTAGCTGAAAATAGTTAGTGATGTCCCAATATATATGGGAGGATTTTATTGAAACAAGTAGTCACATATAACTTTTTACAACATTAACAACAGAATCAGAAATACTTAAACGAACAAGAATAGTATATAATAACAAGATGGTGTACAATATTTATTTATTTTTATGAATCATGAATCAGCAATACCTCATACGGACAGTACTAGCATCAACTTCAAGAAAATAATGTCTAGTAAGAGGATCACCAGTTCAGCCAGCACAATATCATATCAACATGCATATCCGACTGTTGACACAAGGTGGATCGTTGGCGACATTAACTGGATAGTTCATTGGAGTGGCTCAAAATAAGGGCTAATATGAAAATATAAATGTGTTTCTGTTAATCTGACCGGCCGTGCCCAATTTATTTATTGGATTAAAATGTTTTCTGAATTTTATTGGATTATATAAAAGTTTGTGGAATAACAGATGGCAGGAGGTGTATATTACCGGTTATACCCAGAAGAAAAGTGAGTGGTCTTCCTCAACAAAAAAATAAAAAACAGATACATGTATATATATATAACCCCACATATGTTCAAATTGGCTTGCACCATATAAACAATTACATATTAAAGGGACATGCAGCAATCTTCTTTTTTTTAAACTATAAAATGTTATAACTTATAAAATAAATATATGCAAGCGGGTGTAAAGTGAAAATAAATTATTAATTAATCAATCGAGGTGCACATTTTAATGCTTGATAAAAACTTGATAAATGCTGTGTGTCCCTTTAATAAATAAAAACA
This sequence comes from Cyrtodaria siliqua, assembly GCA_037043455.1. NCBI lineage: Eukaryota > Metazoa > Mollusca > Bivalvia > Adapedonta > Hiatellidae > Cyrtodaria > Cyrtodaria siliqua. The sequence continues at coordinate 232,324 of JAWPHD010002863.1, read as the reverse complement.
ATTATTGTATGATGCAATTTAATTTGTTATGTAATACCCTTTATATTTGGGATGTTTTGATGTAAATATTTGAAATAAAATGTTTTAAATCAAATAAATAATTCATTTTGATATCTGACTTGTTACATATTTTTTACTTAGTCATGAAAGATAATATTTAAGGCCTTAATATGTACCTTAAATGTTTATTGTTTACCATTGAAAGGTGAGGCGGCATATGGTGTTGGTTATCTGTGCGTCTATATCCTTCCACAGTTTTTGACCAATCTTTTCGAAACTTTACATGATCTTTATCTATGATGTCTAGAGGAGCATATCGATTTTGCATCAAAATAAAATTTATTTATGAATATATATTCTTGCATAGTAAAATTTTCCACGGATTGTTTTCAGTGCGTTCATTCAAGTCCCATGGACATATTGAGTTATGGAGATGTTCGGTTGCCTTTTTATATTTGTATACATTCTCATCTTCACCTCTCACCGCTGCGGGTTCAATTCCCACTGGGAGCTAAACTTGTAGGTGAGTAAGTGTCGATTCTTACAGATAGAAGTAAGTACACAGTACTGGTTCTACCCAGGAAATATGGCCTAAAATGTGCTATAATGACATAAAACACAATTCAACTTTAAAAATATAAAGTAAAAAAAATGGCCTTCTTTATTTTCCTTCGATGCTATCAGTATAAGTATTACGACAGTGTTTCTGTCTGATAAAAAATTCATCTTAGGTTTCAACCGACAAATGGTCTATATTTAAACTAATACAAGTAAGATGGGGCCCTCAAACCCTTTTATGTGTGGGTGATATATTCCACGGTTGATTCATGATACTAGCATGGGACAGCTATAGTACATATGACAGTGCTGAGTGCAGTTGCGGATGAATTGAATTGAATATTAACGGCTCATCAACACAGTACAGGTTATTTAGAGCCGCCTCAGAGAGAGGGGAAGAATACATAGGAGTCCGGGAACCGTGCACTACTCTTATTATCGAACAGATTCCTATGGTTCTTTAACATGCTCGGATGATAGACCTATACGCGGGACCACCCTGTTTACGTCCCCATCCGACGGATGAGGCTAAGGGAATGTGTCTTGCCCAAGAACACACCGACAAAACTCAGTGGCACCACCTCCGGTTACAAATCCGCTGCGCTACTGACTGCGCCAAGTTGCGGATGACAATTAGACACTGGACAGTCTAGTCAAAAACACAGCAACAAATATATTATCTGAATATGTTTAAGAATGTACTGTATGCTTGGAAGAGCTTTCAAAAACAGACTAGCTTTCATGATTTTAGTTTGGGTGGGATGGGGCGCATGCTTTTAAATCTCAGTTCAGATGCCCTCCCCCTCCTTCTCTCCATCCCAACTCCTATCTTGAACAGTAGCGATTGTTACGTAAACTTTCCACATATGAGAGGGTGCCCAATACTACCCGCTCCATCGAATACGCGCCTGCAGTTCTTGCGCGGTCAGTCGAGTCAAAATTACAGTTAAATCAAACAATTCGTATTTTCGTGTACTTTTGATAAAGAAATAACATGCTTTTCGTGATATGCAGCAAAATTTATGTAATGGGTGAGCTAAAACAACAATTCAAGTATCTCCTCGTACTTTATTTAACAAAAAACACACGGTTGTTGTCATTTTAATCGTATTCTAAAAATGGCATCTTTTAGAGTTATCGCCCCTCGCTTCGACATTTTACAAGGCGGGTCTGCATTTATCACGCAGTAGAGCTTCTAAAAAAAAAGTCGGTACAGACGAAAATCACGAAACCTAAAGGGGAAATGAAATTTCATGATCAAAAATTGTCACAATTTTCCAAATTATGCGTTTTAAAAAATTCAAAATGGCGGATTTTTTTTTTTTTTTTTGACGTTGCCGAAAGTTGACGTACTACTTTTCGTTGTCAAGCGTGGTTGCGATATTTGAAAGATGTAGGAAAATATCAAGGCTGCTCCCGTACTGAACCTGATACTAAAAGGATACTTATACTTTAATGAAAAAAAAAGTCAAATAGGCTTATTAAAAATACTTCTGCTAGAGAAAAAACTATATTTGTGGCCTGTAACACTAACACAACAGCATTTTCAGCTAACAGTTTAGACAATTACACTATGTGGACTTGCCAAGAAGTTTGTGAATTACTTATATTCCAGTTAATATTTTCGTCAGGTATGGAACTACTGTTTATAGACAAATTGTTGGTAGTCCTATGGGTACTAACTAAACCTCTTGTCGCAGATTTGTTTTTGTATTGCAATGAAAGGGATTTCATGTTAAGCCTTCCACCAGATCACAGGTTGATTGTGGTGCTGGAATGCTACATTTCCTGTTTGACTTTTATATCTTCTTTGACTGTTCTATCTACTTTCTATAATGGTTTATCACTATATAAAACAAGTAAGAAACCTTAACCAGGCTTCATCTTGATAAACATCTTATTACCCTCAGCTGTTATAGGGCTTTTTGCTTATATGATGTTTTACGTCATTTTCAACACATGTAAGGTTATATATGACGGTCGATTTTTTGTGGTGGAGGAAGACCAGCCAATTTTCCTGGGTAGAACCAGTACTGTACACCTCCAGCCATCCGTAAGAATCGACACTTCCTCACCTTCAAGTCTAGCTCCCAGTGGGATTCGAACCCGCAGCGGTGAGAGGCGAAGGTTTACAACGCAACGTCGTTAACCGTTCGGCCATGGAGACACTTGATCCGTTATAGGACATACCAACTATTGTTATATTCGTTTTTGATTGGAACAAGATTTAAACGAGCATGAAAGGAGGAGAAATTCGGATAAGGAGAAACACGATAAATACATTTTTTTGTATTGCAGTCTCGGTTTGATTGATTATTCATTAAAAAGGCATTGGAAAATGCTTGCTACCGTTTACACCCTCTAGCACAAGGTTGTGCAGAACTCAATATTTAAATGTCAATAGTACATAATTTTGAGCTATCCCGAGGATGGTATACATACGACGGTGGACATGGAACCTTAAGAGAGGTGTTTTCATACCATTCTACGGCAAGCGGCGTAAGGTCCCAGATTCTAACCAAATGCTTTGCCCTCAACTAGAAACCAATGGGATATAAACAAAATGGAATTTAGTTGGGAGCAGAAGTTATGAAGCCTGGGTATCACAAGTAACAGTCAAAAGACTTAAATTAAAAATCAGACATATCCAAAGGGTGATTAAACAATACGCGGAACCTTAAGAGACTGGAGTAGTGGCACCCCCTATTCGAAATGGTGCCGGTATTGGGTATATAATGTCACAAATATCTACAATGTAAAAAAACTGAAACTTAAATGCTACTTAAAAATACTTGTCTCATGATACGTTCATTCAATGCACTGTGTTTTATCACTGCTTTAATGTCTTTAACCACTGTTTATGCGTCTTGTATGTTTAAGTCTCGTGGGAGAATGTCTTCTATATTGGCTACAGTGTAAGCTGCGACTGCCCATACCGCCGAACAAAGGTCGAGCTCATGTGAATCCAAAACATCCATCGTGTCTCCTTAAATGGTAAAAAACGGTTCGATAAAACAATAATGTCGTAAATCTATGTTTTAAATTGTTGTTATTTCTAGTCGCCCCAAAGAGTGGGGACGGATCCATAGGAATCCGCAAACCTACTCTTACAATCAAATATATTTCTGCGGTTCCTTTAACATACTGGATCCTCGGAACCACCAGACTTACGTTCCTATCCGTAGGATGAGGCTAAGGGAAGAGTATTGCCTTAATACGCACCGAAGCAATCCAGGTTAAAGTTCGAAACCGTTATCCCAGATTTTTTTGATTTTTTAATTTTTATTTTAATAACTTATTTTCAATTTCAAATTAACGGTGCTTACACGAAGGGTTCTCATGAATTAACACTCAGAAGTGTTCATATATTACATATATTTAGAATGCAGTACAATATTTTTCACATCGTAATGCATCATGCTATATGTAAGATTTGAATCATGAATGATATCCAAATAAACTGACCTTCACTGTGATGAAAGTAGAAATATTTGTCGTTATACGTGTCGAGTGTTGCCCCTGGAACCCCGCTTCGTACCCACGGCGTTATATCTCCTCCGCTGAACATGTCTACGGGTTTGCTGGAGAGGCCGGAACTATTGATGGACGCCAGTAATGACATCACTTCCTGCATCACCCCAATGGACGCATTGTTGCCTGAAATGACATTGTACTTTCGATTGTGGCGCATGTTTCTGCTAAACAGTTTTCGGCATTTACATGGGCAATATGGCTATAAACCGCAATGAATAGTATGTTCTAAAAATAAATTGAAACAGTCAGTAATTTCGGACAAACAGTTCATCACTGACACGGTGTACATGGTGTATATATACATATATATATATGTATATGTATATTATATATCATTAGAACTGGACCTGTATTGGTAAATACAAATACCTTAGTTTTGAAAATCGGTTGAGATTACAGCCAACTACTTTTTGATGTAAACTCCGTGTTGCTGGAACGGCAGAAAATTAAGAAATCTCAAATAACTTTAGCTAGCCTTAATATTTTGCTATAAAACCTTCAGGGTGTCTTATATTACAGTTTTAGATAAAAGTATTAACACATAAGTTTTATTTGTTGATGCAGCATAATTTTGCATTGAAAATGCCTAATCAAAACAATTTGTTCTTGTACTTTTTTCAGGTCTCTTTTATTTCTCAACAGATTTCGAAAAGTAAAATGTTTTTTATTCTCAGTTCCATTGATATATACCTTATTTAGATACTAGCTAAGTTTTTTCTGAAAAGTTAAAATAAAAAGTCTTGGCTGAAACAAGCTCTCCAAACAATAGTTACATGTTTATCAGTTTATCTACATTGATCTAAGGTCAATATCAATTAGAGTAACAGTTGTGAATGAGAGTTATGCGTTTATGATGCATACGTTTTCATCTCTGTTTTTCGGAATTATCTCTTTTTGCTGTACTTGCGAATACAGTTCATAATGTCGTTTATATTTTCCGAACCTAAATATTATTTCATTTGTTCGTATGTAAATTTGAATTAAGGAAAGTAGACACAGAAAATCCTAGAAATGTGTGCATATACGTTTGTTATATGAACTATTCATAGGTCACGGACAATTGATGTGAACACATTGAGAAAACACGTCTTGTAGCATATCACACTTGCAATAAAAAATGAAATAACTCGTGATTTAAAACATGCTATACCATACAGCCTGTTATAACCCACGATATAAAACATAATATAACACGTTATACCACATGTTATACAACCTGAAATGACGCGTGATACGACACCCTATATAAACCATGATATAACATTTGATATAAAACGTGTTTAAACATTTGATTAAGGACTATTGGTCAGCCATCTTTGAAAAAAAAATCCAAAATGGATGGGGTATGTTCATCCAAATGCATATTATAGGCATGAACATTGTCAATGATATAATAGATGACATTAATGCAACACTATTGATGTGAACATAATATCAGAAACAATATTTATTTGGCAGAAATATTGCCATTTATATTCGAAAAGTTAAGTGCAATTTTACTCTAAGATGTTTTGTTTTTTATGTTAAATAAATTTGTCCATAGAATTGTCCATTTATCTAAAAATGGAACACGGTATAAACATGACATAACTTGTGGTATAAAACATATAATGATATATAAAAATAAGTATAACAATCGAACCGGAAATGCAGCTTTTACAGAACAAAGTAAACCCCAAAACCAGCAAAACGACAAACATGAACGGCAATGTTAATATTTAAAGGAATAAAGGCTTAATAAATGATTATACACGGAATAAGTATGCTTATTTATTGCACTGCGTGCTGTATTTTAATTCCATGTATAAAGTATATGTTGACAAACCTCCGAAGTCCAATCCTTTGGGTGTAAACGAGCCATAGTCTGATTCGAGAACGAATACAAAGTTGCTAATGTCTGCCTAAAAGAACGTAAAGAATTGTTTAGCCTGAATTAAAAAATAATCGAAAGATTTTTTTTTGATTTAATACAGCCATGTGTTTGTGAAGCATTTAATACATATACATTTGCTGGTTTAGTTTAAACAATTTAAAATTAAAATTGTATTCACAAATGTTTTACAATTTACATGGCTTGTTATACAGACAATCAAAGATATTATCAAAACTGTAATAACAGGCAATACTAAAATGATAATTTAAACGATCAAACTCTCTCTAATAGTTTAAGGAATAACTGTTTAGATTAATGGTTCATAGGAGCACATCCGTTTTATATCCAAATGTACATGCATATTTACCTTGTGCTTTTTATAGTAATCGCTAGATCCAACAAGACCCTGCTCCTGAGAGTGGAAACAAAGACAAATGTAGAAATAACAAGACGATGGGTGATAAAGGATAAAACTCAGAATGAAAAACTGTCAGTGAAAGGTTAATGAAGACCCTAACTCGAATACAAGTAGGTGTAAACTTTGAACAGAAAATGTAGTATTCATAGAACACACTCAACGAAAACACAATAAAAACGAACAACAGTCACACAAAAAATACAAGCGAAATATGAGACACCACAAGTATAACGGGTTGATGATAGGGAACCGCATTGGAACGGTCAGTGGCAAGCCGGCCGCTGGGGGTTTAAACTAGGTTCTAGGATGCACACGACTTATTTCTTACCCTATTTTCATCGCAATAAAACTGGACAGTGTAACTAAAGAATCCCCAGCCAGGCTATATTCCCTAACAAACTAGGCAGCATGCAGGTACGTAGCATCTCTGAAAATTAACGAGGCAAATCCCTTCCTAATGAGGTATGAGAACATGTAACCCGGATTTTTGCATCTTAGTGCATTCTCGGGTCAGTTTTTCAGTTTAAGTTAGACTAATATACTCAAAATAAGTATAAAATGCAGCTTTCACAGAACACAGTAAATCCCAAAACACGCACAACGACAAACATGAATGACAATGTAAAGGCATATGACGTCACAAACACAAATAGGGCTACCGCCTTGGAACGGTCAGTGGCAAAAAATGACGCTGGGTGTTTAAACCAGATTCTAGGGTGCACCAAATCTCACACTTACCCTACTGTCATCCCACCAAAACGGGACAGTGTAAATAAAGAAATCCAGCCACGAAATATTCTAACCACCAAGGCAGCATTAATAGGCAATATAAGTGAAACACGGATGCTCGTGTCTATACAAAAACAAAACACAATATCCTAGAAAGCCACAAGAAGGTACTGTATGACTTGGCAGATGTCAGAGCAACAAGAAAATAAACCATTGAGAGCACGACAAGACAAACATCAAACGTCACCGTCTTTTTGGGCATTAGTTCGACGTCATCATAGGGTCCACAGCCTGTCCGGTCATCGCACAAATAAAGAGGAAAGCATAGTGGCGGACTGTAAATGGGTCCACCACCAAGCATGCAGTGCGTTTCAAAATGAATGGGTCATAACCTCTTTTGATAAACCTTTTAACACGTTTAACAAAGATAGTATGAAAGTGATCATGGCCAAGGATCTTACGAAGTTTGTAAATCACGTCACCATAGAAGTCAGCAAGTCTGTTTTAGTTATTTTATTTGATATTCAATTAGAATGCCTACTTCAATGTTTGGTACCATCCCAAAACTCTACCGACACAACTGCCTCGGTGTGCCTCAGCATATCTACGTGACTAGCATGACTAGGCAATATAAGTATAATACAAATATGTCAAGTATATATGCATTTATAAAAAGCCTAAAATGACACACATCAAGTACACAATGAATTGGCAGAAACAACAGTAGTATTAACTGAAATGCATTGACTATCCAGCCGAAAAACGATGCTGTATATCTGTTCGTTGAAATGAAGTTAAACCTCTTAAGAACGCAATGTAAATGCTGTTTGACCGAATGTAAAAGACAGACACTCAGTTTTACATTTGCAATAGTGTACTGCTTTCATATCAAGCGTATTATATATTATTTTATTTTATCATGCAAATATGCACTTTTCTGCCTAATAAAGTGGTGACCTAATAAAATTTGCTTTATTAAGAAAGTTGACCAATAAAACAAATCAATGCGGAATCCCTCGGCGTTTATTGTACGTAACGTTATCTGACGTCATGCACGTAACGTTGCCTGACGTCATAAAACAAACAAAAAACAGCAACATGGCTGTGTCCTCGATAAGCGTAACATTCTGAGAAATAGGTAATAATAGTAATTGGATAATCTACATGATAAATAGAATATTATGTCAGTGCATTTAACTATCAAGTTTATTAGGCTCGGCACGAAAACGAAGAATGGCTCGCCATTATTCGTTTTCTAAGCCTCGCCTAATAAACTTGATAGTAAAAAGCACTGACATAATATTCTCTGTATCAATTATTATTTAAATCTTCAATATTAATAAATACTGTAAAGGGGATCCATTGGGAGCAACAAACACAACCCAGAGAGAAAAACATCGGACGGAGTTTCATTGAGTCTGTTCATGAGAAGTAATATAATTTACAACACGTCTTAATAGGCAATATAAGTAAAACATAAATGATTATGTATATATAATATATAAAAACAAGAAATGTCACTGTAAATGACAAATGCCACCGAAATGGTTTTGACCATGAGCTCTAATAATGACCTTGACCTTGGAGGCAGGGACCTGGATTTAGGACGCGATACGTCTTGTTGTGGTGAGCACTTGTGCCAAGTTATTTGAAAATCCGTCCAGTAATATCAGAGTTATTGACCGGACACGATTGTACGGACTGACGAACGGACGCACCGACTAATATATGCCGCCCTTCGGGGGCATAAAAAAGCATAGAAAGACACAAAGCAAGAATTTATTGACTTAGCAGAAGCCAGAGCAACAAGAGAAAGGTACGGCAAGAAAAGATTTAAGATAAACATCAAACGCTACCGTCCTATGAGGATTTAGGTAGACATCAGCATAGGGTCCACAATATGTCCGATCATCGCACACTCAAAGAGGAAAGCATAGTGGCGAACTGTAAAAGGGTCACACACTAAACATGCAGTGCGTAAGCCTTTTTAACAAGTTTTATAAAGATTTTATGAAAGTGATATTGATCAAGGATCGTAATAGTAAAGGAATCGACATTTGACACGTGAAATAAGCAAAGGAAACACTTATCTAGGGTATGACCAAAAAACTGAAGGACGCAAGTTCGAAAGGTTGAATTGTTGTGTAGAACTTGTCATCGAAACTAGTTATATATGAGATACAGTGTTTGTTTGAGGTGTTTTAATTTGACCTGCAAAATCTAGGTCCTTATTCGCGTTTGAATATGGAAATGGGAACTGAATAGGTCTAGTTCGTGTTACTATAATTATTAAGTATGCAATGTTAAAAACTAAATAATTTAGTGGAGAAAACGGTCACCTCTGCAGTCCACATAACAGATCGAATGGTTCGTTTCGGTCGCAGTCCAAGCTGACGGAGAAGCGAAATTGTCTGAAAGAAATACAAAATAATAAATTAGAGAGGCAATCGCTAACAAAATGTCCATTAAGGTTATTTTTTAGCATAGTCACTGAAAAGTCCCTTTGTAATAGCACAAGTGTAAATCGTTTAATTGAAAACAACACCTGTCAGAATAAATGGTGTACTACAACTACCAGTTATTGAAAGTTAGATTACGGCAGGGAGCTGAAATGGACATGCTACAGAACAAATAGAGTATGATTTTATCTCGTTGGTTAATTTAAACACCTCGATGGGTCGATGTTTAAATTAACCAACTCAATGAGATCATACTCTATCTATTACATATAGAAGTTCGCCTGTATTTGCCTATTATATTTACTGGCCTTTCACATTTGGTTTTTCAAAAGATATTCAATGCAGATCGTTCAGATGTTCCATAACAAAGTCGAAATTAACGATACGGTACGCCTCTGATGCAAACGACACGATTATGTTGCAGTGACCTGTAGGTGATGATTTACAGAGAACACCAACGCTATTTAGTTGTGTAAGACAATTAAGACAATTAGCATTCTCATACAATCATTATTACAGTTGTTGAACATTTAAAAAGAAGGGGTTGGGATGGGGTCCTACGACTTCGGTGTGTATAAACACTCTGAAAAAACTATTCCACATTATGGTATGCACTGGATGCGTAAAACTTAGTCAATATATTTTTAATGGGATAATAGCATGTTTAATGGAAAAATGAAACATATTAGCTTGCTGTGATCAGTGCCATTGTGTGTATTTCAGAACCTGTATTTCAAGTTGTTCTCCTTTCTAATTCAATGTGCCATTTGTAGGGTCTCGATACTTATATCTATTTCCACAGTTTCAAGTGTGTATACTTATTTTCCTTAATATATACTTATTTAGAATCTAGAAGACGTCACGGACCACTACAAATAATGTTGTCTACATATTATTTAAGATTCTAATTAAATAACTAACAAGTATAACCGTTCATAACACACAGACACGCTTGAAATAATCATACTCGTGAACGTCTAATCTAACACGTGACATAAAACAAATGTACGAAAGAGCTTAATGCATATTCAAATTTGTCATATATGCCACTATTATGCGTATTCAGCATACAATATTGATGCATAATGTATTACATGATAGAATCATTACGTGTTCCAGCCTTAATTCCATTAAGCGATGAGAAATCTTATATAAGCAGGATTTTATAACAGATATTTAGACAACAAAACATGTTTTACTTTGAAAATGCGATAACCTGCTAGAAATTACCTATTAAATGTTTTAATTTTACTATTAGTTTTAATATCCAAACTTTTTAAGCCGAAATTAAGGTTTTATTTTATTCCCCAGCCAACCCCGTTTTCGCTTCTTAAAGAAGGGGTTGGATGGGGTATGAAAGTTAATACTCGGACCACGTAATGATAGTTTACTCATACAATACCCCGACATAAGTTCCATATGGGTGGCTGATTACAAACTGTATAGTTAATTATGCTGCGAAAATAGTTAACTGATGTGTTAGACTACACTTGCAATTGTGATTCAGCACACATTTAAAGTTTGTTTTGTGCGTTTCAAAATGGCGTTATTTATTATTAATTTTTTTTTGTCTTTTTATTTACTTAGTGCCAGCCAAGCTATTTACCTGCCAACCTAGTAAAGCCCCAGCTCCATCATCCATTGCACCTTGTCCAACATCCCAGCTGTCAATATGACCACTGACCAACACAATCTGAGGTAAAAAAAACAGAAGCACACACCATATACACCTAACGTGAGTATAAGAAAGTATCTATAACGTCCTAATATTGCACAGCAGTGTGAGATGCATAGCATTATCAACTGATAAAGGTTCTATGGTGTGTGAGAATAGTTGCTTCTTAGTTACCTCTCATGAACAGACTCAGTCAAACCGAGTCTGCTACTTTATGCTCTTGGTTGTGTTTGATCCTTCCAAAGGATCAACTTTATCAGTATTTATTGACTACCATTGGGTTCGATAGTGTCCAAGGACCGTTATTCATGTTTAAGCTTTGTGTTTGTATAGTTTAAGTTTATAGTTTGACAAAATGGATATGATTTAACCAATGAACAGCACTTATACTATGTTAGGTCTTTGAACTATCCTAAACATTGACTTTAAAAACGCACAGACGTCCTTTCTAAACACCTTATGAACACATTGTACATGCTGTGCATTATATTCTTCTGTGAATGTTCTTTGATTCTGTGTGTGGTTGTGGCTGACTGTCGTCCTTGAATGCTGCTTTACCTATTCGACTTTTATATCTATATTTCATATAATAACTTATACATGTTCTAAAATCAAGAAAACTATTTATATCTTAATGTCTTAATGTAATAAAAACATATGTAAATAGAATGGTCACTGTTACTTACCAAATTGAAAATGTGTTTTGTTTTCCCTAGTAACCAAATAAATTCCATTTTATTTTGAAGAAAGGTTATAGCGGGACAATTGTGTTTGTAAATTGATTTTATAAAAGTAGTGCGATGTAATACTCGTTGTTTGTATCTTCACCCACTTTAAACTCATAATGTTTTTAGTTACTTAATTAGTTTTGGTTTCATTTTATTGTTCCTGCATTTATACAAAATAATGTTTGCACGATGTAATATACATGGGCCCTCTCAGAAATTTGTTGTCAAATCTTAACAAAACTAATGCATTATCATTATGTTATTGAAAACGCCTCGTACTTACTCAAGTCCACTTTATACTGTTTCAAAGTATGTTTAACCACACTGGTATGAACACGTCAACATGTGTTAACAAAGCCTTACCTGTTCGGGATATTTACTTCCTACGATTTCCGACACTACATTTCTTGATAATGTGTCCGGTAAGCTCTTTGCTGACATGTTGAGAAACACTTCAATCCTCTCTCCTGGTAAACAACGACAACACATAAACACACACAATACTATATTCAGAGAAAAACAACAATCACACTGAATAAAAAGTGATGAGCGAGGTTGTGAATATTAAATTAATGTCATTCTCACTTTTTCGCCGAACTTCCCGCAGCAGGACTCATATTTATTTTAATAATAGATCTACTCGTTATTTATTTTTCATACAGAATTTGGTAAATGTCATTATTCAAGATAACTAGTGCAGGAACAAAAAAAAAAAGCACTTATTTTGACAAAATTAAGGGCTAAAACCCTTAATGCGGTCTTATTTAATCAGTTAAATTTGTACAAGATTTTATTGGTACACATAACATATTCAAATACCGTTTAGTTAAGCTATTTGGTAAATGTTTTGTTTTTTCACATTCCCAAGTATCATAACTCTGTAGCGTTTGGGTCGAATCTTCGTATTGTCGAAATCACCAACATCCTTACTCTTTTTGTCAAAAAAAATACAGAAAAGTCAAATGGGAAATGTAGCATTCACCGAACACTATCAACCAAACTCACACATTCGAAACAACCAACAATTACAAGGATATATAGAAGCAAAGTACGCGACACCACACACACAAACCATGTTCTAGGATGCATTAAACGTCACCATTGCCATAGTGTCATCCCAGTTAAACAGCATAAGTACGCGATATAAGTTGAACAAGTCGGATACATTTGACTACAGTTAAGCTGACCTTTATTTTCTTGAAACGGTCAGTGCCAAAAAAGTCGCTGGGGTTTAATACACGTGCACCGAATCTCACCACGACTATATGATATCCCAGTTAAATGGGACAGTGCAAATAAAGAAATTACCGCCAGACTATATCCTCTAACAAACATAACAACATTAATGAAACGTCGGATACGTAAAATTTACTAACTTTAATTAACCATGGGCCATGACTTTGATAATCATACATCAATTTTGCTCATTTTCGAACTCTTTGCAATGTCTAACTGTCCGAGATATTATCGAAACAAAAGCAGATACAAATAAATCACCACCAGGCTGTTCCCTCTGACACGCTGTGTATATGACATAAAATAACGCTCAGAAAACCAACCAGAAAATGCATACTTACTTATCAGAAGACAGACCAACACTAAAATGAACCGTTAAGGCTACGACAAGAAAAGATTGAAGACAAATAGTTAGTTTCCTTGTTAGAATAGGATAAGAAATATAAAAAGATCGGACAGGGAAAGTAGCATTCAAGGAGGACAGTAAACCACAAAACACAGAAACAAACACGCAAACAGACAAACAAGAAGGCAAAAGCAATAATAAATGCAAACGACATCACAAACACAAAACGGGTTGACAATAGGGCTACCGCCTTGGAACGGTCAGTGGCAAAGTAGGCCACTGGGGGTTTAAACCGGTTCTAGGGTGCACCAAACCTTACACTTACCCTACTGTCATCCCATTAAAACAGGACAGTGTAAATAAAGAAATCCCCGCTATGATCTAATCTCTAACCAACAAGGCAGCATCAATAGGCAATATAAGTAAAACACAAATATGCTCGTGTAAATATAATACAAAAAAACAATAGCCTAGAAAGTCACACTGAAGGTACTCAATGACTTTGCAGAAGCCAGAGCAGTAAGAGAATAAACCATTAAGGGCACGACAAGAAAGATCATGGACAAACATCAAACGCCACCGTCCCAATGGGCTTTAGGTAGGCGTCATCATAGGGTCCACAGCCTGTCCGGTCGTCATCGTACAATTAAAGAGGAAAGCATAGTGGCGAACTGTAAAAGGGTCCACCGCCAAGCATGCAGTACGTTGCAAAATGATAGGGTCATAACCTCTTTTGATAAACTTTTTAACAAGTTTAACAAAGATAGTATGAAAGTGATTATGACCTAGAATCTTACAAAGTTTATAAATCACATCACCATAGAAGTCAGGTTATGATAGTCCTTGTCGCAGTCCTTAAATAAACCAACACTTGCCTAAAAACAGTAGTTCCATATATCTGATGAAAATAGTATCAGACACATTTCATGGCAAAAAATAAGAAAAATGGTCCTATAGAAATAACTGCATCCAAACGCAATGACACCGTAGGTCCGCACTGTACCACACACACACAGCAATTACAATTAAACTAAATCACCTCTTTGAGCCATGCGCCACATCATTTCGGCATCTTCAATTGTAATACAGGCTGTCGGGATTTTAGGCACACTCTCGTTGTATCGCTGTATATAGTATATAAAAATACTGTTAATCTATGAAACAACAACTCATAAGCAATGTATTTTATGTTCATAGATATTTATAAATATTATAATTGTCACATAACTTCTCCTGATAATTAAGGATACCGGAAAAATACCGAAATATGTCGAAGTTGTTGCAAACAAAAATGGCCGATTCGCTATAAATTCGCTATCCAGTTCGCTATTTTCGTATGTGTTATGTGAAGCAAAGAAGTAGCTGGCAGGGGAATTGAAGAAAAAAAAACTACGCTGTAACCGAGAATTCGCTGTAAGTGATTTTTACTGTATTAAGAATGTTCTGACGAAACCTGAAATTGTCAAATCTGTATTGACTAACCGAACGTGAACTTGAGCCTAAATATCCGAGAAGTACTGGAAAATAAAAGTCATACAAGAAATATTTTGATGGTTTTCCATGACTTAATCCTAACGCAATGAAGTTAAGACAATTATTTAGACATGCATTTATCATAATACCTATGTCTAGTGTAGTCCGTGGTGTATGAGGACAGTAAATAAACAATGATAACGTGATTGCGGATAAGCACTGGTTGGCGACCGTTCTGATATCTTTTTTAACGTACATATCAGTAGATTTTAAACAAAAAATAAAAAATGATCCTATAGAAACCACAGCACCCAAACGTAATGAAACCGTAGGTCCGCACTGTACCACAAACAAAGAGCAAATTAGATGTACAATAAAAAGGACAATACACAACACAAAGAGTGGTGAAGACAGGGTTACCGACTTGGAACGCGTGGTTATAAATACTGATTATTAAATAAGTTGAATAAAGGACAGTCTAGGCTTATCGAGCTTTGGAGCTTTAAAATAAAATACCGCTAAAGCTGCTGCATCTTATAGCCGGCGCTAGGAGGCGTGAGTGGTATTGAACTTTACATTACCTTTCATGAACAGACTCAATAAAACCGAGTCTGCTACTTTTATCTCTTGTTTGTGTTTATTGCTTTCAAAGGATTCACTTTTCGGTCTTTACTATCACTCACACTAGTGTTTGTTTAGTGCTGTGTGGCGGCCGTAAACAGTTGCCCCGACTACAAATCAGTAGTGTTATTACTTACTGGTCATTTGGGATCGTCAACCCCAATCGTTTTGGCTTTAAAGTATAATATCGCTTATGCTGATTCTAGGAGGCGTGAGTGGTGTTGCACTCGACATTACCTCTCATGACCAGACCAGATAAAACTGAGTCTGCTACTTTTATCTCTTGTTAGTGTTTGTTGCTTTCAAGGGATTTCAGTATTTATTATATCACCTCTTATGAACACATTAAAACATTACCTCTTGTTTGTGTTCGTTGCTTGTACTGGATCACCTTTTCACAATGTATTAACATTCACATTATTGTTCGTTTTATGTTGTGCGATGGCTCTAAAAGTCATTTCGACTACGAATCCATTTTGACAGAACTTACTGGTCATTTGGGGTCTTTGAACCTATTTTTTGTGACTTTAAAGTAGAAAATCACTTGACCGGTGCTAGTGGGTATAAGAGATGTTGCACCATATTACATCAATCGCATGAACAGACTCGATAAAACGAGTCTACTACTTTTATTTCTTGTTTGCGTTTGTTTGCTTTTATAGGATCCCCTTTTCAATATTTATTATATTCTTTTATGCTGGATATATTTGTGTGATTTAGAGCCTGGAACCGTGCGATAATTTTACTATCAAAAATATTGCTTTAACATGCTTGACGTATACACTTCGATAAACCTAATTCTGTTGGTGATTCAGTTATTTTTATTCTGATCAAAAATAAGTAAGCTGGCATATTATTACCGATTGGCTCTTTAAAATACACCATTGCCTTTTATTTCTTTTTATTTATTCGTTTTTTGTTGTATTTTTATGTACCTGTTGTCCAGTATGTGGACTATTTATAGAAAACGGCGTGATACTCCTGATAAGTGACGCTACGCCACCCACCGCGGCGGCCCGCCAAGCTCCATCGTATCTGTACCGCACCGTTTCGCCATAGCTCACCCAGTCGTGGTTGTACACAATTATCTTTCCAACAGCCTGTTAGAATAATTGAGGAAAATACTTTGATCATTGTCATACATAACACTGAAGTGAAGTTGCAACGTAGGTTGAAAGGTTATTTTCTAAACTTGAGTAGGTAAAACGGATGTTTACGCGATATTATATCCTACGTTGGCACTACGTTTCCAGATCATTGTAAAGCTAAACAGAGCCATCAGAAAGGAAAGCAACGACCGATTATAGTTTGATTTTGACCTTTGGCAAAACGGTCTTTGGCATGTAATGTAGCTATACGTGTATATCGCAACCAGTTTGCATGTATATATATCTTCTTCTTTATTCATTTGCCTATGTCCTTCATATATAATGAAATTATAATTAAATCAATAAAAGGGAACTGACAGCAAAGTGGCGGTTACTAATTATAATATTTTTTCTCAACTGCTTAATTTAGCTTCCGTAGCTGTTATTACTACGAGAGGTGTTCAACTTATATTTGGACACTTTTATTGTGTAACTGAATCAACTATCTTGAAATTCTCTCCGAATATGTGATTGTAATGTCAAGTCTAATGATTCCTTCGATATGAAACATTATGACATGCACTATTATGTGCTTCCTAATGTTGCTGCATCCGCATTTTTGAAAATGGGTAGAAAATGACATTTGAAGCAAAAATCGTCAATTATAAAAATAACTGCAATACAAATTTTAACACAAATACTTTTAAAATATCGTTAAAGGTTATAATAATCCGATATGTCCATGCCTGAACGTAGAAACGTGTAATATGCATTTTTTTTTAATTTGTCGATTTTCATGATTTAAGCGAAAATTAACATGAAATCTGAAAATGACTAAATTTACGAAAGCTTCTACTTCAAAACATTAACTGCAGGCATTTTTGTGACTTCCTCCGCTATAAAAAAAAAGTTTTATAAGTTTCTCAAATGAAAAGATAGAAAAAAATATAACTTAAAATTTAGGGGCAAAACACACACATTTGCAAATAATGATAAAAATAATATATTGTTTTACCAAAGATATCTTTATAAGGTATATGATATACATATATGATATACATCAACAATAACTGTTCATGTTTTTATTCTCAAAATATGATTAAAATAGTTATTTTGGTTAATTCATAAAATTATCATACGAGCACATTTTCCTATTATCTGTCAATGTTTTAATATTGCGATAACAAGTCGAGCTTTTAATACAGCATCTATAGTTTTGTATTAAAATAAAACATACTATCATATTTAAATTATAAACACAGGTTTAAACAATTATGATATGCATTTAGTGCAATTATTTGGTTTAAGATAAAACTCCACGGCAACAGCAACATATAGGTTTAAAATTAGAAAATGTTGTACACCTTATTCAAAATGTAATTTAAAAAGAACCGCGTGAAATTGGATATTATTATTAAATGCATACGTTCTAAATGACAGTTTCAAAATAAAGTTATTGCATAGATATTCTTCATCCTGGTGAATTCAATAATCATTGGATGTATTTAGCTACGACTGTTTCGTTTAGCTCATTGCTTTTTCCACTTTTATATGCGCCAATTTAGTTAAAGTAAACAATTGATTTTATAGATCAGGCTCTTGTCCGTACATAACTCACATAATGCTGTTTTCCCGCCTGAAGAAAGTAATCCGTGCATTAAGCAAGCTGAGACAGTCATCAAAGGAAAAATATCTCAACGGAAAACGTATGATCTACGAAAACAGGCAGTTGAATACCTATATATTTATTTAGTTATGCTATATATATGATATACATACATGCATGCCATGCTTCTGTTTGATCATACCTCGCCTTTTCTTTGCTCCAGCTCATCAAATGATTTTACGACCATCACCTCTGCCGTTATACCGTCAGGTGGCGTTGATACGCTGCTACCGAGGCCAAGCATGGATAAACGTTTGTGTCGTGGTTTTACAAGATACGCCGACTCTTCACCGCGCACCCAGTGTGGTACCTAGAAAAAAAGCAATGCATACTTAGAGACAATTAAACATGTATATTTGCATATTAAGGCGGTAGCCCTATTGTCAACTATTTTATGTTTGTGATGTCATATATTGCCTTCTATGTAATTATTGTTTCTTTTTACGCGTGGTTTCGATTAACTGGTTCTAGAATGTTGCACTTCCTGTTCGACTTGTTTATCTACGTTTGTTTAATGACCACGCTGTTATATAAGTAGCCAGTAGCACAGTCTGCTGAGCCTGATTTGAGAAAAGAAATATTTCCAACATGTGTATATTGTGCCATATCAATACCTGTTGAGCGGGACATGAAGCGCGTCGATACTAAGGCCGTAGGCCTGCCGCTTCGATGTGTTTTAAGTCCCAAATACAGGTTTTCATCTCGCAAAATATTGTATGTATATAACGCGCACTTTTTTTCGAGAGATATTATAGGTTATTGAATTTGTATGGCTAAATATTACTTGGAACGAGTTGTTTTGGCAAAACAACGAGTTCCAAGTATTATTTAGCCATACAAATTCAATAAGCTTTTTATTGTATACTTTCATATTGTTTTTGATCAATGTTAATTGTATGACTATTACTTTTCATTGTATTTGTGTTATTATTATAGCTTTCAGTACAGGAGCAGACAAGTCATTTCACGTGCCTGAACCGCATAACTCAAACATAAATAATTGGGGTTGGAGGCAACGTAGTTCCCATTTTGCAAGCACGTGCAGATGCGCGGATTTTATAGTACTCTATTTAGAAACACTAGTTTAAAGCTTATACTAGATGGCAAAGAAAACAAATCATATCAGAAGTCAGTTATTATGTCGGAGATTCATCAAACAATCGTGTTGACAGGTTTTATTGAGATATCATAGTCGGAAATCGCGGTACAAATGCGAAGATCGAAAAAAACTAGTTTTTGTTTTCTTCGAAATTGCCCATGTTTCAAAACGGGTACAAAAATTGTATATTCTTAAATATTGTTGAAATTGCCAGGAGTCGAAGATCATTTCCTGTTCTACCTTTTTTGAAAATTTCTTATTTTTTCGTGAATATACATTTTGCGTGCCCGTTTTGAAAGTTGGTACCTGAATTTCACTCTTTCAGAGGCTATTCAAAATGGCGGCGACATAGAAAAACACCATGCCTAGGGCCAGTCAGTCGCACGCCATTTACCCCTCACTTCTCCTTGGTGAAGTTCGCACTGTCACTTAAACTAAATTGTGAATTGAATTGAACTGTTGTATTTCCATTGCCACAGTCCAAACTATGTGCTAAAAATAGCTCACACACACGGTGTACACGTATTCAAAGGTCAAATTATGCAGATGCATGCGTACTGAGTTACACACATAGACATTTGTACAGGAGTGGAATTAAGTCGTTAGACCTTTATCGAAACACTTCAAACAGTGATCGTATATAATTCCAAGTTTTACATGACTGACTTGAGTGAGTGCGTAATTTACAATAGATCTATCATCTATGTCGGAGAATTAATATTGAAAGTGAAACACACCAAGCGAATGAAATGGGTCATGGCATGGATTGTCTGATTGTCTGTAGCCTGTGTAGGGATTTGTGTAAGTAAATACACTTTTAATTACTGTAGTGTTGGACAAGTGTTTAACATTGAAACATATGAAATGGTGGTGGTTCATATATATTATTATTAACTTAATTCTGATATTTTTTAGAACACATGAGTGATGAATGATTGATGAAAATGTAAGCCTACTTATTCATGAATTATGCCACAGTCTTACATTTTGGACAGTATCCAGAAAGCGCCACATTCAATTCCAGTTCAGTTGTGTTTTAAGAAAACTATTATGGAAAGCTGGCATTGATAGCATTAAGAAAGTTGAACATAGTTATTAATATTAAAATTAAATGGAACAATATGTTATTTTTCAGGTTACCACAGCCTGTTTTCACAAAGTCATTTCCCAGTCTCACAGTAATCTGTATAACTACATCAAGAGCATTGTGTAAGCCAGTGTGTAGGTAAGCACAGTTTTAAAAAATCTATGAATTTATCAATGTATATATGTGGCATTGTGGACCTGCACTTAGTCTCAGACTTCTTATACTAAAAATAAAAAATGAATAAATGGTGTTTTGCAGCACATCGACACATAAATAGGTCATATTGTCCATAGTACGGATGTAAAATGAATCGAACAAGATAAAAACATCCTTGTATTACATCTAAAATGTTAAACTTAACCAAGACCCTGACTTAACATAATGTGCTGGCATTGACCCAGCGATAGCATGGCGGACGATAGCACCATTTAGAACCATAGAAATATATTCATTAGTAAGAATAAGGCAGGTTCTCAAATTCCTATTATATGTGTCTCCTTCCCCTCTCTCTGGGGCGGCTCTAAATAAGGTATACCGGTAAAGTGTTGATCAGCCGAAAACCTTTTTTTTTAATTCATCTTACATGTAACAATTTTTTCTAAAATTCATTATTCATCTACATATTTCAATTAAACAACTTGTTAACTATTTAAGTTGAAACGAAATCTGGTTACGGTAAACAAAAGATGTATCATTTTTTAACTTTCCTATGTGCCCTTCCCCTCTCTCAAGGGCAGCTCTAAATGACATATAATGTGTTGTTGGTCCAACTTGGGCCAGAGTTATTTTGGTGTGTTTTTTTCTTTTCTTAGACCCTCCGAACCATTTTTTGTAAGGTTTTTTTTTGACACAAAAAAATGGTAAGAAAAGTAACCGGTGATACCCATATTTTGGTCCTGCATTTGAAACCACCAGTGATCATGTTTAAAAATTGAAGTAAAATTAGAAGTTATATAGTTTTTTTCTGGTCATTGTTCCCACCATGTTCTGTTCAATTTATATTCTTATAAAAAAAGTTATATTGTCACTTTTTATTCATATATTTTAACTCACCAACTTGTTACCTATTTAAGTTGAAAGAAAAATATGTATGGTTAAACAGAATCTGTATCATTTTTATTTTCAGAGTCCCTGATGTCCTGAGACGCTGGGAAACTGTACTGAAGTCACAAAATACGGGAGGATTTTATTGAAACGAGTGTATAGTCACATATATATTATAATAATTGTTTACAACATTATCAACCGAATCAGAAATACTTAAACGAACAAGAATAGAATAATGCGACGGTGTATGATATTAATACTATTTTTTTTGAATCATGAATACCTCATACAGACAGTAGTAGCATCAACTTCAAGAAAAATATGTCTAGTAACATTTGTGACTTGAGGGAAGGTTATTTGGACCCACTAATTTCGAAATTCCCAGGATCACCAGTTCAGCAAAAATCATATCAACATACATGTCTGACTGTTGAAAGAGGTGGATCGATTGCGACTTTAACTGACAGTTCATTGGAGTGGCTCAAAATAAGGGCTAATACGAAAATATAAATGTGTTTCTGTTAATCTGACCGACCATGCCCAATTTCTTTATTGGATTAAAATGATGTTTTTCTGAATTTTATTGGATTATAAAGTTTGTGGAATGACAGATGGCAGGAGGTGTATATTACTGGTTCTACCCAGAAAAGTGGGTGGTCTGTCTCTGCAAAAAAACAAACAAACAGATACATGTATGTATATAACCCCACATATGTTGAAAATGACTTGCACCATATAAACAATACAGGCGGAGAGATGTTCATATTAAAGGGACATGCAGCATTCTTCTTTTTTTTAAACGCCAAAATGTTATAATTTAAATATATGCAAGCGTGTGTAAAATCAATTCTTGATTAACCAATCGAGGTGCAAATTTTAATGCTTGATAAATACTTGATAAATGCTGTGTGTCCCTTTAATAAATAAAAACAATTATTGTATGATGCAATTATTTTTTTTATGTAATACCCTTTATATTGGGATGTTTTGATGTAAATATTTGAAATAAAATGTTTTAAATCAAATAAATAATTCATTTTGATGTCTGACTTGTTACATATGTTTTACTTAGTCATGAAAGATAATATTTATGGCCTTAATATGTACCTTAAATGTTTATTGTTTACCATCGAATGGTGAGGCGGCATATGGTGTTAGTTATCTGTGCGTCTATAATCTTCCACAGTTTTTAACCAATCTTTTGCGAAACTTTACATGATCTTTATCTATAACATATCGATTTTGCATCAAAATAAAATTTATTTATGAATATATATTCTTGCATTGTACAATTTTCCACGAATTGTTTTCAGTGCGGTCATTCAAGTCCCATGGACATATAGAGTAATGGAGATGTTCGGTTGCCTTTTTTATATTTGTATACATTCTCATTTCAGGGATTTTTTTCATGATTTTGGGAACATGACCCGTACCCCTGGAATTGGGAATTTTAGCGCGATTTTTCATAAAATTGGGAATTGTAGCGCGATTTTTAATAAAATTCGGAAAAATATAAAGTAAAGCTTTCCTTTCATAATTATATCTTTAATACTGTTTTTTGTACACCAAGATAAACAGAAGCATTTATAAGCTTTTGAACCCCAATCATTGGATTGGGACACTAAAAATTTTTTTTTTTTTTTAAAATTGGGAATTTTTTCCTCTTAATTGGGAAAAAAAGGTATGTTTTGGCATTGGGAATATGACCGAATTTCGGCTATAAAAACAGCCAAAAAAAACCCCTGCATTTTCACCTCTCACCGCTGCGGGTTCAATTCCCACTGGGAGCTCAACTTGTAGGTGAGAAAGTGTCGATTCTTACAGATAGCAGAAAGTACACAGTACTGGTTCTACCCAGGAATTATGGCCTAAAATGTGCTATAATGACATAAAACACAATTCAGCTTTAAAAATATAAAGTAAAAAAAATGGCCTTCTTTACTTTCCTTCGATGCTATCAGTATAAGTATTACGACAGTGTTTCTGTCTGATAAAAAAATCATCTTAGGTTTCAACCGACAAATGGTCTATATTTAAACTAATACAAGTAAGATGGGGCCCTCAAACCCTTTCATGTGTGGGCGATATATTCCACGGTTGATTCATGATACTAGCATGGGACAGCTACAGTACATATGACAGTGCTGAGTGAAGTTGCGGATGAATTCATTTGAATATTTAACGGCTCATCAACACAGTACAGGTTATTTAGAGCCGCCCCAGAGAGAGGGGAAGGATACATAGGAATCCGGGAACCGTGCCCTTCTCTTATTATCGAATAGATTCCTATGGTTCTTTAACATGCTCGGATGATAGACCTATACGCGGGACCACCCGGTTTACGTCCCCATCCGACGGACGAGGCTAAGGGAAAGTGTCTTTCCCAAGAACACACCGACAAAACTCAGTGGCACCACCTCCGGTTACAAATCCGCTGCGTTACTGACTGCGCCAAGTTGCGGATGACAATTAGACACTGGATAGTCTAGTCAAAAACACAGCAACAAATATATTATCTGAATATGTTTAAGAAAGTATGCTTGCAAGAGCTTTCAAAAACAGACTTTCATGATTTTAGTTGGGGTGGGATGGGGATGGGGATGGGGCGCATCCTTTTAAATCTCAGCTCAGATGCCCTCCTCCTCCTTCTCTCCACCCCAACTCCCATCTTGAACAGTAGCGATTGTTACGTA
Source organism: Cyrtodaria siliqua (assembly GCA_037043455.1). Taxonomy (NCBI): domain Eukaryota; kingdom Metazoa; phylum Mollusca; class Bivalvia; order Adapedonta; family Hiatellidae; genus Cyrtodaria; species Cyrtodaria siliqua. The sequence goes on along the minus strand of JAWPHD010002863.1, from coordinate 207,994 downwards.
CACTTTCCACATATGAGAGGGTGCCCAATACTACCCGCTCCATCGAATACGCGCCTGCAGTTCTTGCGAGGTTAGTCGAGTCAAAATTACAGTTAAGTCAAACAATTCGTATTTTCGTGTACTTTTGATAAAGAAATAACATGCTTTTCGTGACATGCAGCAAAATTCATGTAATGTGTGAGCTAAAACAACAATTCAAGTATCTCCTCGTTTATTTTTTAACAAAAAACACACGGTTGTTGTCGTTTTAATCGTATTCTAAAAATGGCATCTTTTAGAGTTATCGCCCCTCGCTTCGACATTTTACAAGGCGGGTCTGCATTTATCACACAGTAAAGCTTCTAAAAAAAAAGTCGGTACAGCCGAAAATCACGAAGCGGAAATGAAATTTCATGATCAAAAATTGTCACAATTTTCCAAATTATGTGTTTTAAAAAATTCAAAATGGCGGACAATTTTTTTTTTTTTGACGTTGCCGAAAGATGACGTACTACTTTTCGTTGTCAAGCGTGGTTGCGATATTTGAAAGATGTAGGAAAATATCAAGGCTGCTCCCCTACTGTTTTGATGGAATTCCTATCTAGCCATTCAGTTTCATTTTGTGTGGATGATTATTTTGCGCGAAAACGACGTCGACGTCGGATGACGTCATTAAAAACAACAAGCGATTTTCTAAAGTTTGTTTACCATTCGATAACGTTAAAAACAACGGGTGAGTGACCATTTCAATTATTTTATCAATTATTGCCATAAAAGGTTGGAAAAAAAAACACGTATTTTTTTGTTGACACTATAGAAAGGATTCCGTTATTTTTATTTGAAAGTAGTTCCTTATTTCTATTTCGCGGCTCTTATCAAGCACGAGCAAAAGTTCCCGTGCAATATCAATGTGTGCAATATCGTAGAATATTGCACACTTAGCTCAATGCAAACTAAACGGGACAATATGAAAGTATACAATAAAATATAATACAAACTTAGATTGTATGCCCATCTCTCAACACCAAACGAAGAAAATGACTTCTTGTTGGTTAACGTTAGTGAGGTTTTAAGATGTTTATGCATCTTACATTTAGCTTGAAGCGGTTTCATATACACTAGTGGAATGAATGAAAAGCATGAATGAGTGAGTGAGTGAGTGAGTAAGTGTGAGTGTGTATGTGAGTGAGTGAGTGAGTGTGTGTGAGTGAGTGAGTGTGTGAATGAGAGTGAGTGAGTAAGTGAATGAATGAATGAAGAATGAATGAATGAATGAATGAATAAATGAATGAATGAATGAATGAATGAATGAATGAATGAATGAATGAATGAATGAATGAATGAATGAATGAATGAATGAATGAATGAATGAATGAATGAATGAATGAATGAATGAATGAATGGTGTTTTACGGCACCTCGATACACAAACAGGTCATATTAATGGGGGTGTAAATAAGTAAAATTTACAAACATGAACATACTGTAATAAGTTTATCGGTATAAAACAAATACTGTAGAGAAGCGCAAATGACCGTAACACAGTTTAAATTGGTTCTAGAGCCTTTTGGGCAAATCGGTTATAGGCCTGTGTGCAGAGTACCTTCTGAAAGCAATATATAGATTCTGTCACTCCTAAGTGCAAGCCAATAAAAGGGTACATATTCAAGAACATTGAAAAATACAAGACGTTGCTCATAGATTACAAATCATCATTAGCAAAGTCTTAACCTATTCAAGATGGTGTAGACTATTTTATGCATATATATCCGTTGAGTACGTCAGAATTACCTTTACAGTTTCTCCGTGTACGTTCTCTAAACCATCTTCTTTCATTTTCAGCATTATGTATTCTATAACAAAGACATTGGACATGTTAAGATATTAAACACCATAATTAATAATCTACACCGCGGCCCTACACAAAGGTATACGAATGTGAGTCTGATTTAAAGCGAAGAGTAATGTGAAGAAGAAAAAACGACGCGTACACTCAAGGTCAATATCTATGGTGGGAAGGCCATTCTTAACCAAGGATACTTGATTGGAACATTCTTGGTATTCTAGAGTATAATTATATTATCACCGTGTTGGCCTAATTTCAATAAACTTGAAATACTTTGCTTTGTGAAGTTTGGTCAAGATAAGCCAAGACATGTCTGACGAGAAGTCTTTTAAGCTAAAATTAATGGAGGACGGTCTACGAGCGGTTGCATTAGTGTTTACCGCGTATAGATTCAAAACATAATAGTTTTACCAATGGAGTTTTCAAGATTCTGTGATCCAGAAATTCTGCTACCATATGTGTCTACGAAGTCCGCAAGTCTAGCGTACATTTGCCCACTGGCACTGCCATTAACACATAGCTGGATAATCTGGTTCGCTGTATCTGATAAAATATAAATGATTAAATATTGCTTTTTTGTGAATAATGCTAAGTATACACAAATGTATGACCTTTCTATGTTTTTTCATTATTACATGCTTGATTACTTCCACCCAACCACACCCACACCAGCACCCCCAACACACTCGCACGCACGCAGGCACGCACGCACGCACGCACACACACACACACACACACACACACACAACAGACACACACCTCACACACACACAACAGACACACACCTCTCCGTTCCCATGGTACCCCTATTGTCAACTATTATATGGCTGTGATGTCACATACTGTTCTAAATGAATAGAATAGAATATAATAACATAATTTTTGTGAACCAATGCTGGGACATTTCTGGCATACAACACATAAAATTAATGTTATTTTACTACAGTATGTATTCAAGTAGATGTTGTTTGTTTTAAAGTGTTAAGTGTCTTTGGTTGACCGCAAAGCCAAGCACTGAGGGCCTATCCATCAGATCATATAATTCCAACATGGTTGCTTGAAGCGAAGGAACAACCATACGACTCGTTGAATAATTTATGTCACGAAATGCCACTAAATGCATTATTCTTAACCCCTTGAGACTCACCAAGGTATGGTTTTGCCAATATAGGATAGCATATTCGTGGATAAACTTAGTCTGACAATCATCGTTTGTATCTCTTCAGGCGCAAAGAATGCTTACACAAATAGTGCCCTTAGTGGTTATGTTTCCGACGGGTCTGAATACAGACAGGTTGTTTTAGTATTTCAAAAGATCGTAAATTCTCTTTTCCTAATATACAAAGATGATACTAAATCCTTATAATGATCTGACACTTGAGCCATTAACATTAAGTGGGATGTAGTTTCTTAGATATTGCTCATTAGCGTCATCTAGTAATACTAACTATATTAGAAAATATAGGCTATGTTATATAGGACAAATGAATCCGGCAAAATTCCCGAATCAAACCCGGATCGCTAGGCCACTCGGGAGTATGGAAGACAACTCCAAAAGTACTAGTTATCTGATGTTCTGGAACCCCATCACCAACCTCTTCTACCTGTGCCATTATAGTTGGACCCAATGGGATCTCGAGTAAGCTGTCTTCTGCCTCTTTTATTGTATAGGCAATACAAGTCCTCGGCGTATCGGCATTATCCATCATATATCTATATCTATATGGCTTCAAACTTCTTTTATTTTAAAAACTATTTTATTAAGTTCAAAAGATGACACAGTATACGGAAATGTATCATCTGTGATTGAAGGCGATGCATAATTATGTCATAAATTATGAACGTTCCTCGTCGAGTTGCACGGTTAGTTTAAACCGGCTTGCCGGTGCTAGGTGGCGTGAGAAGTGTTGCTTCTTTCATTACTTCTCATGAACAGACTCAATAAAACCGAGTCTGCTGCTTTATTGTCTTAATTGTGTTTGTTGCTCTCAAAGGATCACCTTTATCAGTATTTATTAACATGCACACTAGCGTTCGTTTAGTGCAGTGTGGCGGCTGTTAAAAGTCTCCCCGTGCTACAAATCAGTAGTATTATTTGTTACTGGTCCTTTGGTGGCTTTAAGTAGAATACCGCTTAAGCCGGTGCTAGGGGGCGTGAGAAGTGTTGCTTCTTTCTTACTTCTCATGAACAGACTCAATAAACCGAGTCTGCTGCTTTATTCTCTTAATTGTGTTTGTTGCTCTCAAAGGATCACCTTTATCAGTATTTATTATACTGAATAGTTGAGATAAAAATGCTATGCCCCTCGATATGTGAGAATCAAGGCTCGTAGTATGCCATGCTCTCTTTGGTGAATTGTATACATGCACGCGTGATTCTTAAGGTTTAGCCTATTGAAATTCGGTGGTTGTTCATGCAGGCTTTGCTTGATGTCTTCAAAAACCTCTCTTGATGTGGTCGACCCTGATAAATACCTATTCAATAAATGATGGCATCGTAGCTCTATGGTAGATATACACATCATAAGAGCTACGGTTCTCGCAGCTATGCCACCTCATGATTGGTATAGTGCATATAACGTACTTTTTTGATCCATCGTGGAAATAGGAATCCTTATGTGAGGAAGCTATCTAGCTGGATTTTGGAACTTCGGTGGTTCCACACAGGTGCCTGCTCGTGCACGAAAATTGTCCGGAGGGGACCCTGGGGGGTCTTCTTCCAGCAAGGGAAGCTGGAGAAATCGCCTTATGGCCTTAGCTGTTAGTGGGGCTAACAAATCAAATTCATTTTACTTCAATTCTTCGGAAAAAAATAGAGATTAAGGTTGTTGTTTGATAAACAGTTTGAAGATAGTTACTAGAGACATGAGAGGGGCGGGTTGGGAATATTATTTTAACAATTATAATTACCTCTTTGATTGCGTACATCTTGTTTTATCATTTCAATATCCACCGGTTTATTTGTGGTTGTATGAGGCCGGTTTGTCACTTCATCAAAGATAAACGACTGTACCATTATATGCCGATGGACTGAAATATTAAAAATATAACATACTGCATGTACAGGGCCTAAGCATTAAACATGCACGGAAGAATACCGTGCACACACTTCAGATAAAGCATTCGATAGTCCGTTTATAACAAGACGCTATAATTTGTTATATTGCACTGTCTGCATCCCTATCCTTGTCGTGTAGTATATATATTATTATAACACATTTTTTAAGTTCAGATTGTGTTTAGTATCATCTACACAGTTTCGAAGTTTGACGGTTGTGCAAAAACATGTTGCATGTAGCAATACGAGCAGAATTAAATTGAATTTGTGTTTAACATATCACCTCTATTATACAAGGTCATATGCATTATTATGACACCTGCTCAAAACACTACCCTACAACAGCATCAGCATTCATTTCTTCTTTGTTCGTTATTGTTTTATCTTTTCTATAACGATATTCTATTTTCTGCTGCCTTCTATTTGTTTTTTCCGCCGGAAAGTGCGTTTGAATAGTTTACGTTAATAATATTGCCATCGTGATAATCATTGTTATATGGTTAATGTCTCAGTTTTACCGTCTGTCCGTCCCCCCTCCCTCCGACCGTTACCATATCTCCTCCTTAACCACTGAGCGTAATTCAACCAAACCTAGTGTATAATGACTTTCCTACATGACAACGGCGAGCAAGAGCGACATTATTTTTGGCTCCGCACCCAGAGACCATCAGAGTGTTCAAAAGTCAAATTATTCATCACTAAAAATTCATTTTCACTCTAATCTTTCCATATATTTGCACGTGACTTGGTAAATATACTCGTCTGTGAAAGATAAACAACATTTCAAAATGTTTTATTATTTCAAACTCAGACGTCTGCACAGGGGTTGAGGGTTGTGGGGTTAGTTGGGGAGCAGGGTTTTGTGTTAAGTAATGTCACAAATGAAACGTAAGACGATGGGATAACACCGTATACTTGTTTCAATATTTCGATAATATGATATCGATAAAATGGCTAATTTTATTTAGGAATGATATCTCATCTGCTCTCGCTGGATAAATGGACTATTTTATGGACCAATTTATTTCACATAAAAAACAAAACAAAATCTTGAGTAAAATTGCATCAAACTTTATGGCTATAAAGGGCACAATTTCTGCCATATAAGTAATCTTTCTGATATAAGATTCACATCGATAGTGTTTTGAATAATTGTCATGTACTATATGGTCGACATTACTCATGCCTAGAGTATGCATTTGGTTGGAAATTTCACTTGACCATACCCCTCCCATTTTGGATCTTTTTAATAAAGATGGCCGACCAATAGTCCTTAAATTATACGTGTGATGCAGCGTAGGTTTTGCAACATGTGTTTATCTCCTCAGTTTTTTCCAAGTGTATTTTAACATTCACTTTTAAATAATTATCATTCAAATATGCAAATTACCGTACTGCAAAACCATCAACTAGTTATTTATTCCGAGACGATCTGTAGTAATGAATGGTTTAGTACTTTTTGGAAGATGACATGTGTTATGGACAATTGGGAAAGTTGATATTAAATATATTTGTATACCTTATCAGTATATTACTTTAATAAATATGATTAAAACATGTAAATACCAGACATTTTTGTTTTGGTACCATCTCAGGTGGCAAATTCTTAGTAGGTACCATGCTATGGATTACATTGAAGAAAAACAAAATATTCATGACAGCAGAGCCGCCTGGTAGCTGTTGCCTGTTAATAGAGTTACCTCCCCCTTTTAAATAAAAATCAGTTTTCTTTTCAAAATCATTGCATATGGCATAATATTATGGTTCACTACAAAGTTTATTACAATGGACACCCTCTGGTCATATAGTTGGGACCCGCACCAGGGGCCACATATTTACACAGAGTTATATAGGACTTCTCTTGGGAGAAGAAAAACAGCTTTTGAACATTTTTGGCTGAAATTGTATCAAATCTCTTCTTTGTAGAAGTAGATACAAAAATCAAACAGGATCTATCATACTTATAGCTCCCAATGCCCTTTTGATGTTTTCCCAAAGATTATGCGTTCTGCTGTACCCGTAGCAAAATAATCAATACTCATTAGGAAGCTCTTTCAGCCCTATATTTCTGCAAATAGTGACATCATAAAATGCATATCCCCTCCATCATGTACATTGGCAAAACATTTCAAACTCGTGTTTACGAGCCCAAACAATTTCGAGAAACAGCATAAGGAACCCGATGTCGAAGAAAACAACTGGACCATACGTTGACCTAGGGCATTCATTATCCGTTTCTTTATTTGAGGGTGTGTACACTGTACTGTATTCATTTGGAAGGATCATTATAATTGGAGTATATACTACTTCCGTTGTGCTATGCAAACAGTCAAATGCAATATTGGACTGAAATACTGTCCAAGGTGGAAGGAGCTTCGCTTTGTCATCACAAAACATGTCATATCTACCAATGTTATACATTAATTTCTTTAATCTCAAACATCTTATAAATATGAGGAGATAGGGTTGGCCTTGGTATTGAACTTGGCTTGGTGTTATTTAGAACATTGATAAAAAAAAACTGAAGCAGTTTATTTGTATTTCAGTATTATTTTGTATCTATGTAGAATGACCTCAACTATTCTAAACAAACGCTAGTGTGAATGTCAAGTTGATTTTAAGAAAAAACATAATTATAAATTACATTTTGAAATAGTATAGGTCTGTACCACTTTTTTTCCGATACTGTGCAGTTTTGATCTAGATTTTGGCCCTGTATGGATAGGACAATTATTTTTTCTATACAATGTTAAAATAAGTATTAAATTGCTAAAACCATGTAAGAATATACTCACTAGTGATGACCTATGGTATTTTTACCATATATGACCTATGACCTATGGTATTTTTATCTTCCCATAAGCTCAATACTAATCTTTGCAAAACAAATGGCGTACATCTTTGGTGCCATATAGGTTTACTCGGTTCTTCCTCATGTTTGCCAGTGTTTGCCGGTTGTCTGATAAACTTCAGACCAAGACCATTTTGATATATAGCATTTTTTTTTGTTACGACCTACCCCTTAAAATAATAATTAATTCGCCCATAGTCACCCTGCTATTGTGATCCAACTAAAGGTATTAATAAATCAAATAGTCTGCATTAAGTCCCAGTTGAAATATTGGCCAAGTACGTGCTTTGTGACTTTCTAGGTTTTTTTATATCATATATGCATGATCATTTATGTGTTTTACTTATATTGCCTATTTATGCTGCATTGTTTGTGCGCGAATATAACCTGTCGGAAATCTTTATCTACCCTGTCCCGTTGTTTTAAGATGACACTAGGGTAAGAGTCAGGTTTTGTGCACCCTAGAACCTGGTTTAAACACCCCCATCACCACCCCACCAGCGGCCTTTTTTGCCACTGAACGTTCCAAGGCAGTTGCCCTATTGTTAACCGTTTTATGTTTGTGATGTCATATCTTGCATTTTCTTTTTCTTTGTAGTTGTTGTTTGTTTCTGGTGTTTGTGGTTGACTGTGGTCCTTGAATGTTACATTTCCCGTTCGACTTTTATATCTACTTTCAGTGGTTCAAAGCTTGTCAGAAAAAGACTGATAACAAATTTAGTATTTTAAGATTTTCTATTTTCATTATGTTTCAAATTGTGGCTTCAAAGTAGAATATCGCTTAAGCCGGTTTTAGGAGGCGTGAGAGGTGTTGCACTTTATATTACCTCTCATGGACAGACTCAATAAAAACCGAGTCTGCTACTTGTATCTCTTGTATGTGTTTGTTGCTTCCAAATGATCCCCTTTTCAGTATTTATTGACATTCACACTAGCTTTGTTTAGTGCTGTGTGGCGGCCGTAAAAAGTCGCCCCGACTAAACATCAGTAGTGTTATTATTTACTGGTCCTTTGGGATCATCAAGCGCAATCTTTATTGCTTCAAAGCAGAACATCACTTAAGCCGCTACTACGAGGTGTGAGAGGTGTTGCACTTTACATTTCCTCTCATGAACAGACTCAATAAAATCAAGTCTGCTACTTTTTATCTCTTGTTTGTGTTTCTTGCTTCCAAGGGATCCTCTGTTCAGTATTTATTGGCATTCACACTAGCTTTATTTAGTGCTGTGTGGCGGCAGTAGAACGTCGCCCCGACTACAAACCAGTAGTGTTAATTACTTACTGGTCCTTTGTGATCATCACGACCAATCGTTGTGGCTTCAGAATAGAATATCGCTTAAGCCGGTGCTAGGAGGCGTGAGAGGTGATGCACTTTACATTACCTCTCATAAACAATTAACTCTCATTAACAGACTCAATTAACCCGAGTCTGCCAATTTATCTCTTGCTTGTGTTTGTTGCTTCCAAGGGATCCCCTTTTCAGTATTTATTGACATTCACACTAGCGTTTGTTTAGTGCTGTGTGGCGCCGAAAAAGTCGCCCCGACTAAAAATCAGTAGTCTTATAACTTACTGGTCCTTTTGGATCATCAAGCTCAATATTTTTGGCTAAAATGTAAATATAAGAATTAATTCGCATTTCTTATATGTTTATGAAAACATAGTGTAATACAGTAAATGCAGGTAGGAAGATGTTGAAGCGGAGATTCTCAAATAACTTATAAGGTCTAACATTTCATAAGGAGACCATATCTAAAGCAGAATAAGCGCTTTTCTTATAACAACAGCTAAGATCATGTTTACAGTATATATAACGTACATGTTAAAGCAGGTACCGCGTTTTTGTTATGTTTTTTCGAGTGCAATGACATACAATACAATGAAATACAATATAGCCTAAGTAAGTTCTACATGATTTATTTCATGCAACTCTATATGATATTCAGTTAAGATTTCATTGCACTATATTTGCAGTCCGATAGATGCATTGCGTTCAACTATTATAACAAAGGAGAAAAAACTAATGGATAGCGCATATTGTATATCATCATACATGTGTAATATGAATATCATATTTTGATATAAACCTATTCCGAAGAATGTGTATGTGAATGTCTTTGAAGCTCGACGTCAAACTTTAAGGTTACTCATCAAAGTAATGCGTTGCCATGAATGGATCAAAATTAATTTGAGTGGTTTTTTTTTGTTTTTTTTGATAATGCTCAAATAGTAAAATAAAATAAAAAATAAAACTTTACTCGAAATGGAAAATATATGTTATTGTAAACAAATAACATTTTAAAAGATCGAAACGAATTAAAATAAACCCGGCTGTCAATTCATTTCTGCTATCAAAATCTAGAAATCTAGTATTCTTTCACGATTAGCGAAATGCTTGCTAAGTGTAACTCTCATGTATATAATGATATACTGCTGTCACGTTGTTTCTATTAACTATTTACTAATGACATTTGCATGTTCTGCATGTTTTGTATGAAAAGGATGAAAACCTTGCTGAAGAAGTTTACCTGTAATGCCCTGATTTCGATCACTGAAGTCCTTAACATACAAAACATGCAAACATGCAAATTTCATTAGTAGTAGTATTAGCATAACACCTGATGCATCTGTTGTACATTTGACGAGTTTGTTTTCTGGCAATGTTCAATATGTTACTTGTTTGATATATTCAAGAATATACGAAGGAATATGGCAAATCAAAATACTGAAAAGAGGATTCCTTTACAACAACAAATACAAACAATAGAGAAAAGTAGCAGACTCAAACACACTGATGACTATTATTTCGGTATGCTGCAATTATTCACGAAAGTCTACAAGTCATACTTACATATTACAAGTAATCCAATTATGCTAAGGTTGATCATCCTGTCGCCGCTAATTCAAATTCTGATTTTGAGCTGTGTGCCTGACCATGTAGGTGTCTTATGTACAGGAGTACCGGCACACTATTAGTTACAATTTATACGCGGATTAATTATACTGAAAGTCAAAAGAAACGCACTATCAGTTTGAATAAAAAAATGCGCATAATCCATTTGGATGTTCAAAGTTGTTAAACATTTCCAAAGGAGAAAAAACACTCGTTACCAATGTATGCATGTCTCCACAAAAAACAACAACATAATAATAATTTATACGCGGATTAATTATACTGAAAGTCAAAAGAAACGCACTATCAGTTTGAATAAAAACATGTGCATAATCTATTTGGAAGTTCAAAGTTGTTAAACATTTCCAACGGAGAAAAAACACTCGTTACCAATGTATGCATGTCTCCACAAAAAACAACAACATAATAATAATAAACAAAACAATATAAAAATTAGGGATGCCTTTCTCTGGCGTTTAGTAAACTTGACATCTATCTATCTATCTATCTATCTATCTATCTATCTATCTATCTATCTATCTATCTATCTATCTATCTATCTATCTATCTATCTATCTATCTATCTATCTATCTATCTATCTATCTATCTATTTATCTATCTATCTATCTATCTATCTATCTATCTATCTATCTATCTATCTATCTATCTATCTATCTATCTATCTATCTATCTATCTATCTATCTATCTATCTATCTATCTATCTATCTATCTATCTATCTATCTATCTATCTATCTATCTATCTATCTATCTATCTGTATATCTGTATATCTGTCTGTCTGTCTGTCTGTCTGTCTGTCTGTCTATAGATAGATACTGCAACACCCTCTTTTGAAGATTATGTCTGTCTATAGATAGATACTGCAACACCCTCTTTCGAAGATTATGTGCAGGTGCGCGTCTGTGCAGTGTGAATAAGATAAAAACGATAAAATATGTCTTAAAAAACAGGTGAAAAAAGTATGATAATGGACCTATGGAAACGGCCGAGCACGACACATACGAAATATTGCAGTCTCGGTTTGATTGAGACTGTTCATGAGCGGTATTGAAATATGCTGGCAAACCGCTCACGCCCTTTAGCCCCGGGTTGAGCAGAACTCAATATTTAAATGTAAGTATCGGGCTCAGCGATCTCCAAAGATCAAATGAATAACAGTACTGATTGCAAGCGCGGGGAGACGTTTTACTGCCGCCACTCTGCACAAGCAACGCCACTGTGCTATAAAAAAAGTATGATAATGGACCTATGGAAACTAAATGTAAGTATCGGGCTTAGCGATCTCGAAGATTGAATGAATGATTGAATGAATAACAGTACTGATTGCAAGCGCGGGGAGACGTTTTACTGCCGCCACTCTGCACAAGCAACGCCGCTGTGCTATAAAAAAAGTTGAAATAAAGATAATAGGGTTAAATGTTAAAAAGACTGATCAAGACAAAGTGATTTTGCACTTTTCAGCGTTTCTTGTTTAAGGCTTGGAGTGGGAGACGGTGCAAACGGCCAATTTGAATGAATCCAAACTTGACAGCTTTGCTATGTCTGCTGGCAGTCTGTTCCACTGCACAATGGCGAGGGAGAAAAATGAATACTAGTAATCAGCAGAGGTGTGAATCTGACTATAAGCCAGGGGGTGGGACTGTCGTGGTTATCTTATGGGTTGCGTGACGTATGGTGGCATTTCTATGGCAACAATACATACTGATAAAGGTGTAAGTTCATGTATGGTTTTGTAGAAGAGACATAATCGTGAGTCAGTACGTCGGTCTTCTAATGATCGCCAACCTAGGTCACTGAGCATGTATGAAACACTGACGTATTACGAGTAGTTATTTAGCGTCCAGCGAGCTGCTCTGCGCTGTACCATCTCTAACTTGTTTATGTTTGTCTTGGTATATGGAATCCATACAGCGGAGGAATATTCAAGTAAGGGGCGCATTTGAAACATTCATTTGGATAAAATATCTGTGTAGACTATGTGTACCTAGTTTTAACACTATTCGAAAGCTTAGCTAGGTAAACAGTAACTAAAGTAACATTCTAATCGTAATGGATTACCTTAGATTTAAATGTCATGTATAGTAATGGTAGACAAACATAAGACACTTGAATTGATTAGAAAATGATGATGCGTACTTGACGTTATCGTAGTTCATAATGTGTTTTAAAGGGACACATGACAATCTTGAAGTTTTTATCAAGCTTTAAAATTTTCGCCTGGATTATTAATTCATTTTGACTTTAAACCTGCTTGCATATACTAACAAAAAAGTTTGAGTTTTGGAAGACGGCAGGTGTTCTGGATAATTAGAAAATTCGATATAAAACTTATACCTTATCTGTATATTACTATAATAAATATGATTAAAACATGCAAATGTAATAAGCAGCAGTAGCATAACACCTGCTGTGTCTACTGTACGACTAACGTGTTTGTTTTTTGACAGATGTTCACTATACACGAAGTAATATGGCATCGAACCAGGGTTCCATGTTTATATGAAAGTTTTTTTTTGTATGATGTTTTACGTCATTTGCAACATGACACTTCCTCATTTACAAGTCGAGCTCCCAGCGGAATTTGAACCTGTAGCGATGGGAGGCAAAACGTTTTACAACACAACGTCGTTAACCCCTCGGCCACAATAAATACAGCAAAGTAGATCCCACGGAAGCAACATACACAAACACTAGTAAAAAGTAGCAGACACGGTTTTAGTCAGTAATTTTATGAGGGATAATACAAGGTTCAACGCCTCTCACGCCACTAGCACGGAGTTAAGTGGTGTTCTGCTTTAAAGCCAAAGTATATTGAGCCTGATGATTACAAAGGACCAGTAAGTAATAACACAAACGACTTGTAGCCGGGGGAACTTTTTACCGCCGCCACACAACACTATACAACCACTTATGTGAATGTCAATAAATACCGAAAAGGGGATCCCTTGGAAGCAACAAATACGAACAATAGAGTAAAATAGCAGACTCGGTTGAGGAGGTGCTCAGAATTGTCTGGCTTAAGAACATATCTAATATGTTATGCGCACAAACACACTAACGAAGTAATACTGCCTTGTTTGTTAGAGAAGATAATCTGGCGGGAATATTTTTATTTACACTGTCCCGTATTATTGGAATAAAATTGGACAAGAGTGATATTTCGTGCACTCTAGAATCTTGTTTAAATCCTCAGCGGCCTTTTTTGACACTGAGCCTTCAAAATGAATGGTGCGTTTTTTTGGCGTTGAAATGTGTATATATATATATATATATACATATATATATAAATATAGGTATACATATATATATAAATATAGGTGAGGAAAATTCTTTAACTGCAGGCGGAAGCGGGGATAAAGTAATGCCCTCCGTTCGTCTGTCCGTCCCATTTAGTGTCCGCTAAATAACTAAATAATCTACTAGAGGGACTGCAATGCAAGTTTACACAATGATAGAGGGGAATGAAAGGAAGTACAAAGCGTAAGAACCAAAACTCTGTCTTCATTTTAATTAGAGTTATTGCCTTTTATAATTGTATGCTTATTATCTATCCCATTTCGTCTCCGTGGCCGAGTGGTTAACTACGATGCGTTGTAACCTTCTCGTCTCTCACCGCTACGGGTTCGAATCCCACTGGGATCGACTTTTAAGTAAGGAAGTATCGATTCTTACGGATGGCGGTAGCTGAACAGTACTGGTACTACCCATGAAAAAGTGGATGGTGTGCTCTACCACAAGAAAATCGACCGTCATATATAACCTTACATGTGTTGCCTTACATGTGTTGACAATGACATAAACACCATACAAACAAACAATTGGTCTCCGTTATATAACTCAAACACTACTAGAGGGACTGCAATAGAATTTTACACAATTATAGTTGGCAATGGGCGGTAGTGCAGAGTACAAAAACCATAACATTGTCTTAATTTACATGAGCATTATTGCCCTTTATAATTTTATACTTATAATTTGTGTCCTCTCAGTAACACAAAAACTACTAGGTGGACTAGAATTTCACACATAATAATAATAATGAATCCTTGAATGCTGCTTTCCCTGTCCGATATTTTTATCTTTCTTTATTAGTATTTGTAAATCTATACTTAAAATTTGTGTCTGCTGTATATCTCAAAAACTTCTAGAGGGAAGGCAATGAAATGTCACACAATGATAGAGGGTAATGAGAGAAAGTGCACAATGCAAGAACCATCACTCTGTATTCATTTACATAAGATTTATTGCCCTTTGTAATTTTATACTTATAATACGTGTCCGCTCAATAATTAAAAAAATACTATATAGACTACAATGAAATTTAGCACAGCACAATGATGGTGGGTAATGAGAGGAAGTGCAGAGCGAAAAAATAATAACACTGTCTTCATTTACATTAGAGTTATTCCCTTTGTACTTTATACTTATAATGTTTGTCCGTTTTATAACTCACATATTACTGGGACGGCAATGAAATTCCACACATTGATAGAAGTCAATGAGAGGAAGTGCAGCGCGCAAGAACAATACTTATGTCTTCATTTAAATTAGAGTTATTGCCCTAATGTTATACTTATAAGTCGTGTCCGCTAAATAATCAAAAAATACTGGATGGACTGCAATAAAATTTCAAAATAAATATAGAGGGTAATGAGAGGAAGTGCAGATCGTACAAAACATAACTCTATCTTCAGTTATTGCCCTCTGTAAGTTTATACTTATAATTTGTGTCGGCGCTATTACTGAACCACTACTAAAAGGACTGAAATTAAAATTTCACACAATGATAGAGGGCAATGAGAGAAAGTGAAGAGTGCAAGAACCATAACTCAGTCTTTATTGAAATAAAAGTTATTGCCTTTTGTAATGTTATACTTATAATTCGTGTCCGCTATATAACTAAAAAACCACCAGAGGGACTGCAATGAAATTGACACGATGATAGAGAGTAATGAGAGGAAGTGCAAAACAGCATACATGTATACTGCTCCTTTTATAATTTTAGTATCATATGAGAATAATATCAAATTTATATTATTCTTATATGTGGCAAAATTGGTAGTGTACATACATCTAACATGTACACCCCCCACCAACATCCATGTCTAAAATATCACAGTCAGTGTCATACATAGCGAAACATACTGCGGCGGGGGATATGGCTGTCTCTCAGACTGATTCTTGTTTTCCTTATTCTTCCATAGGCTTCAATATATAACTGGTCTAATATAATCAACAGTTAATAAGATGCAAACGATTTGATTTATACTATTCTTACAATTAATATTAATGATTGAAGAAATACAAGTTATGTAGAAAACGAACGGAAGCTGCGAGTTTTCAAAAAAAATTAAGATTGCCATGTGTCCCTTTACTCGAAGTTCTTAGTGTGGTTTTACTACATTAAAACATCGTTTAAAATATACATTACAATCGTTTAAAATATACAATATATTTACATGAACAATATAGAGATTATTTAACTTCTGGGATAGATTATAGGGAAATCCTTAACGAGATGGTAGACGCGTTGTGTTTTTTTCACGAACGAGCGTATGAGAGTGAGTGAAAAAACGAAACACGACTAAGATTGAGTGAAGGATTTTCCAGTAATCGGTTAAATAATCTATTTATTACATTTTAAATCAGTGTATGTATAATGTTAACCTAAATCATTCGCTTTATTGTACGTTATCCGCGGATGACGTCGACGTAAGCAACACTTTATTGACGACATAATTCAACGTCAGTTAGTTATTTTTGTGTTGGAGTTAGTTATTAATAGCGATTATGAATATTCTTTCACTGAGAAATCCCAGTCTTTCACCCACAGAAATGTAATAAAAACCATAATTAACTTTACCTCGAGGATTTGGAATATCCTTATATGAAAATACGACATTTTTAACAGTAAAATGTATTAAAAATAAACTTTTTATTTAGTTTACAAACCGATATTCTATAACTGTATGAATGGATTAAAACGTATATAGTGTCTGCAAGATTATAGCGGAATATTAGTTTACTCAATACGTATATGTAGGATGCGAGAAACACGTTATGCATTAGTACAACTCCATCAGAAGCAATACAAATAGCCTTGTATAATTACACGTCAACGAGATATATCTATTAGATAACAGATGATGTCTAAAACATTAATTAGATATGCACAGTAGCTGGCATGAGATAATATAAATATAATTAAGTACCCTTGTTTAGAGGATGCGATAGTCTTCTGTATATAAGACGATACACGATAGCAAGTATATCGTTATAGGTTTTGGAAAACATATCGTGTTGCCTGATTATAGGTAAGTGACACTTCAGTATATGAGATATGTCTTGCTGTTTAATAGTTAGAAAACAAAAGTATGAAAGGAGAAATCTGGATATCGTCGAACACGATAATACAAAAATTATAACAATCTCGGTTTGATTGATGAAATGCTGAAATTTCTATGATTTTTTTCGGAAGACTTAACAGTCACAATCAGACAAATCAAATAATTTTATGTAGCTTACAGTTTGTTGTTTGTTTGAATGGTGTTTCTAGGTCATTTTTAGCACAGGTTAGGTTATATATGATGATCGATTTGCAGACCACTGTATTTTTCCTGGGTAGAACTAGTACTGTATACATTGCAACGTCGTTAACCATTCGGCTATCGAAGGCCATTGTCACAAAGAGGCACACATACCCCACTTAATGACCTGTTTATTACATGTGTGATCAAAACAATGTTATTTTAGACAGAGCTAAACTGTGCAGAGTAAACTTAGACTTTTTATTGTGTATTCTTTTGTAAATTATTCTTTTTGTTTTTGAATGCATTTTTATTTATATATTTTTAAGAAAAAAAAACGTTTAAAATTAATATACCTAAGGCGTAGGATGTGCAACTTGAAACAGGCAAATCGTGTCTTTGTTCCCAAGGTACCACTTCACCCCCTCAATTAAAATTACATTACAAACGTTTTAGACGTACTGTAATCGTTGTAAGAAAATCGTCATAATGGTGACGTATTTCAGCCTTGACTTTGCTAATTATTTCTGGTACGTTTGTGCTTGTAAGTAAAATATTAAAAGGATAATTTTTAAAGGATTAAAAAAGGTTAAATATTACTTATAATACTTTAGCTCAAGGGCCTTAAATAAGGCATCTGTAAAATGTAACGGAAATTAGTTTATTAATTTCAATACATAAACATAAATTGTATAGGACTAGGCACAATTAGGCAATGTAACACATATTGACGAAAATGGTAATATATGTCCCTGTTTTTTCCATTTACATACTCATCAGTAGCAAGAAAGTTGTGTCTGACCATGAAATTTCCTAAGATCAAAACATATTTATACTTACAATATATGCAACATTAAGACATCAGCTAAGCTATATAGTTTGCTTAGTCCTCTTCAACACGAATGTATGATTTATTTAAAGTTAAAAGTGACTGATTGATTAAACACACCATTTTGAAACAATGATTCCGGTTGAAGGTTGGCTTTGGTAAGCTGTATTTTTCCACTTGGGCTGTGGACTATGGGAAGATCAATGACCTGTTCTAGATGATCGTAGCCGTTTTCATACTGACTGATTCTTTGTCGATCTGTATATATATATATATGGTAAAGAATAGCAATTTCCTGTGACGCATTGAACAGCTCCTAAACTGTACCCTGCTCAATGTCTCATGAGTTAGTGGGCCGACTGCTCAAGACAGAGCTCGATGTGACAGTTGAAGTAGCAGATGTATTTCCATGTAAATCTGTGGACATATGTACCTGCTTATCCAAGCTAACAGTATTATATATTATTGAGGGACATTAAGTTCTTATGTCCTGAAATGTGAGCAACCTCTGTGGGGGGTGTTTGCGCATCTAGAAGTTTAGTGATGCATGTTTTGCGTGCAGAATAGTTCACATGTCTGGCAGTGAAACCAGCCTTCTCACTCATACGTTTGGCAAGTTGACCAAGTGTATTTTTCCCCATTCCTAAGTTGATAAACCATCCAGGCCTAGATCCATAGTGTGGGTTTACTGACAGGTGGAATCGAGAATCGGGCTGGCATGCAGTCTCTGGTCGTTTGTCAGCCTACGTTTTATATAAAGAAAGCCACAGGACAATATTACAATTACACATACACGCTACAATTCACATTTCACAGTAATCTAATGGATAATTTTTTTCCAGGAAGATGCCGTTGTATGGTCTGATGAAGAAATTTACTATGCAATGCCTGTCGCCGATATTACACAAACAACAACAAGTACAGACTATGTGCAATCAAGCAGTATTATTCATGATGAGGCCGATGTGCAGAGTTCAGATTCGGAGGATATTCCACTCACATGTGTTCAGAAGCAGCAAAGACGGAATTTACATATCCAGCATAACGACATCAACTCTAGTGATTCAGAAAATGATTGAATGAGGGATCACAGACAGATGTTCACAGAAGGTTGATGAATAGGATAAGACTTCTACAAAACAAGAGACGCAAAATCTAAACAAGTGATTGTAATGATTTAGAACGAGCAAAGCGAGCGAGTAGAAAATTACATTTAATACAATTGTAAGAAGGCCACACCTATCTCGGTTGGACAATTTGCTTGCTAGCGAGTAAATGTTCGTGGAGACGGAAATTGTTTCTTCACTGCTGAAGTGAAGAAAGTGGAAATATCAATGATCATGCTTCTGAAATAAGGACAAAACTGTGTAACTTCATGTCTGAAAACAGCGAACAGTATGTGTCATTTTTGCAAACAAAGAAACGGATGGATGAAATACTGGAACAGAAGAGTTTGCAAGTGAACTTGAAAAATTGAGAACAAGTGGTCAGTGGAATTTAAGGGTAGCAGACATAATGCTATTGGCAGTTGCTAATTACTACAACTGCGCTATTCGTATCTTCTCTAGTTCCATGTCTACACCTTTTATTGACATAAAAGAGTATGATAATGGACCTTTGGAAACGGCCGAACACGATAATTCATCAGAGAAGATAATACATCTTGCATACATTGCCATAAGAAGAGAGGAGCACTATGAAGCAACAAGGCATATAAACGAAAATACACCGAACAGTGCTATCAATGTCATTAGAGAGGAGACAAATGAGGACATGCCAACGACCAGGTTTGCATTCAATGATGACTTTGAATCTCATGACATTCAAACAGCTCCACATAAACGTGCTGCTTATCAAAGTCCACAAAAAAAGGTTTCCAGCCGTAAAAAGAAACAAAATCCCCAGCTTTGGAAAAGAAATGTAAAGAAAGTTGAACGAAATTCAGCGAGAGAAGAGAAGGAAAAGGATTAACAGAGAGCAAAAAATGACAGCTGCGTCTACGTTGGAACATTTGATTTGCAAGCAGTCTCACAATACCATGTTCCTTAGTGAGTTGTATTACTGTAGGAAACTCTGCTGCTACAACTTGACAATTTGTTGATTGACCGATAAACAAGTGTTTTGTCATCTGTGGATTGAGATACAACGCAAACGTGGTTCGTGGTGAAATAGCTAGGTGCCTCATGAAAAACACTATGTCAATTTATTTAAAAAGAAATGTACGAGAAATTGTGTATTTCTCCGACACTTGTAGTAGCCAAAACAGAAACCAATATGCGACAGCATCATTTTTGTACACATTATCGCAAGTACCAAAAATATATATCCTCAGTCACAAGTTCCTGATGTCTGGACACTCACAAATGGAGTGTGACTCCGTACACTCAACAATAGAAACTGTTATTAAGAAAACGTCTATATTTGTTCCTTCGCAATGGAGTACTCTTATTAGCTTGGCAAACAAATCTAACCCATATGTTGCATTTCCAATGAAATACAATCATGTTGTGGACTTCAAGAAATTTGCAAAGAAATACTGTCAAAATATGAAGATTTCCACAAAAGGAGAGCGAGTTAACTGGCTAAATGTAAAATGGATTAAGGTTCAAAAAGATTCACCGAGAAGTGTCTTTGTAAACTACTCATTTGATAAGGACTCATTTATTGAGTTAGCTATACAAACCACAACAAGGCAAAAAGGAAGGTCATTAAAGTGGCCCGAGTCTGCAGCTGATTTAGATATGTTGTATGACAGCAAATTGCCAATTTCTGTGCAAAAAAAAATGACTTTGTTGGACTGTGCACGAAGGATATAATTCCAGAAGAATTCCATGCTTACTTCATCTCACTGGCCATCAGTCAAGCACAGAAAGATGTTGTTCCCATGTTATCTGATGACGAGGACACAGATGTGGAATAAATCATAAGACTGAGCTGCAGTTTGATTTTTGAAACAGTGCAATGTAATTATTTGAATAATTACAAACATATTACAAACATTGCATATTAATACCATAATTATATTATGTATAAAAGCATACAAACAAGGGTATCTACAAGTCGGAGGAGCTAGTACATGTAAACTTTAATATTATGTAGTACATTGTCATTTGGATTAGTGGTTTGAAACAACTGATAAAGAATTTTAACCATTTAATATTACAATACAGGGGAATTATTATCTATGTTAACATGTTCTAATAAATATATACTCAATTATGCTATAAAATGCTATTTTGTCTTCATTTGTGAAAATTAAAAACAGAAAGTTAAATCCCTAGTCAGACAGAATTTGATTCTGACTGTATGCAAGAAGGGACCACATGACATAAGACCTTTTATTACCTTTGTGTTTTTTACCATTTTGCCATTGTGATTTATGCAAGAAGGTGCCGTTTGCCATATGGTTCCTTTATGCAAAATGCTCTTTACTATATTGGTTAATGCAAGAAGGTACCATGATACAAATCTAATTAATTTGTCTTAATTGGCAGAGATATCGACTGGAAATTTAAGGAACATATAATAGTATGTTTAAGTTTCGCCATCACTGAAAGATTTTCTGATTTTTTATGAACAACCAAATCTTTAAACGCGATTTTTTTCAAAAGTATGAAAATGTCGCTTGTCACCTTTTGCACCAATGGGACGCAATGTTCTTTTAATTCACATTAGTAAGTTTCTATTTAATCCAAAACGGAAAGCGTCTCTTTAATCGAAAACAGTAAATGTCTCTTTAATCCAAATGTCTCTTTAATCCAAATGTTAATTATCCTTAGTCTAAATTAATTTCCAATATTTCTCGTTTAGTCCAAATATCCAATTTCACTGTTATTATGAATGAGCACAATATGTATTAAATCCTCTCACAATTATATTTTCTAAAGGCATCCAAATCTAAATTAACTTTAATGTAGAATACTGAAATTGATCTCAGATCAACTCAACTGATGAGCTGCTCCAAGAATCCGTTTATATACTGCTCAAAGACTGCTCCAAAAGCTTCCCAACTAAAACCGTCCAATGAAAATATTCCAAATTTAATCAAAAATGAATTTGCATAAAATAGTCCAATGAAAACAGTCCACATAATCATAAATGAATTTGCATAAATAATTTGCATAAATTGTAAACACAACGATACATCTGTACTATTATTAACTTTCTTCAAGGTCAAATCAATAATAAACACGCAACAATGCATGTACACTCTGAGATACATGCAGCAATACATGTAAACATTTAGATATTGGTAACATTATGCGTACCTTCTTTTGCTCATCAGTCAAAGGTGAGGTACCCATCGCGCAGATATCTCCCTAACTTTTAAGATACGTTTCAGAATGAAATGAACTTCGGATAGTGATACCCCTACAATACGAGCAATCTCACGCACGGTGTTTCTTGCATCAGTTTCAATAGTCAGTCTCACTTTTGACACCTACATTTTTGGTGGTGGCAGTCTTCGGCCGGCCAGATTTTGGAGCACAGATTTTACACCGGATGCAAATTTATTTTTCCAGCGCATAACTGTTGTATAAGATACATTGTAGCATCCAAAAACATGTTCCATTTCGGTTAAAATCTGCCTTGCAGAATACCCAAGTTTAGAGCGAACTTTGATGTAAGCCTTACTTTCCTCAGTATTATCTACTCGTTTCCCAACCATTTCTATAACAGTGGTCAACGACTGACTATACTGAAATGAAGATTATTTAAGAAACGTGTTTACCTACCCATTCATGTATACATCACTGTGTAGGTATTGGATAGAGCTAGCCATGTGTATAAATATTAATGTAAAATTCACGTGCTTCTCGAGAAATTCGCCGATGTGCATTTCCTCTCGAACATCCCTCGTGCAATGAAAAGGACAATACACAACACAAATAGTGGTGAAGACAGGGTTACCTACTTGGAATAGTCAATAGACAATAGTACCCATTGGTTAGCTTAAAACGATTTTATGAATTCACAACCTCGCTATTATCCTGTGAAGCCTACAATACGGAGGCGATGGTAAGAGCTACTGTGGCAATGATACAATAGCGATGGTACAAGCAAGAATTGCCATCGTACATCTACGTGATCGATATCGTCATCTTGCCACCGTTAAATCGCCATCATTCCATCGCAATTATATCATCGTAGTGATTATATAGAACACGACAAGTCAGAATTATAGTATTCTGGTGTTATTCGCGATGCCAGATTCAATGTGTTTTCAAGTAGAATTGCTATGCATATTTTCCTGTTTGATACATATGATGTTATTTATAAAAACATAGAAAATGATTTTTTTCCTCCTCGGCGTCGCTAGTGGAGTCCCAGAGGTAAGATGTGCAACAATATTATGAGATTTATAAAGTATGTAAACACAGCATTTCACGTGCATACATAATTGATATTTCTAAAAAAAAAGTGATAATAAGTGAAGGCTAGGCAACTGTTTATTGCAAATAACGTAAATATAAACTTGTTTGAGTTGTTTTTTATTGTCGGTATGATTAATTTGTTCAGTATTCAATTTCATTATCACAGAGTAGATGTTGAAGTTCTTGGATTTCCTGAAGCGACGTTTTTTTAGGACATTATGGCAGATAAGGATGGCAACTACGTTTTGATAACTTTGGGAAATGTCGGTGACATACCTGTAGTCCCATTTGTAAACCTTTACGACTTTTTACGGGTAATTTGATTATCGCCTAATATATGGTTAAACGTATTTTATAAATTATTGTTTGAAATGCTTAAACGTTGAGTCAGTACGTTTAGTGCTTTTGTATAAAACCAACATATTAAGACATAAAAGCAGGTGTTACATTTTTTTGTTTCTTTCTAAAAACAATAAATTATCAATAACTTTTTTTTTGTGATTAGTACAGATAACTTGTCAAAATTCGGCCAGGAGTTCAGAATAGACTAGTCTGGATAAAGTGTGTCTATCAAAACCTTTAAAGGGCGATAACTCCGCAAAAACTCATTCAACATGAACATGACGATGATATGCATAACTAGGCCTAGTACTGATCGACCCTGCAAAGTTTCATTGAAATCCTGCCAGGGTTTCAGGAGAAGTAGCCCGGACAATAGTTGTGGTAAAGTTTTGGAAAAGATACGATGAAAAATGAAGGCCCTATCGTGTTAACGAGGCCAAATGATAGCATATTTCAGAAAATCAAGGCCATAACTCCGGTGTAAATAGTTCCATCTGGCTGGTTTCGAACTCGTTCAAGAATTCATTGCTATTAGCAATCTGTGCAAGTTTGGTAAAGATCAAATAATAAATGAAGGTGCTAGAGTATTCACAAGGCAGAACATGTGATTTTTCAGCAAAACAAGGGCCATAACTCTGGTGCACTGATCCGATCTGGCCGGTTTTCAAACTCGTCCGAGCTCTCATTGATATAAACACTTTGGCCAGGTTTGGTTAAGATCGCATGAAAAATGAAGGGTCTAGAGAGTTCACAAGGCATAATATAGCATGTTTCGATAATTCAAGGGCAATATCTCTGGTGTTACTAATCCGATCTGGCCGGTTTTCGAACTCATCCGAGCTCTCATTAATATAAAGACTTTGGCCAAGTTTGGTTACGATCGCGTGAAGAAATGAAGGGGCTAGAGTGTTCACAAGGCAAAAGTTAACGGACGGACGACGGACAACACGTCATCCCATTAGCTCTGCTGGCCTTTGGCCAGTAGAGGCCAGTACAGCTAAAAACAAGGGGAGAAATAAAGAAAATGAAATTTAGTTGGGAGCCGAGGTTATGAAGCCTAGGTATCACAAATAACAGTCAAAAGACTTAATTAAAACTCAGACATCATATCCAAAGGGTGATTAAACAATACGCAGAACCTATAGAGGCTGGAGTAGTGGCACCACCTATTCGATATGGTGCCGGTATTGGGTATATAATGTCACAAATATCTACAATGTCAGAAATATACTAGTATATTCAATAAACTAAGACAGAAATTCTACTTAGAAATACTTGTCTCTGGATACGTTCATATGCATTAAATACATTGTGTTTTATTACTGCTTTATTGTCTTTAACCACTGTTTATGTGTCTTGTATGTTTAAGTCTCGTGGAAGAATGTCTTCTATATTGGCTACAGTGTAAGCTGCGACTGCCCATACCGCCGAACAAAGGTCGAGCTCATGTGAATCCAAAACATCCATCGTGTCTCCTTAAATGGTAAAAAAACGATTCAATAAAACAATCTACAGCATACGTTTATGAATTTCCAATTATAGTGTCGTAGCTCTGTGTTTTAAATTGTTGTTTAAAGACTTGTCAAAACAAAATGTTGAAGTTATGTCAAATCACCCCAAAGAGTGGGGAAGGATACACAGGAATCAGGAAACCATGCCCTACTCTTACAATCAAATATATTTCTGTGATTCCTTTAACGTACGGGTGGATACTCGGAACCACCGGGCTTACGTTCACATCCGAAGGGTGAGGCTGAGGGTCTTGTATTGTTTTCCGACACACACCGAAGCAATCTAGGTTAAAGTTCGAAACCGTGATCCCAGATTTGATTTATTATTAACTTATTTTAAATTTTTAATTAACGATTACACGAAGGGTTATCAGCTCCACATAAATTAATATTCAACAGTGTTCATACATTACATATATTTAGAATGCAGTACAATATTTTTTCACATCGAAATGCATCATGCTATATATAAGATTTGAATCATGAATGATATCCAAATAAACGGACCTTCAGTGTGATGAAAGTAGAAATATTTGTCGTTATACGTATCGAGTGTTGCCCCTGGAACCCCGCTTGCGACCCACGGTGTTATATCACCTCCGTCGAACATGTCCACCGGTTGGCTGGAAAGGCCGGAACTATTGATGGATGCCAATAATGACATCACTTCCTGCATCACCTCAATGGACGCATTGTTGCCTGAAAGAATATTGTACCTTCGATTGTGGTGCAATTTACTGCTAACTCGTTTTCGGCATTTACATGGGAAATATGGCTATCAACCGCAATGAATAATATGCTCTAAAATATATTAAAACAGTCAATAATTTCACTACTGATACGGTATATATATATATATATTTATATAATATATCATTAAAACTTGATCTTTATTGGTAAATACAAATACCTTAGTTTTGAAATTCGGTTGAGATTACTGCCAAATACTGTTTGATGTAAACTCCTTGTTGCTTGGACTGCAGAAATCAATTAAGAAATCCCAAATAACTTCAGTTAGCCCTAATATTTTGCTATTAAACCTTCAGGGTGTCTTAAATTACATTTTTTGTTTGGATAACAGTATTAACCCATATGTTTTATTTGTTGATAAAGCAGAATGTTGCATTGAAAATGCCTTATCAAAACAATTTGTCCTTGTACTTCTTGCATTTTTTTTAAAATTCTCAACCGATTTCGAAAAGTTTGATGTTTTTATTTTCCACTAAAATTCTCAATTCCACTGATATATACCTTATTTAGATACTAACTAAATTATGCACGGGAAAGTTAAAAAAAAGTCTTGGCTGAAACAAGCGCTCCTAACAATAGTTGCATGTACTATCAGTTTATCTGCATTGATCTAAGATGAAGCTCGATTACAGTAACAGACCATACTGTTTGAATTGCATTAAGTAAGTATACTTGCGTGTTGTTTTATTTTTTAAATTCGATTTATTATAAAGTATATGTGTTGACAAACCTCCGAAGTCCAATCCTTTGGGTCTAAACGAGCCATAGTCTGATTCGAGAACCAATACAAAGTTGCTAATATCTGCCTAAAAGTATGAAAAAATAATAGGTTGGTCTGAATTAAATAAAACTATTTTTGATTTAAAACAGGCGTGTGTTTGTGAAGCATTTAATTCATTTACGCTTTGGCTGGTTTAGTTTAAAAAAAAATAATCAAAATGTATTCACAAATGATGTTACAAACAAGTGAAAAGGATTCATAAGGAAGCTATATACGCTTGTATAAATAATATGTTTCCTAAACATAAATATATGAATACATGACAGTTTAAAGAATAAATGTGTTATTGTTGGAGTTTAAATATTGAATTATTTAAACAGCATTGTTATGGCATTGTTGTGGCAGGTTTATGTGATTATATTTGTAAGATAAATGCATATGTTTGCATATAGATGTACTAATATTGTAAAGGACAAAATCTACTTAACATATCTCAAAAATCAAAACTGTAATAAAGGATAATAATTAAACGATCATACTCTCTCTATTTTAAGGAGTAACTGTTTAGATAAAAGGAAATGCAATGAGTGTTCATAGAAGCACTCGTTCAATGTGTACATGCATACTTACCTTGTGCTTTTCGTAGTAATCGCTAGATCCAACATAAATCTGCTCCTGAGAGGGGAAACAAAGACAATATTAGAAACAAAAGAAATGTCAAACAAGACGATGAGTGATAACGAACGAAACTGAAGACGAATAACTACCAAAGAGTGGTTAATGAAGACCCTAACGTTTATAATATAGGTTTAAACGTCTTATAGTAATAGTAACATTCACACAACACACTCAACCAAAACAACAGTAACAAATAAAAATAGAAGCAAAGTATGAGATACCACAAACATATAACAATTGACCTTGGGGATACTGCCTTAGAATGGTCAGTGGCAAAAAGGTCTCTGGGGTGTTTAAACCAGGTTCTAGGATGCACAAATCTTTTTTCTTACCCTATTTTCATTCTAAGAAAACTGGATAGTATAAATAAAGGAAACCCCGCCAGGCTATATTCTCTAACAAACTAGGCAGCATGCAGGCCCGTAGCCTGCCCAAAAGGTTAACCGAGGTTCATCCCTTCCTAGCGAGGTAAGGACAAGTACCCCGGAAAAACTATTGCTTTCTACATTAGATTTTTTGCATGTAAGTGCATTTCCGGGCCAATTTTTCAGTTTTAAGTTAGACAATTACATTCAAATAAATACTGATAAAGGTGATCCTTTGAGAGCAACAAACACAGTTAAGAGAATAAAGCAGCAGACTCGGTTTTATTGAGTCTGTTCATGAAAAGTAGTGAAACAAGCAACACTTCTCACGCCCCCTAGCACCGGCTTAAGCGGTATTCTACTTCAAAGCCACCTATATTGGGCTCGTTGGTTCCAAAGGACCAGTAAAAAATATCACTACTGATTCGTAGCACGGGGAGACTTTTTACAGCCGCCCAAACCACTAAACGAACGCTAGTGTGAATGTTAATAAATACTGATAAAGGTGATCCTTTGAGAGCAACAAACACAGTTATGAGAATAAAGCAGCAGACTCGGTTTTATTGAGTCTGTTCATGAGAAGTAATGAAACAAGCAACACTTCTCACGCCCCCCTGGCACCGGCTAAAGCGGTATTCTACTTCAAAGCCACCTATAGTGGGATCGTTGGTCCCAAAGGACCAGTAAAAAATAACACTACTGATTACTCATGTCTGTTTTAGTGATTTAATTTGATATTCCATTACAACGCCCACTTCAGTGTTTGGTACCTTCCCAAAATTCTACCAAGACAATTGCCTCGGCGTTCCTCAGAATAGCTATGGTACTAGCACTAATAGGTGCTAAAGATGATCAAGTATATATACATATAAAAAAAGATTAAAAAGCCACAAAGCATGTACCCAGTGACTTGGCAGAAACAACAGTAGTAGTAACTGAAATGCATTGACTATCAAGCTGCTGTTGGACCGAATGTAAAACGAGACATTCTTTCTAAAGATAGACACTCAGCTTTACAGTTGCAAGAGTGTACTTCTTTTACATCAAATGTATTATTTATTATCTGTTATTATTTATTATAAGCGCTAAAACAGTGATAAGATCTTCCATAGTGTAATAAATATTTAAAAGGCGATCTTTAAATATAATTAATGATAAGCATTACATTTTAAATATCTTTTGAATTACAAGATAATCATTGGCATTTTATTAAATGTTATGGTAGCTGGCATTGCAGTATATCGTAAGGCGCTATATTGTAATTCACTGTATTGTAATTCATTGTATTGTAAATTGTGTTGTGGGAGAAAGTATTATTTCTATTAGATGTTAAGTGAGAAAGTAATATGATGTATTGTTGAATGCATATATTTATTGTAATTTTAATATATTTCAGTGGTTATCGATTGATTTAATCAATTGATTGATTAAATATGGAAACATATGAAGAAGTGTTTTGTCTAACTACTGGTCCCTACCAAGCCCCTATTGCACAAACCAGAGGAAGAAGCAGCAGACGGGGTTTCATTGAGTCTGTTCATGAGAATTATATAACTTGCAACACTTCTCACTCCCCCACAAAGCCCCTTCACCTCCCACCCACACTCCACCACCACAGAGCTGGCTTAGCGGAATTCTGCTTTAAAACGAAAAGACTGATTGATGATCCTACAGGGTCAGTAAATAATAATTAACACGACTGATTTGTAGTCGGGCGATATCTTACAGCCGCCACACAGGACTAATGCTAGTGTGAATGTGAATGCATATTGAAAAGGTGACCCTTGGAAGCAACACACACAAACAAGAGAAAAGCAGCAGACTCGGTTACATTGTTCCTGGAAGTAATATAACTTGCAATACCTCTTACGACCCGAAGCGCCGGCTTAAGCGGTATTCTGCTTTAAGTTAAAGTGGATACAAAAGTCGAACGGGAATTTCAGCAACCCAATTGTCATCCCAATAAACGGGACATTGTAAATAACGATATCCCCTCCAGGTTATATTCTCTAACTAACAAGGCAGCATTAATAAGGCAATATAAGTAAAATACATACATGATCATGTATATATACTATAAAAAAAGCCACAAAGCAAGTACTCAATGACTTGGCAAAAACCAGTGCAATAAGAGAACACACTGATAAGGGTACGACAAGACAAGATTTAAAATAAACACCAAACGCTACTGTTCTATGGGGATTTAGGTAAACATCAGCATAGGATCCACAATCTGTCCGGTCATCAAACAAAGAGGAAAGCATAGTGGCGAACTGTAAAAGGGTCAGACATTAAAGATACAGTGCGATGCAAAACAAGAGGGCCAAGATGGCCCTATAGCGATCACCTGAGTACTGGCACATTATCAAACTTCTTCGAAATCTTTTGGTCATATACAATCTGTGCAAGTTTGGTTAAGATTGTTCAAGAAATGTGGGCTCTGATGTGTATAACAATATTGATATCGACAGATTAAGACACAACATTGATTAGACAGTTTAAGACACTGACAAAGTTTGGTAAAGATCAAATACAAATTGAAGGTGCTAGAGAGTAACACCTTGGGCAGAGCCAAATGTGACCCCAGGGCGACATGTAATATATGAGAGCTGTGTGCTTTGTGGTTTCAGAGAAGAAGGTTTTTAAAGTTTTTCCCTATATAAGTCTATGTAAAACGTGATCCCTGGGACGGGGCCAAATGTGAACCCAGGGTCATCATTTGAACAAACTTGGTAGAGGATCATAATTTTATAGTAAATGCAAAATATTAAACCTCTGGCTCTTGCAGTTTCAGAGAAGATTGTTTTTTTCCTATATATATGTCTATATAAAACTGTGACCCCCGGGGCGCGGCCAAGTTTGACACCAGGGTCACCATTTGAACAAACTTGGTAGAGTACCATAAGCTTATAGCAAATACAAAATATTAAACCTCTGGCTCTTGCAGTTCCAGAGAAGAAGATTTTTTTCACTTTTTCTCTATACAAGCCTATGTAAAACTGTGACCCCGGGTCGGGGCCAAATGTTACCCCAGGTTCACCATTTGAACAAAATTGGTAGAAGACCATGAGCTTATAGCAAATGCTAAATATTAAACCTCTGACTCTTGCAGTTTCAGAGAAGATTTTTTTTTTCCTATATAAGTCCATGTAAAACTGTGACCCCTGGGGCGGGGACAAATTTGACCCCAGGGTCACCATTTGAACAAAGTAAGTAGAGGACCATAAGCTGATGCTACATGTAATACATGAGAGCTCTGAGCCATGTGGTTCAAGAGAAGAAGATTTTTTTCAGTTTTTCCCTATACAAGCCTATGTATAATTGTGACCACCGGGGCGGGGCCAAATGTGACCCCTGGGTCACCATTTGAACAAACTTGATAGAGGACCATAAGCTTATAGCAGATGCAAAATATTAAACCTCTGGCTCCTGCAGTTTCAGAGAAGAAGATTTTTTAAGTTTTTCCCTATACATGTCTATGTAAAACATGTGACCCTTGAAGCGGGGCCAAATATGACCCAAGGGTCACCATTTGAACAATCTTGGTAATGGACCATAAGCTTATAGTAAATGCAAAATATCAAACCTCTGGCTCTTGTAGTTTCCGAGAAGATTTTTTTCCTATATAAGTCTATGTAAAACTGTGACCCCCGGGGCAGGGACAAATTTGACCCCAGGGTCACCATTTGAACAAACTTAGTAGAGGACCATAAACTGATGCTACATGTAATACATGAGAGCTCTGTGCCTTGTGGATTCAGAGAAGAAGATTTTTTTAAGTTTTTTCCTATATGTCTATATGAAAAACATGCAAAATCTCAATATACAAACTTTGGATCCCCGGGGCACAGCCATTCTTGACCCCGCGGACTTCATTTGAATAAACTTGATAGTCTAGGCATTGGCGATCATTTTAAAAGAATAACTGTTGAAATCTGTCTAGCGGTTCTGGAGAAGAAGATTTTTTTAAGGTTTCAACTACATATAGTAATGGCGGCCATCTTGGATGTCATGCTGACCTAATTTTAACAAATCTAAAAAGCATTCATCTAAGGATCTTCCATATGAAGTTTGGGCAAAATTAGCCAAGCGGTTTCTGAGAAGAAGTCGTTTGAAGCAAAAGTTAACGACGACGGACGACGACGACGGACGACGACGGACGACGGACGACGGACACAGAGTTATCCCAATAGATCACCTTGAGCCTTCGGCTCAGGTGATCTAATGATAGGGTTATAACCTCTTTAACAAGTTTTTTAAAGATTGTATGCAAATGATTATGACCATGGGTCTTAATAGTAAAGGAACTGACATGCCGCATTTAACGCGTGAAATAAACAAATTGACAAAACAGAGTAAATTAAAGTACATCTCATCGAAAGGAAATGTCTAACACTAAATTGTTCATCCAGAGAAATTCCTAACATGTTGTTTTAAAGATATATACAAATACCTAATCAGAAACACCTCATGCTGTATCCAGAATGTGATGAACAACCACAGCGGTTGCAAACAAAGGAAACAATTATCTAGGGTATGACCAACAAAGCTGAAGGACGAAAGTTCGTGTACCTACTTCCCCTTTTAGGGTTTTAAAAGGTGCAATTATAGTATCGCGTTTGAATAAGGAACTTGAAACTGGATAACTCTAGTTCGTGTTACTAGAATGATCAAGTTTGCACTGTTAAAACTAAATAATTTAGCGGGGAGAACGATCACCTCTGCAGTCCACATAACAGATCGAATGGTTCGTTTCGGTCGCAGTCCAAGCTGACGGAGAACCGAAATTGTCTGAAAAAAAAATTGAAAATAATAGATTAGTGAGGCAATCGCTTACAACCTTTTCATTAAGACTTTTTTTTAAAACTTCGCCTGCATTTGCCTACTGTATTCGCTGGACTTTAACATTAGGTATTCCAAAATATATTCAATGCAGAACATTCAGATGCCCCAACACAAAATCAAAAGGCAATCCCTTTTAACGATACGGTACGACTCTGAAGCAAACGATGTTGCAGTGAACTGTAGATGATGAATTACAGGAAACAATTTAGTTGTGTAAGACAATTAGAATACTCATACAATCATTAATGCAGATGTTGACCACCTAAGCACTAAGAAAGTTTCATCATGTTTTCATTAAAAAATAATGCGATTTGTATACACACTCTGAAGAAACTATTCCATATTGTGCTATACACTGGATAAGTACCACCCAAAGGACATATATTTTTAATGAAATAATAGGATGTTAAATGGAATAGTGAAACATAATAGCTGGCTTTGATCGGTGTGCCATTTAGTGTATTTCAAAATCTCTCTTCTATCTGAGTTTGAAATTAGTAAGGTCTTGGTACTTAAATCACTTTCCAATAGTTTTTAAGTGTGAATAAATATAATTTTTAATATATACTTATTTAGAGACTAGAATGACGTCATGGACCACAACAAATAATAATGTCTACTTGAATATATTATTTGAGATTCTAATTAATAACTATCAAGTATACCCGTTCATAACACACAGACAAGCTTGAAATCATACTGATGAACGTCTAACATGTGATATCAAAAACACGTACGGAGGAGATTAATGCTTATTCAAATGTGTCATATATGCCACTATTATGCGTATTCAGTATACGATATAGATGCATAATGTATAACATGATAGCATATCGTTTAGTTACTCAAACAATACCCCGACAAACGTTTATAGCTGATTGCAAACCGAATACTAAACTATTCCGTGAACATATTTAACTGACTTGTTACGATTACTCTTGCAATTAAGACACAGCACACATTTAAAAAGGTTACTGTACGTTTCAACCTGGCATTATCATTATGAATCTAGTGCCAGCCACGTTATTTACCTGCCAACCTAGTAAAGCTCCCGCTCCATCATCCATGGCACCTTGTCCAACATCCCAGCTGTCAATGTGACCACTAATCAACACAATCTGAGGAAAAATGACACACGTTTGTGTTGAAATACAACATAACCGTACACCTCATATGATCACCAAACGTAAGACACTATCTATTACACTATATGCATTACACGATATATTATTAACATGCAGATACAGCTGTATGAGTTCATATCACTATCGACTGATTTCCATGAAATGTTTGGGTTCAGTGGTGTCCCAGAACCTTATTCATGTTCATGTTTTATAGTTTAAATTTTTAAACCAGTTTTAAAATTTACTTTTTCGTTGACTTTCTCGTTTTTATTATTATATATTTTAAACTTAATCTTTTCTGTGGTATGTTGCCTTTGTTTATAAGAGGATTCCTTTATTGGTACGTTTACACACATCCCTTCTCCGTATCGGTACATTGTTTGACTAGCAACTTTAAAGGCGTTCCAACGTATTGTTAATTTAGATATAAAAATTGAAAAGGAAAAGCACCATTCAAGGACGACAGTTAACCACAAACACACACAGAAACAAAAAACTAATTTAAAGATGAATAAAAGACCAAATAAGACCTAACAAACACAAAGGGGTTGACAATAGATCTACCGCCTTGGAACGGTCAGTGGAAAAAACTCCGCCGGGGGTTTAAACCAGGTTCTAGGGTGCACCAAATCTCACACTTACCCTGACTTTCAACCCAATAAAACGAGACATTTTAAATCAAGAAATCCCCACCATGAACTATTCTCTAACCAACAAGGCAGCATTAATAGGCAATATAAGTAAAACACAAAGATGCTCGTGTAAATATAAATACAAAACAACAATAGCCTAGAAAGACACAAAGAAGTTACTCAGTGACTTGGCAGAAGACAAAGCAACTATAGAATAAACCACTGACGGCACGACAAGACATGACTGCAGACAAACATCAAACGTCGCCGTCCTTTTGGGCATTAGGTAGACGTCATCATAAGGTCCACAACATGTATGTTTGCAACCTCTTATGTGTTGCGTCTCAATGTATGTAGAGAACACTTTCTTACATACCGGACAAGGATATCCGTCATATTTCCGATGCTAGAAATTTCCATCTCACTCTGGGGTCGAGATAAAATTCACGCACAACAATAATGATGTCAATAACGTGAACAGGATCAGATTTGCAACCAGGAACTCGGCAGAGCCTCGTCCCTGGTTACAATTCTGACCCTCGGGTGATATTCCCTACCTCACATGGATAATAATGATGGATTCTTACAATCCCTCACTATATGTACGAGAGGCTTTAATAATTAATGAAATAGATCGATCAAATCAAATTTTATAAAATATGTGTCTTCTTTAAACAACAATATATTACTAGTTCAAATGAGCTAAAATACAACCCGTTGTATAGGGCATTATATGAAGCTCAACTTACTTCTCGGTTTAACGGTATTTATGGCAACATTTAAGCATACTATTTTAGTCAGTGTTTTAAGATTATTAGGTATAGGTAGCATGGAAACATTTCATACTATATTCTTTATATTCTTCTGTGAGCTTGTTTCATAATAATATGTAATTTTTCTAAAATCAAGAAAAAATATTTAAATCAGGGCATTCGTCTTAATGTAAATCATAAGACATATTTACGAAGGAATGGCTACTGTTTCTTATGATATTGGAAAGGTGTTAATATTGTTACATTGCCTAGTAACAAAATAAATTCCATTTTACCTTGAAGAAGAACTATAAAGGGACATTTGCTTTTATAAAAGTAGCGTGATGTAAATACTGTCGTGTACATCTTCACCCTCTTTACATATAGTAGAAAAAAAGGGTTGTCAATGTTCAATATGTCATCCAGATACCGAGAGGTGTCATTAAAGGCTTCAATAACATCTGCCTTGGTATCGTATCTAGTAAAAGACTCAACATGAAATCATCTTTCATGGCAATATAAAAACAAATCTGCGACAACGGGTGCACAGTTCGTACTCATAGGGATACCAACACTTTGTCTATAAACGTTCGTTTTTTCATACCTGACGAAAATATTATCTAATAGGAAATATGGATATAAAATTCGAACAGGAAAAGTAGCATTCAAGGATGACTGTCAACCACAAACACATACGAAAACAAAGAACAACTTTAAAGATGAACAAAATGCCAAATGAGACATTACAAACACAAACGGGTTGACAATAGGGCTACCGCCTTGGAACGGTCAGTGGCAAAAAAGGCCGCTTGGGGTTGATGAGTGCTTCACAAACTTCTTGGAAAGTCCACAAAATGTAATTGTCTGTTTTACCTCATTGCTATGAAAATGTCAACATATTTTAACGAAGGCTCACCTGTTCGGGATATTTACTTCCTACGATTTCCGAAACTACATTTCTGGATATTGTGTCCGGTAAGCTCTTTGCTGACATGTTGAGAAACACTTCAATCCTCTCTCCTGGTAAACATCGGTATGTAACACATCAACACACACAACGCAATACATTTAGAGAAAAACAACAACCACATTGAATAAAAAGAGATAAATGAGTTTGTGAATATTACATTAATGCTATGCTCACGTTTTTTTCGCTGACCTGTTATGGTTCGTAAACCTTCATTTTTTTTTAAATATTATCAATATATATTTTCACACCAAATTTGGTAAATAACTTTATACAAGTTATTGCATAAACAAACTTGAAGGTTCTTCTTTTCATATAGTCAAGGGCTACAATTTTGTAACGTTTTTTTCTTATAAATTTCCAAAGATCATATCTCTGTAGCATATACTTTGGGTATATTATTCGCATTGTCGAAATTACCAGCACCGTTACTCCTTATGTCAAAACAGAAGATAGAAATGTCGAATATGAAATGTAGCATTCACCGTCAACCAAACTCACGCATTCGAAACAACCAACAATAACAAGGATAAATAAGAAGAACAATAACTGTGTAAAGCATACATAGATTTTGCTTATTTTCGAACGTATGCAATGTCTAATTGTCGGAGATATTATCGAAATAAAAGTAGATAGAAATTTCAAAAACAAATTCAAAAACATGCAACACCAAACATTACAAGCTGCATCTACCTGTACATATTTAAGAACAAAGTGTGAGACATAACACACAAAAGGACTGTCAGTTGGGATACAGCCTTGAAGAGGACAATGGTAACATGGATCGTTTGATGTTTAAACAGCTTTTAGTGGTTTACCAAACCGCACTCTTCCCGTACTTCATCGCCATAAAACGGGAAGGTATTAATAAATAAATCACCGCCAGGCTGCATCCTCTAACATTGTGTATATGAAAATAAAACAACATTAAGAAAACAACCAGCAATATACTTAATCACTTAGTTCAACCCATAGCAACAATATAATGAACCGTTAAGGGTACGACAAGAAAAAACTGAGGACAAACGTTAAACTTTACTTCCTTTTTAAAATAGGATAAACCAACAATTGCCTGTACACACTAGTTCTGTATATTTTTTATAGTATACTGAACAAAAAAGAAACTTCCGCTGAAGTTGATGCTGATTGTCTAGACAACAAAACAGGAAAAAAAATATGATATTTTAAGAATAATTAGATAGACCGCCAACAATCGTCCAAACAAAGATGATTTATAAAAGTACAGTACACAAGGGAGTTAGCCCCAATTTTATTAAAACACGCATTTTGGCCACGGAAAGAAATTAAATCTACGAAAATTACCGAAATGTGTCCGAGACAATATTCTCTATATGTTCCTTATCAAATATATCACCAAATAACATAACACAGATTGTGTAGATGGCAGCTTTTGATTATCAACCTTCATCGAACTACCTCCATTTAACATTTCCATATCATCAATAAAAGAGTATTACTTTACAAACTTGAAACTGTTTAACGGGATATTTAGTACTCACTTATGTGTGCTTACAAACATCAACAACGCTGTTTAAGCTTTTATAAGCCCTCAAAATCTGGCCTATGGAAATACCAGCAAAAAGGTCGGACGTTCCTTTTTTTGTTCAGTATATAAGACTATTCGCGATTTACAGACTTCATGACAAAACATAAAAAAGGTCCAATAACAATAGCTGAACCCAAACGCGATAGGTTCGCACTGCACCACAAACAAAGAGCAAGTCCACATTGTAGATATGCCTGCATCAGTCTGAAAGTATTTCAACCATACAATTTAACTACAATCACCTCTTTGAGCCATGCGCCACATCATGTCGGCATCTTCAACTGTAATACAGGCTGTCGGGATTTTAGGCACACTGTCGTTGTATATCTGTATACAATATATAAAAATATGGTTAATGTACGAAACAATAAACCATAATCAATGTATTACATGTACATGTTCATAGATATAGTATAGTTATCACATAACTTCTTTAGATTTATTGCAAACAAAAATGACCGATTCAGTTAAAGCTAGAATTTTCGAGTCAAATCGTCTTTGGAACTTTAAAATAGAATACCGCTTTTTAATAAGCACTTTCTACGGGATGTAAGGAGAGTTGCACTTTAGATCACCTCTTATGAACAGACTCATTAAACCTTATCTCTTGTTATTTTTTCGTTGCTTGCAATGGATCACCTTTCCAGAATGTATTGATATTTACACTGTCGTTCGTTTAATGTTGTGCGATGGCTCTAAAAGGTCGTTTCGACTACGAATCCATTTTGACATAAAAAGAAGTATAAAAGTCGAACAGGAAATGCAGCTTTCACAGGCCACAGTAAACCCAAAAACCCGCAAAACGACAAACATGAATGGCAATGTTAATAAGAAATAAAGGCATATGACGTCACTAACACAAAAAGGGTTGATAATAGGGCTACCGTCTTGGAACGGTCAGTGGCAAAAAGGCCGCTAGGTGTTTAACCAGGTTCTAACGTACACCAAACCTTACACTTACCCTACTGTCATCCCATTAAAACAGGACAGTGTAAATAAAGATATCCCCGCCATGAACTATTCTCTAACCAACAAGGCAGCATTAATAGGCAATATAAGCAAAACACAAAGATGCTCGTGTATATATAAATACAAAAAACAAGAGTCTAGACAGCCACAATGAATGTACTCATAACTTACTGGTCATTTGGAGTCTTCGAACCTAACCTGTGAGGCTTTAAAGTAGAACATCACTTGAGCCGGTGCTTGTGTAAGAAGCGTTGTCGATAAAAAACGAGTCTACTACTTTTATCTCTGTGTTTATATACTTTTAAAGAATCCTCTTTTAAATATTTAATATATTCTTTTATGCGAGACACATTTATGTGATTTAGAGCAGGGAACCGTGCCATTATCAAAACTATTGCTTTAACATGCTTGAAGTATAACTCCGATAAACGTAAGTCTGTTGATAATTACACTTCAACTTAATTAAATTATTTTTATTCTTAGTATGCCAGCTGACATATCATTATTATTTACCGATCCGCTTTAAAATACACAATTTTCGTTGTTGGTGTTGTGATTTATTCTTGTTTCCTTTTGTCTTTTATGTACCTGTTGTCCTGTATGTGGACTATTTATAGAAAACGGCGTGACACTCCTGATTAGCGACGCTACTCCACCCACCGCGGCGGCACGCCAAGCTCCATCAATTCTGTACCGTACCGTTTCGCCATAGCTCACCCAGTCCTGGTTGTACACAATTATCTTTCCAACAGCCTGTAAAAAATTGTGGAAACAAACTTTGAACATTGCCACACATAACATAGAAGTAAAGTTGCAACATAGCCTGACGGGTTATTTATCTGTGTGTCTTTTTAGGCTATTGTTTTTTTTTGTATTTATATATACACTTTACGTTTTACTTATATTGCCTATTAATGCTGCCTTGTTGGTTAGAGAATAGTTCATGGTGGGGATTTCTATATTTACACTGTCCCGTTTTATTGAGATGAAGTAGGGTAAGTTTGAGGTTGGTGCACCCTAGAACCTGGTTTACACCCCCAGGGACATGTTTTGCCACTGACCGTTCCAAGACGGTAGCCCTATTGTCAACCCTTTTTGTGTTCATGACGTCATATGCCATTATTCCTCATTAACATTGCCATTTATGCTTGTCGTTTTGCGTATTTTGGGGTTTACTGTGTTCTGTGAAAGCTGCATTTTCTGTTTGACATTTATACTTATATTTAGTATTTAAAACATATGTATACGTGCTATTATATCCCGTATAACATATCTCTTATTGTGTTATTCACGTGACTGTTTCCTTCATTTATTTTGGAATTATAATCAAATAATAAAATGAAACTGACAGCAAGATGGCAGTTACTAATTAAAATAATTCTTCTCAACTGTTCATCATAATAAAATGTTTTGTATAACCATTTCCCTTGGAGAAGAACGGCGTACGTATTATTTCGCCTTCATTTACATGTATTTGATAAAATATCTAGGTATTCATGAACGATTGTGAAATAAAATATGGTTAAATTAAAATGTCAATTAGCATTTGCCTTCACATTGTGACAATAATTTAATAGTTAAAAGTTGTGTTATTGAAATGATCTAACCAATACTGGTTTATCGTAGTTATACTGTTTACTCACCTTAGTAAGCACTGGAAGTTCTTAATAATATCATGTTGTCCATGTGAATGAACCACCCAAATAATCCGTGTGCATTAATAGTAAATGCTGTTAATTATAACGTAGAGTGGAATATATTGAATATTTTCTTAGATTATTTGGCAATATTTCACTCGAGGTCAGTCAATGCAGTTTTCGACGCGTACGGAAGTGAATAAGGAAATCTTACCGTGATAATTATTAGCAAATTATCTA
This sequence comes from Cyrtodaria siliqua, assembly GCA_037043455.1. Lineage (NCBI taxonomy): Eukaryota > Metazoa > Mollusca > Bivalvia > Adapedonta > Hiatellidae > Cyrtodaria > Cyrtodaria siliqua. The sequence goes on along the minus strand of JAWPHD010002863.1, from coordinate 167,515 downwards.
CTGAAACGTCTAGTTAATATGTATTCATTCTCTTTTCATTTAAGTATGCATGGTTAAAGTAAGCTGTTTTACGGATATACTTCATCATTGTAAATTAAAATATCACTGGGTATGTTCGACTGTTTCGTTTAGGACATTGCTTTTTCCACCCTCTTGCATATGCTCCAATCTAATTAAGGTAAACATATGACTTGATAGGTCTGCCCCTTTTCGTACTCAACCCACAAAATACACTTTTTCCGCCTGAAAAAAGTACTCCATGCATTAAGCTAGTTGAGGCAATCACATAGAAAACTGTCTTAACGTAAATAACATGACCTACGGAAACAGCATGTTGAGTACCTCCATATTTATTTAAGAAATAAAATAGTTCCAGTGGGTTTATATTGTCCCAGATCAATACCTGGATGCGGGACTTGAAGACCAAGTGCCATAGGTCTGCAGTTTGGATATGTTTCAAGTCCCAAATACCAGGTTTTGATCTCGCACAATATAAACAAGCTGAAAATAAATTAGTTATTATCTGACATGGATTTGTATATATCACTTTACACATTTTGTCGAGAGATTGAACAACATATAAACCAATTCTCACAACTTGCACTGTATGCCTATCTCTTAACATCAGAGTCTGACGAGAAGAAATACAGCTTTATCCTATTTAAATGTGTTGTTGGAAAGTAGCGTTGTTTAAAATAACACATTCCGTTGGATAGTTGTTTTGCATCTGACGTTTAAAATGACGTCTCTACGGTTAACGTGTTTTCTGGGTCTAAAATGACGTCTTAAAGGTTGACTTACCTGACGTCAGAGGTATTGTATAGGAGTTTCGAAATCCGCTCAATAACCAACCAGCGTTGAATACTTTAATAATCTATGTTAGAAGTATGCTATGTAACTGATAAAATTAACATAAAATTCCATGCTTTTGTTTGATCATACCTCGTTTTTTCTTTGCTCCAGCTCTTCAAATGATTTCACGACCATCACCTCTGCCGTTATACCGTCAGGTGGCGTTGATACGCTGCTACCAAGGCCGAGCATGGATAAACGTTTGTGTCGTGGTTTGACGAGATACGCCGACTCTTCGCCGCGCACCCAGTGTGGTACCTAGACAAATAACAATGCGTACTTAGTAAGACAATTAAACAGGTGTGTTTGCATACTAAGTGAGTGGTAGTGAGGTTTAAGACATATGCACCTTACCTTCAGCTTGATGCGATTACATATACATTAACGGATACAATGAATAAAAATATAGAAGTATGTTTATCGGTATAAAACAAATAATGTATACAATAACGAAAATGTATAGTCCATTACATGCTGTCCACAGCAGGGAAGCGCAAATGACCGTAACCTAATAATCTTAATCGATTGCAGGCCGTACCACCTTTGTGCAAAGTGCCTACTGAAGTCAATAGATAGTCTGGCACTACTAAGTGGAAGCCAATAAAAGGGTATATATTTAAGAAAATTAAACAAAACAAAACGTTGCTCATAAATTACAAATCAGCATTAGCAACATTCAATATCGTGTTCACTATCTTATGCACATCTATTCAGTAAGTCAGAATTACCTTTACATTTTCGCCGTGTACGTTCTCTAATCCATCTTCTTTCATTTTCAGCATTATGTATTCTGTAGCAAAAGAACATGAATATGTTAAGATACTGAATACCATAACTTTTAATCTAAACTACGGCCCTACATAAAGATATACGGATGTGAGTACGATTTAAAGCGAAGAGTAATGTGAATAAGTAAAAAACGACGCATAAAGTCAAGGTCAAGATCTGTGGTATGAAGGTCATTCTTTACCAAGGATACTTGATTGGAACATTCTTGGTATTCTAGAGTATAATTATATTTTCATCGTGTTGGCATAATTTTAACAAACTTGAAGTACATTAAGAATTAGCCTTGTGAAGTTCGGTCAAAATGATTCAAGATATTTATGATGAGAAGTCGTCTAAACTAAAGATCATGCAAGACGGACTACGAGGGGTTGCACTAGATAATTCGGCATATTGATTCAAAACATAATAGTTTTACCAATGGAGTTTTCAAGATTCTGTGATCCAGAAATTCGACTTCCATATTTGTCCACGAAGTCCGCAAGTCTGGCATACATTTGCCCACTGGCACTACCATTAACATATAACTGGATAATCTGGTTCGCGGTATCTGTTAAAAAATAAATAATTATATATTGTTTTTGTTTTTATTTTTTATGAACAATGCTTAGTAACACACAGTCGTATGTGTATTACTATGTTTCGTAATTATTACATACTAGCTTACCTCCACTCAACCCATCCCTCGCACACACACACATCCCCGTTCCCATATTGGCAACCATTTGATGATTGCGATGTCCCAAACTTTACTGCTAAAAAGGTAGATGTTGTTTGTTTAAAATGTTAAGTTTCTTTGGAAAAGGAAAGACCGTACGACTTGTTGAATAACTTATGCCACGAAATCCCACTTAATGCATTTTTCTTAACCGCTTTTAATAGTAGTGGGTGATAGGATATTCGTGGATGGACTTAGTCTGACGATCATTGTCGTTTATGTCTCTTCCGGCACGTATAATGCTTATACAAATAATTCGTTTAGCGGTCATCTTTGCAACGGGTATAGACAGATAAGCATCTAGGCTAGGATTTTCCTATAAAAAAAAGTATAAAAAGATTGGACAGGGAAAGTAGCATTCAAGGAGGACAGTCAACCACAAAACACAGAAACAAACACGCAAACAGACAAACAAGAAGGCAAAAATAATAATAAATGCAAACATCACAAACACAAAAGGGTTGACAATAGCCCTACCGCCTTGAACGGTCAGTGGCAAGGTAGGCCACTGGAGGTTTAATCCTGTCCGATATACCGAATATATGCACCAAAACTCACACTAACCCTACTGTCATCCCATTAAAACAGGACAGTGTAAATAAAGAAATCCCCGCCATGATCTAATCTCTAACCAACAAGGCAGCATCAATAGGCAATATAAGTAAAACACAAATACGCTCGTGTAAATATAATACAAAACACAATACCCTAGAATGCCACAATGAAGGTAATCAGTGACAAGGCAGAAGCCAGAGCAACAAGAGAATAAACCTTTAAGGGCACGCCAAGAAAGATCAGAGACAAAAATCAAACGTCACCGTCCCAACTTGCTTTAGGTAGGCGTCATCATAGGGTCCACAGCCTATCCGGTCATCGTACAATTAAAGAGGAAAGCATAGTGGCGAACTGTAAAAGGGTCCACCACCAAGCATGCAGTACGTTGCAAAATGATAGGGTCATAACATCTTTTGATAAACTTTTAAACAAGTTTAACAAAGATAGTATGAAAGTGATCATGACCAAGAATCTTACGAAGTTTATAAATCACATCAACATAGAAGTCAGGTTGTGATAGTCCTTGTCGCAGAAGAGTCCTTAAATTACTTTAATATTTGGAAAGAAGAGCAGGGTTACGATAATAAAATTGTGCGAAGGTTTTACGAAGTTTATAGCAACGGTAACCCTGATTGAGTAGCTTTCTAGTTATACAAAAGATTACGAATATTAAAGTCCTCAACTCGGGTACAAGCTCTTGAAAAAGTTGAGACAAAATACACCACATAAGAAGTTGCTCGTGGAACATCCCCATCGAAGTGGGGATAATTAGCAATGTCAAAATTAAAATTATCTCTCTTTGCTAATTATTTCACCATTTTCAATCGAGAGATCTAAATTAAGAAAAGAAGCGTTATTATCAGATATATTAGCTTTGTTAAGTTGAAGTTCTTTAGGATAAATATTATTAACCATAGTCGGAAAGAAAGGGTTGTCAATGTTCAATATGTCATCCAGATACAGAGAGTGTCATTAAAGGCTTCAATAATATCTGGTGAAAGCCTCAACATGAACTCGCTTCCATAGCAAAATAAAAACAAATCTGCGACAAGTGCACAGTTCGTACCCATAGGGATACCAACAATTTGTCTATAAACGGTGGTTCCATACCTGACGAAAATATTATCTAATAGGAAGACGAGTGCTTCAAAAACTTCATAGCAAGTCCACATACAGTCGAACCTCGATAGCTCGAACACCGGTGATTCGAATACCATCGGTAATTCGAACACAATTTCCGGTCCCGACACAACTCCTATATAATTCAATGTAATTCAACCTCGATTATTCAAATATTATTTCTCGAATACCCCGACTCGCTCGAATACATTTTGCGGTCCGAAGATCCATTTTTGTGTGAATTTAAACCTCGCTTAATCGAAGTTGATGATCCGTTGCCATGCGACGTCGGCCATATTAATTGTAATCGACGCGTTTGTATTGGTTTGTAGCAAGTTTGATCATAGTGCGAAAACAGATAAAGTTAGTTGTTAAAGGTGCGAACATTTATGATTGAAAAGCGATAATAGACAGATACAATTTATGCTTAGTGAACTTCGTTTACTGTTAATTACGATAAATAAAACACGGATGATTTTCTAATTAAATAATGTACCGAAACCAGTCTTACCTTGTTCTCATTATTCGGACTTCCGGAATGTATGTTAAAATCTATTTGTGTGATATTTCTTTAAATAAATGATAAAACAATGACATTATTGCTGTTTTGCTTGTATTTTCAGTGTAACAATTACATGTTACATATCCGTTATGAGGTTTAAACAAACATGCATGAACATAAAAAACATACCCAGAACGATACATCACGTACACAAGTAACACTATTTCGGGTGGTACACAAATTCGGATAGATATTTTGTTTTTTACCTATACCTCGATGCATCGAAGCCACCGATAGCTCGAACATATCCCTATGGTCCCGCTGACTTCGAGCTATCGAGGTTCGACTGTAGTATAATTGTCTAAACTGCCGTTAGTAAAAAAAGCTTTAATATTATTACATGCCAAAAATGTAGTATTTTCTCTAGCGAATATTTTTGAATAAGAAATTAGCTTGTCTTTAATAAGTTGATGTGGTAAGGTTGTATATAGTGTAGAGAAGTCATAAGTGCTTATTGATGAAACTTGACCTTTAGTGAAAATTTAATTAAGAACGTCTCCTGAATTTTTTATGACCAAAATAAATTATTCCCAGAGTTTTCATAAGTTTTATCACAATATAGTTTAACGTGATCTTTACCGGCAGTAAGACAATAAGTTAAAAGTTTGGAGATATTTGTTGTGGAGCAGGCACTAAAATTCGAAATAAAGCGAGCCTTGTACGGATTTATGTTTAATTTAGGAATCAAGTACATAGTAGGCAGTTTATTTTGCTTATCGTTTACACCAGCCTTGAAAGTAGTGCACTGAGTGATATGTGCGGAAACAACATCATCCTCTGTAGAATTAACTGGAGAAAACAAATTGGTGCTGCCGAGTTCCAGAGATAAAACATTGACGTAATGTAGGCGTCAAACAATAATTACATTATTAGATGCTTTATCCGCAGGAACTAAAACAAATGTATTATGAAATTCCTGAATTCCCGATTTTAAATTACGAATGGAAAATCTAGGTCTCGGAGGAAGTAAAGAGTGGTTAGCATTATAAAAGTTAATACGTGTATCTATAATTTTAAGAATTGACTTTTTCCAAGTAGAAAGCGAGTTTGGGTTCGCATGTTCTCTACGACACCATTTTATACTAAAATCGTCAATGGAGTGGGCGTTCTGGGCACGACAGGCATTAAAAAATATGATATTTGATTTGCACTGTCCCGTTCTATTGGGATGACAGTAGGCAGTGAGTGAACGTGTAGAGGTTTATGGCACTGCTTAGGCAACGCTATTAGTTGAATGTGTACAAATTGGCGGATCACAACCTTTGACAGACGATATCGTGAGTACATTTTGTTATTTTCTTCATTTACTAAGAAGTGTTTCTTTCATTCATTGCGTCCATCATGTGGAGACATGCGTGCAGTTTCATCGGCTGTCGTCATTGTTGTGGTTAGGTAACAATGCAAAACGACATCGGTTGAGCTTTTAGTGAAATCATATGCTTTCATTCCTAATCGGTTTTATAATAGTGTTTAAAGAACATTACCTATTTTCATGCTTCACATCTTCAAGAATAGCACATATTACGCAAGTAGAAAGCATTTATTTAATAACCTAGTTGCCGTATTGCGTTTATCGTCGATAACTTCGCGTGTACGACACAAATAGGTTCATCGAGTTGAAAGTACGACAAAAAGGTTTAACGTGCTAATGATTTCAGTTCATATGTGTTTATTTTAGGTGTCGCAAAATGTTGCGTGACAAGAAAAACAATCCACTCTGTCCTTATACAGGAGAATTTAAAGGAAAAGGACTTTTTTATATTTCCAAAGTCAGAGATCGGTGAAAAATATATGCACTATGTTATGAATGTAATGATGACATACAGAAAAGGATACATTTTAACAGAACCTTGGATATTAAAATGCATATTCTACCCAGAGTATAGACTAAGAAGTATTGACATACACACTACTGGTGGCATGCTCTGGGTAATGCGTCACTCAGAGGAGACGGGGGATTTTTAATGGGCGGCCAGTTAGATTCATGAAATGATCTGGATCTGGATAAATGCAACACAGGGCGTGTTGCAGCATACGCAAATTGTAAATGTTTATTAACAAGCATGGAGGGCTGTTTGATAGCCAGGTACTGCATGTGCACTGACTATACTATCACTTAGATGGCCCACTTCACCGAAGCTTTAATAAAGGAAGAGTTTTTGAATTGTTCTGTGTTCTATTGTTTCTCTAAAAACCATGTATTCAGGTGGGAAGCAGAGTGGTTTTTAGCTCCGCCGTCCACTTATCATAGCAACATATGACAACGGAAAGTAGTACGTCATTTTCCGTCAACGTCAAAAAAAAGGGAAACAGCCGCCATTTTCTTTTTTTTTAAACGCGTAATCTGGAAGATTGTAACAAGTTTACATGATTAAAATTTTAGTTCCCGTTTTAAGTTTCGTCATCTTCAACTGTATCGACTTTTAGATGCTTTACTGCGCGAGAAATTTCGAGATTCACCCATTTAAAATTCCGAAGCGAGGGGAAGTAACTCGTAAGAGATGTCATTGTTAAAAATGCGTTTAAAAATGGTAACACTTGTGTTCTTTTCTAATAAAATACAAGGAGATACTAAAAATATGTTGTTTAAGCTTAACTAGTACATGGCGTGTACTACATGTTACGAACATCATGGTATTTCTTTATAAAAATTACACGCTAAAACGATAAAATGTTCGACTCGGCACTGTCGGTCAACAAATATAACGAGTGTAAAGTCATTGAAACGTCTACAGATGCGTATTCAGTATTCGGTGAAGGGGCTGACACTAAAGTCTGAAAAGTAGTCTGTAGCCTATATTTAAAAAGGCTGACCGCTGTTCAGCTTCCAATCTGGAATTATGGAACTCAACTGGCCACCCGCTAATGTTTTTTTTATTTATTTTTTATTGGCGAGTATCACCATATGCAGCCATATTTAGCATCAAAATATACTAAAACAAAGCTGCAGTCCAATTTATTTGGTTATCCCTCACCGGGCCCGTCACCACCACCATCACCCACCCACCCCACCCATAAAAAAAATAAAAATGCGGATCTCGGGTCAGGGTAGGTGTCTAATTGGAATCTGGGAAACCGCCCTACTCCTACTTTTGCTTATTAAACATGCTCGGAGAATAGATTTCGATATATAAACTTCGGATAGATGGATGTATGTCCGCTTACGATGGACGAGGCTAAACACACTGAGGAAACTCAGTGGCGCCGTTGTCTTGAACCCGGATCCTGTGCTTTTTAAGTGCACCGCATTGTCCGCCTACACCGACACTTGACAAAAATATAACGGCTTAATATGTCAAACTAGTATAGACATGGAAATATCAGTTTCCAGATTGTTATTAGTGGGAAGCGGTCACTAAGTCGACCTTGAACTTGAAGTGTGTTCCATCACCCATGAACACTTGCTTTGCCTGCTGACACTTGCTGTTTGCTAATTTCCACGGTTAGGTTGCAGGTTAGGCTGATAAATAGGGTATAACTCTGCCAAAATGAAAGTCAGAGGTATTGCACACTGCTGTTTGCTTATTTCCAAGGTTAGGTTGCAGGAATTAGGCTGATAAATAGGGCATAACTCTGCCAAAATTGAAAGTCAGAGGTATTGCACATGTGTAACAACATTCATTGAGATGAAGTCGTGGGTGAAGTTTCATGAACACAATTAAAATACTTTTCAATTGATGGCCAAGGTTAGGTTGCAGGTTAAAGCATGACGGACGGACGACGACGGACAAAGTGATCGATAAGTGTCTGCCATCCTAAGCAGTGACACAAAAATAAGTGTTCAGTTCTCATATAAATTTATCCGTCATGCGGATATTTTTTATGCACTATTCAACCCAATGGATTTTACTTGACCAGGCTAGACCAGTGACATTTGCTTTATCAGACGAGTACCGCTAAGTACAGCAAAACATGTTTCGAGATGCTAATTTCAAATTCAGTGCTTGATATACACTTCAAGATTGCCATCATCGGCCCATGTGTCACTTTAATTACAAAAGATCTATTTCAAAAGCTTGAATAAACAATAAATAGATTAAAATGACCTTGTGTTCCCAAAAGGCAGTTTTTCAGTTTCAGATACATGAGTGACTGTACGCAAATGGAAACTTTTTTTTACATACAATGTAGATCCAACTGAACCAAAGAATAAATAAAACAATATTTTATTTATATTATATTTATAAACTAAACATCTATTAAATACTACAATAATGAAATTTACTTCATACTTACAACAAAAAAAATCAATGTCATATATGGCCTAAAATGTGTTAAAATGATGTAAAACACCAAAAGTTTTTTTGAATGTGAGCATCTACTGTCAATGTCTGACATTGTATACATTTGGTGTTTTTTAACAGCTTTACATATTATATAGTCTCTGTGAGGTATAATTATGTTCATTTTGGTTCTTTAAAAAAATAATGTCTGCTTAGTCCTCGGGATTGCCAAACTGAAGTCGTCACCATCATGATCAGGCGAACACATCAAGCGGCGCAGTAACAAGTATACACTGTAAAGCATAAGGTCGAAGAAAAATTAACCGCGTTTCTACTTTGGCCTAATTAAATGAATATATTTCCTGGAGTTTAGAATCTTGCGATCACAGTATTGTCAACTTTTTTTGTTAAATCCACGTCTTTCAGGGTTGCATTGGTATTTGAAGAACGAAGGGCATCTGGAAACCAGATGATGCGTCTCTGAAATGAACAAAACAAGTTGTTAAAAAGGATGGATTAGTGGATGGATTGGTGGTACAAAATATATAAGCCATATGATATATGCATGGAATTTCACATGAATCAACAGAGTGTCCTGTTATTTTTAAAGGGATTTTAACTTGGGCTGTCGTATATACCGTATTTCCTCTAACAGTAGCTCCCGGGCGCTATGGAAAGTGCGAAAGGGGGGGGGGGGGCGCGCTACTATTATGATACAAATTTTCAATATATTTTATATATTTCACCCCCTTTCTCCCCCCCCCCCCACCCCCCACCCCACACCCGACTGGTTCCTTATAGAATTACTGTACGGCGATCTTTTACTATTACACCGGTATTGACTTAACCTAAACATGACTGTACCGAGTATATTACTGTCATCACTCTGCATCTATATGATACACATTTCTGTCAAACTTGACGATTACAAAACGGGTTGGTTGCGTATGAATTAAATAATAATAAAAGATAAACTAAATAGTAAATTGAAAGGAACGAGATGAATAAAAGCGGTAATTTGTATTGATGATGATAGCGCTTTAAGGTTAAAATGTCATAGACCATACTGGTTTGGAAGGTAAAAAACTCCCGTAATCAAATCCATAAGCGGTAAAAACAGTGTGTTTTTTAGGAACTTTTAATTTAATCAAATCCATTAGCGGTAAAAACATTGTGTGTTTTTTTAGGACATTGTGTGTTTTTTTAGGAACTTTTAATTTTTGAAGACGGTAAAGTTTCTTAAAACAGGTGGGGGCGCTTCTAATAGAGGAAATACGGTATTAATATATAGGTAAATTGACATCACAGAGAAATGTGAACGTTTTACCATCAACTTGTATGGGTTTTGTGTGATAAATAGAATCTCACAAAATCATCTATTATTTTTTAAACTCTTCAGTAAACATTATTTGCAAACATTATTTGATGCTCGACAAGCCGCGCATTGTATATTTGTGCCAACTCGTTTAATAAATCCGCACTCGATCATGGAAGATCAGCTATTATATCCGCCGATAAATAAATATTTAATCATTATTCTCCCATCACTGCTAAAATCAACAAAATATTCTGAAGTATATATTTTTTTTAGGTCATACATAGATGAAATTACATACATTTTATATCGTGCCCGGCCTTCGCATAGTATAGGTTATTTACAGCCGCCCCAGAGAGGAGGAGGATACATAGGAATCCGGGAACCGTGCCCTACTCTTATTATCGAATAGATTCCTGTTGTTCCTTAACGTGCTTGGAGGATAGACTGATACACGGGACCGCCCGGTTTACGTCCCCATCTGAAGGACGATGTTAAGGGAAAGTGTGTTTCCCAAGAACACATCGACGGAAAGGATGAGATCTGAAATGCCTGTATATTATTCTCTATAATTATAGTATAACTGTGTAATTTATATATTATTACTAATTGCTGATATTATTGCACCAATCATATATTTAAACCTATGGTAGAATAACGAAGACAAATAATACATCTAAATTTTATTTAATTATATGCAAGCAGTTTTAAAGTGAAATTGATACTGGACTTAAATAAACTGTGATACTATTAACAAATGTTCGACAAAATCTTCAAGATTGCCATATGTCCCTTTAAAGTGTCCTATTATTTGTAATTTAACTGGGGCGGTCTTTAATAATATCGCTGTAAAGTGACAACATCACAGAGAAACTTTCATGTTGTATCATGTGTATCCATTGTTTTATGTGATGGAATTTCACACTATCTCAACAAAACAAACAAAAAAGTAAAGTATCCCAATGAGCTGGGACAATTATACTTATAGTTAGGCACTCCTCTTTTTGTTTTTAAAGTAGCTATCCCGCCAAATAACTACAAAATTGCACTAGAAAACCGTTTATCGAAACTCTATCCATATAACAATGTATATGCGCTGATTAAAAGTATAGGTTTATTAATAGGTTCTTAGAATACCCGTGATTGAATATCCGTAAAATGATGGTAACTCGTAATTCGACACTCCAGTTCTGGGATTTGGTCCGGCTGGTTAAAGCCGTTTATACTGTGTATGTATGAGTTTGGTTTCTCAAAATATGTAAGTTATATATATATACTTTGTCATCAGTAGGTTTAGAAACAGTGTACATAATGTTTATAAAATTTGACTGTTGTTGGCAGGGATGGCTACTTTAATGAGAATAATAAAAAATCTGTACAAATCGGGTTCTGCCACTCAAATAAATCTAATGTTTCTCAAGCTCATCAAGCTTATTAAAATCTTCATTTATAAAAACCACGTTAAAGAACCATAGAAATGTATTCCCGAATTTGGGGCGGCTCGAAATGTTAACATTTGCTAGTAAGATAGATTGAGTAGCTTAGGTACATTTTTTGAATTCCACTCTCTGGGGTGGCTCGAAATATTGCCATATTATTAGCTTAATTAACCTATATCACAGGGGTCAAAGATATTAAAGTTTATAGCTTTAGCTTACCCAGGGCTAGGCTCAGTCTGTAGAGCTGGAACTTGGAGATGCCACTGGACAGAAGGTGGCAGATGCCACTTGACAGAAGGTGGCAACATCTGCAAAGATCCCTGAAAGAAAATCAATTGTTGTTTTTATACATACATACCTACAGTAGATGTGTTAATCCTTTACAGTACTGCTGTTGCTATATGCAAACTTTGGACAGTGGAGGGGGGCGGGGGTGGTGCAAGGGCACCGATTTTGTGGGTGGGGAGGGTGAAGAGGAGGCGGCAACGGTGCATTTCTGCTCTGCGGTCATAGAGAGGGTTTGGGGACAAGGCCATTTACTTTTGGGGAACAATGGAACATTGTCCGTTATTGGTAATATTTTTGGGGAACAAGGGAACATAATAATAAAAATAAATGGAAAAATATTTTTGGAGAACAAAGCAACATATTTTTGGGGAACATTGGGTCATATTTTCAGTGAACATAGACCCCACTGGAAGGGTCTCATCATAGAAATAGTGCTATATTATTATTAAATTTTAACGGAGACACTAAACATGAACATGCACGAAATAAAACACATTTATGGGTCAGTACCGACAGGGTCACTATACATTTATATATCGACCCTGGTACCGAGTACTGTACATACCTTTCATCCTTTTATTTCCTTTATGTCTAATCACCAAAGTTGTCGGTGTCCCTAATCGAGGCGAACGTGACATGACTCATGTGGTCAACATAACATGACCTTGACTCGGGCGTTGACAGTAGATGTTCTACAAGTATTTGTTACATCATTCACCCATAACAATAGTTAACACATGAATAGGTCTGTCTTTTTGCTCATTAAATCCTGGAATTGTGAAGTATTCACTTGCAATTATCCATAGTTCATTCAACCGTAAATCAACACAACAAATTACTGCCGACTAGGCCTATAGTACTGTTGCTATTTTTAATAAGCGCCTCAGAGCGGCTGATTTTGACCGTAAACATGCTAAAGGAAAGGCAGAAAAAGTGTTTAAAGGTTGACTTACTGACATTTTATCCGGGGCAGGAAATAACTATATCCGGGAGTAGAAAATATTCATGTTTTACGTTTCTGTTATTGATTTTCAGTTTTGCTTATTTAGCTTGTAGCCGCCATTTTGAATAATGTGATTTTGAGTGAGAAAAAAGGGTGACCATCTTTCAAAACGGTCTCAAAAAATGGGTAGTCATGAATTTTGCCGAAATTATAAGGAAAGGTAGTAGAGGTACTGATCTATCATTCCTGTTAATTTAAGCCAAATTAGTGACAACACATTTTTTGTGACCGTTTTGAGAAATCGGCAATTTTGCAGTTTCAAAAACCTCAAAATTTCCGATCTTCACATTTGAACAGCAATTTAGGCTATGCAAAATATGCCAGTAGTAGTCAAAACGAATGCTATGGGGATGTTTAACGTATAAACTTACTTTATTCATTGTCTGTTTTGTTCTTGGCAACTGTTGTGGGTCCACACGTGATGTCCTCTGAAAGGATAACTCCAAGGGAGGGTTCTGGTTTACTTGTTATACAGAATACATGTATTTATTTAATATAGTTTGCTAGATTGGCTAGACTTGTTGTTGATGCTCAAGACGTACCATTTGCTGGTGCTGAATCTCATGCACTATTTGTCTAGAGAGGACACTCCGTCCAGTCGTAGTTCGTGGTCTAACTGTATCTGATAGCTCTGTACAAAAGGCAACCATCCGCCAATAGTCGTACTTGCGAGTGTACAGTATCAGACAAGGCGTTGTCATAAGAATATCATATAAGAACGGTTAGGATCGCTGGGCCAATTGGGAGTTTGGAATACAACTCGGGAAAGACTGGCAATCTGGTGTTCTGGAACGTTATTGTCAACCCGATATAGCTGCGCCGTCATAGTGGAATCACATGGGATCCCGAACAAGCTGTCATATGTCTCGCTTAAATATATTTTAGAACAGTTGTGCGAAAAGTATTTTGTTTTGACCCATAGTTTGTAAAACATTTATTGTTTGTTTAAATGGTTATATCTTTTGAGAGTTAATGAAAATATGAAATGTGCTGATAAAACAAATAACATGAATTCTAAGCCGCTTAAAGATATAAACTTCTTAAAATTGGTATGACATAATATAAAAAACTTGCAAAAAATAACCCATTTATTGCAGACTCCCCGTCTATAAGTAAATGATACATGTATAATCATAAGCCTAAATTACCTCCCTTTCAATTGAATATCGTTATAAATTCAAGTAAATGTAATTTAGTGTTAACATGAAGTATTTCAAAAAAAAAGTTTGGCAAACTCATTTGCAATCGTAGAGCTAATATAACATAATGTCAAAATAATTTTAGCCAACATATTTTAGAATTCGTTACATCGAAAGCTGCACTAACATACTAATTCGATGTACTTAAACAAAATCCTATATACCCCGTTGTTTAAGTGTTATAACTTATTTCTGAGAAAACGGATCGACTTGAGAGCTTTAATATACGTTCATGCAATCAGAACAGACGATTTACACTCGTTGTTGCAGTTTAACCGTATCGCCAATCAAGCGAACTTTACAAATCAGTGCGATATTATTGACATATTCTTAGGTTTATTAGGAATTTTACTAGCATTTATGGAAATAGGGATATATCTGGGACGAATTCCTAAAGCAACTTAAGTGGGAAATATTACTCAAGTTAAAATTTAAGATTGTTACATATTTTTAAATATCCTTATTAACCTTTCAGGAACGTTACAAACCATCTATTTTAAGATATTATATTTAGTTATATGTTTTATTTATCCATAACCTTATTGAAACTATTAAGAAAACGTCTTAAATCGATAGAAAAGGGCATTTAAAAATTTGATAAAATTTGACTTAAGAGCCATAATAAATTCATTGCTAGATTCTCATCCCCGCCCGCTCCTGGTTTTTTTATGCCGCCCCGGTAATTTATATTTTTTCAAAAATAAATAAATAGAAATAATACAAAAAAAAAATACAAAAAAAAAAAAAATAATAAAAAAATAATAATAAAGAAAATTGCTGAAAGTATGAAACACTATTAAAAATGTGTTTTCAGTCTTGGAAGTACTAAGTAGTATGTTTGACTATTTTTGCCTTGTGCCGAGGCCATTTTCCATTTGTCATATACAATAAAAAATAAAAAATAAAATTTCACCCCCAGCCCCTATTTTGAACTAAATTCGGATGAGAAACTAGCAATTAATTTATTATGGCCTTAAGTTAAGATATTGCTAAGAAGCTTTATGAATACGGACCCTGGACTATATCTAAGTGACGTCATATAATGTATAAACCTCTCCAGACGATGTCCGACATACTATATCTGTACTTAAATATATACCGTATAAGTAATGAAATGTTTGTTCGAAATCATTAACCGTTTCAAATTATTTTTAGAACATACTAATTTTAAAATTGAGCTCTATTGATCGATCAGCTTTGATAGAATTAAATCACGATGAAGGAAATATACTTTAGCGGGATTAGTTTAACATTTATTAGTTAAAATACAATGTTCACTTCGTGATTGGTATAATGTATAATTGTCTTATAAATATTCTAAGAAAATAATACAGATTATGCGCGTTTGTTTTAAAAACAGTTTAAAGATCTCAGCGCGGGTGGGTGGAAGTGCGGTATTACAGGGGTATTATTTCTCCAGTTATAAGTACCTATTTGACTGCGTACTTCTTGTTTTATCATTTCAATATCCACCGGTTTATTTGTGGTTGTATGAGGCCGGTTTGTCACTTCATCGAAGATAAACGACTGTACCATTATATGTTGATGGACTGAAATATTAAATAGATAACGTCAACATCGTTACTGCATGCGAAGGACTTAAGGAAGAAGATTTGCTTATAAATTATCGTGTAAGCTCTTCAGATAACTGAACTGGTGTTGAACGACTCGTCAACAAGATATTGTTTAGGTTGATTAGAGCCGTCCCGCAGAGAGAGCAGGAGAGAGAGAGAGAGATATTCGGGGTACTTCATACTATAACAAGTCAATATATTCTCTCTCCTTTTACATGCCCTCATGAAAGATTGCAATACAGAGGAACGCCCGGTTTACGTTCTTTTATGAAGAAGTGGACGTCTTTTTCAATGCCAGAAGTGGTTTGCTTAATGTAACAAGTTGCTTGTTCGATGACACAAAACCTGGATCGTCATTGTTACACGTGGTTCGTTCATTGTTACACGTGGCTCGTTCATTGTTACAAGTGTCTTGTTCAGTGTTACAAGTGGCCTTTTCGTTGTTACAGGTGGCTCTTCTATTGTTACAACTGGCCTTTTTAGTGTTACAGGTGGTTTGGGTATTGTTACACGTGGCTTGTTCGGTGTTACAAGTGGCTTGTTTATTGTTAAAGGTGGCTTGTTCAGTGCTACAGGTGGCTTGCTAACTGCAACAAATGGCCCTTTCATTGTTACAAGTGGCCTTTTCAGTGTTACAAGGGGCTTTTTCATTGTTACACGTTGTTCAGTGTTACAAATGTTTTTTGAGTGTTACAAGTGGCTTTTCTAGTGTTACAAGTGGCTTGTTCATTGTTACAAGTAGCTTGTTCAGTGTTACAAATGGCTTGTTCATTGTTACAAGTGGCTTGTTTGTGTTACAAATGGCTTGTTTATTGTTACAAGTGGCTTGTTCAATGTTACAAATAGCTTTTTCAGTGTTATAAGTGACTTTTTCAGTATTACAGTTGGCTTGTTCATTGTAACAAGTGGCTTTTTCATTGCTACAAGTGGCTTGTTCATTGCTACAAGTGGCTTGTTCGTTGTAACAGGTGATTTTTTCAATGCTGCATGTGGCTTGTTCATTGTACAGGTGGTTTGTTTATTGTTACAAGTGGCTTGTTCAATGCTACAGGTGGTTTGCTCATTGTTACATGTGGCTTGTTCAATTTTACAGGTGGCTTGTTCATTGTTACAAGTGGCCTGTTCATTGTTACAAGTGGCTTGTTCATTGTAACACGTGGCTTGCTCACTATTAAATGCGGCTCGTGTATTGTTATATGTGGCTTGTTTAGTGCAACATGTGGCTTGTTCATTGTTACACGTGGCTTTTTTGTTGCTGTAAGTGGCTTGTTCGATGTTGCAAGTGAATTATTTTTCGTGACAAATGGCTTGCTAATTGTTACAAGAGGCTTTTACTTTATGACAAGTGACATGTTCATTGCGACAAATGGCTTGTTCATTGTTACACGTGGGTATTTCAATGTTACATGTGGCTTGTTCATTATTACAAGTGGCTTGTTCATTGTTACAACTGGCTTGTTCAGTGTTACCTGTGGCTTGTTCAATGTTGCACGTGGCTTGTTCATTGTGACACATGGCTTGTTGGTTGTAATAGAAGGTTTGTTCACTGTTAAAAGTGGCTTGTTCAATGTAACAAGTGGTTTGTTCTATGTTACAGGTGGCTTGTTCAATGTTACGTTACAAGTGGCTTATTCAATGTTACAGGCAGCTTGTTCATTTTTACAAATGACCTGTTCATTGGAAAAGGAGGCGTGTTCATTGCTAAAAGTGCTTTGTTCAATGTACTTATGTCTTGTTCAATGTTACATTTTTACAAGTGGTTTGTTCATTGTTAAAAATGGCTTATTCAATATTACATGCAGCCTTTTCATTTTTACAAGTGACTTACTCATTGTTACAAGTGGCTTGTTCAATGTTAAAAGAGGATTTTTCAATGTTACAAACGAATTGTTCATTGTTGTAAGTACAACAGGCTGCTGCGGTTTTCTCATCCACAGCCATTTAGTAACGAGGCGAGCACGCTCTTGCTACTAATAAACCTCACCACAATCAACACTACATAGGACATGCGTAGAAAGGTATATTCTACGGTAACTATGATACAGTTATTCAATATAGTCTATAAATAATACTTACATAATACAACAAGAATTCCAATTTGGATAATGCTGATCATCATGTCGACTGAATGACAATATTGAGCTATAGACGTAAATATGTATGGTTTGTTATGAACAGGAGTACTGTTATTCCATAAGTAACATGCATTTGCATGACTGTTATATACTTTATCTGCATATCTATACATTTTAGATATTGATTTGGTTAAAATGTCTGTGTAGACTAGACGCACATAGTTGCAACACTATTCGAAATGCTTAACTAGGCCAATACAACGGTAACTAAAGTAAAATGCAATACATTGTCCTACGAACTATCTTACATAAAGATTAAATTGTCCTGAACAGTAATGGTATAAAAACATGGGAAATTTGATTGTGGACAAAGTGAGTACTTGACATTATCGAAGCTTATCGGGCCCCTCATAATCGTAGTTCTTAAGGCATTTTAACTAGCTCGTTTTGTGGACTTGGTGAAAACGGGTTTCACTCAAAATAAAACTGCACAAAACAAAATGCACTTCATTTGGAAACTTGTTTTGTCCAGTCTATTTACTGATTTAAAACCGTGCAATATCAAAAGCAAATATTATTATGTGAAGTTTAACAAAATGCTGGAAATATACTATAATTAAGAATTGATCTACACGTTTTGAACTTTCTGCGGTTGTAAACTCCTGTAGTAAATGGCGATGTCCATGAAACACGTTTAACGACGAAGAAAAGCGAATTAGTTCGAGCCAACGCAGCTAGGTAATACCATTGACCTCTTTCTCCAAAACAGTCACACTCATGCCAATTTAGTCATCATGCTCAGATGCTGAGAAACCAAAAATGATGCATACCTACACAAGAGATAACTGGAAAGGTATCCGCAACAATATGGAACAGTGTGGTGTGTCATTCATGGTATGCTATGAATCTAAGTCAACAAACAAACCCTGGGAATAGTTCTAATCAGCACTGCATGCTGGTATAGACAAATGAATGTGAATGTAGGAATAATAATAGAAAATTTGAAGTTAAAAAACCTCCAGCGGCCTTTTCTTGCCACTGACCGTTCAAAGGTGGTAGCCCAATTGTCAACCCCCTTTGTGTTGCTCCTTCTACCTGGATTGGTATGTAACGAATTTATATTGCAACTTCTTTCTAAAAAACACTAGACATTTGTTAGTTCTATAATTTTGCAAATTTTCTATATAATTCAACGTGATTTACAATGACAATACATGAACCTTAACGTGCATACTATGTAAGATGTTTGAACACACTGTAACATCAAATCGTGTGTCCAATTTAGACAAACATGCATTATTACATGACCTCCAACATGGGTTCAGAGCCAAACGATTATGCGATACCTAGTTAAACCTTGGTCGAAGTTTCTCAGAATGACACCAGCGTACCTTATTCAGCTTGAGTTTTGCAAAGACTGTAATAAGTTGAGTCACCAGAACTCCTTTCGAAGCTCCATCAGTACGATATAAGGGGCCAGGTGCTATAATGGATTCAAGTTTTTTTCTCTCAGACAGAACTATATCCGTAGTTCTTTGAAATGAACACTCCGACACGGTTTAATCATGGGACCCATATTCCTTGTAGTCTATATTAATGATCTCCCAGAACAGACCAGGTCCAATGTAAGGCTTTGTGCTGATGACACAGCCATATATTTGTTTACCCAGTATACACTCCATGGTAAAAAAATTGAGTCTGTACCAAGCTCTAAGTATTTGGCTGTTGACATGGGCAACACGCTTTTGCACCACTTCAAACATCTCCAAGCTTTTAATTTCTGACCTTAATACCGTTAAAGATCACGTTAAACAATAGTGTGCTTAAGATTTTGACAATTCTTGGATTTATGTATTTTGATCAATTAAAATCTCAGGAGACGTTCTTGACAAAACTTGCAATAAACGTAAAGTTTCCTCGGTAAGTACTTAAGTCTTCTCTACACTTTATACAGTATTATCACACCTTATCAAAGACAAGCTTATTGACTCATTCGAAACACTTTCGCTAGAGAAAAAACTACATCTATGGCATGTCACAATATTAAAGCATTTTTCTAACCAACTAAGTGGATTTGTCAAGAAGTTTGTAAAGCACTCATTTTCCTAGTAGCTAATATTTTCGTCAGGTATGGAACTACCGTTTATTGACAAATTGTTGGTATCCCTATGTGTACGAACTGTAGAAGATTTGTTCTTGTATTGCTATGAAAGAGATTTCATGTTGAGTCTTTTATCCGATACTCAGGCAGATGTTATGAAATATAGATATAAAAATCAAACAGGAAAAGCAGCGTTCAAGGTTGACAGTCAATCACAAACACACATATAAACAACGAACAAAGTTAAAGACGAACAAAATGCCAAATTAGACATCAAAAACACAAGAGGGCTGACAATAGGGCTACCGCATTGGAACGGTCAGTAGCAAACAAGGCCGCTGGGGGTTTAGACCAGGTTATAGGGTGCACCAAACCTCACACGTACCCTACTGTCATCCCAATAAAACGGGACAGTGTAAATACAAAAATCTCCGCCATGAACTATTCTCTAACCAACAAGGAAGCATTAATAGGCAATATAAGTAAAACACAAAGATGCTAGTGTATATGTAAAAATAAAAAACAATAGCCTAGAAAGCCACAAAGAATATACTCAGTGATTTGGCAGAAGCCAGAACAACACGAGAATAAAACATTGAGGCCATGACAAGTCAAGTTTGCAGACAAACATCAAACGTCACCGTCCGTTTGGGCTTTAGGTAGACGTCATCTTAGGGTCCACAGCCTGTCCAGTCACAATTAAATAGGAAAGCATAGTGATGAACTTCGTCCACCACTAAGTATGCAGTGCTTTGCAAAATGATAAGGTCATAACCTCTTTTGATAAACCTTTAACAAGTTTAACAAAGATAGTATGAAAGTGATCATGGCTAAGGAAGTTTGTAAATCACGTCCCCATTGAAGTCAGGATGTGATATTCCTTGTCGCAGAAGCGTTCTGAAATTACTTTTATGTTTGGAAAGAAGATCAGGGTTACGTCACATGCATTTACATATAACTGAGAGCAGGCTTCCTTCTCTGCACTAGTTCAATTTTACAAATATCATCGAATTCGTACAAAAAATTAAGGTTTTACTCACCGAATCGAGTGTTGGCACGTGTACGCGCTATCGGAATTGCAGGTGTCCGTGACGTACGTTCCTACCCTTGGGTATGGAGCAGAGTTTTAGTTATACAAAGATAACGAATATTTAATTAACGCATATTAAATTACAGTACTTATTCTTCTCTTTTGTCATAGTTCAGTGGTATCGACTGTCCTCAAAGATCATGCTACAGCCTGAGCCAAACTATTTAAAAATGGCATTTAAAACTGTCTCAAGTACTTGTTGAATGTTTTTTCTCCCATTTCTAGTCATGTGAGGTGTTTTGTGAGATAGAATTATCTCACATGACATGTGACTCTTACATGAAACGCCATGACGTCACGTCGACTTATTCTAGCGTAACAGTAGAGGAGTAGCCTTGATATTTTCCTACATCTATTAAATAGTTGGTAAGGCATGGCAACGAAAAGTAGTACGTCATCTTTCGGCAACGTCAAAAGAAAATGAAATGCACGCCATTTTGGATTTTTTAAAACGCATAATTCGGAAGATTGTGACAATTTACTATGAAGACATTTTAGTTCCGCTTTAAATTTCGTGATTTCGGCTGTACCGACCTCTTTTTTAGAAGCTTTACTGCGTGAGAAATGCAGATTCGCCCATGTAAAATGTAAAAATTCGAAGCGAGGGGTGATAACTCTAAGAGAAACCATTTTTAGAATACGTTTAAAATCACAACAATCGTGTGTTTTTTTTAAAATAAAATACGAGGAGATACTTGATTATGTTGTTTTAGCTCACAGATTACATGAATTTTGCTGCATGTCACGAAAAGCATGTTTTTCCTTTATCAAAAGTGCACGCAAAAACGAGCAGTATTTTGACTTGACTGTACATGCGCTTATTCGATGGAGCGGGTTGTATTGGGCACCCTTTCATACGTAACAATCGCCACTGTTCAAGGTGGGAGTTAGGGCTGGAGAGGGTAGGGGTGGAGGAGGGCAACTGAA
Organism: Cyrtodaria siliqua; assembly: GCA_037043455.1. NCBI lineage: Eukaryota > Metazoa > Mollusca > Bivalvia > Adapedonta > Hiatellidae > Cyrtodaria > Cyrtodaria siliqua. Next base: position 145,689 of record JAWPHD010002863.1, on the reverse strand, counting down.
CTGACATTTAAAATGATGCGCCCCATCCCCTTCCCCAACCCCAACTAAAATCATGAAAGTCTCTTTTGAAAGCTCTTGCAAGCATACATTTTTAAACATATTCATAGATTTACTGCTGTGTTTTTGACTAGACTGTCCAGTGTTTAATTGTCATCCGCGACTGCACTCAGCACTGTCATATGTAGCTGTCCCATACTGGTATCATGAATCAACCGTGGAATATATCCCCACACATCAAAGGGTTTGATGAGAACTTACTTTTGTTAGTTTAAATATAGACCATTTTTCGGTTGAAACCTAAGATGAATTTTCTATAAGACAGAAACACTGTCGTAATACTTATTCAATGATTCTGATAGTATCGAAGGAAAGAAAAGAAGGCCATTTCTTTTTACTTTATATTTTTCACGAGTATTTTCATGCTGTTTTAGGTTTGTTTTTTTGCATGGTGTTTTATGTCATTATAGCACATTTTAGGCCATACATGACGGTCGATTTGTTTTTGTGGTAGCGGCAGACCACCTCATTTGTCCTGGGTAGAACCAGTACTGTATACTTTCTGCAATCCGTAAGAATTGACACTTTCTCACCTACAAGTTGATCCCAATGGGATTCGAACCCGCAGCGGTGAGAGGTAAAAATGAGAATGTATACAAATATGAAAAGGGCAACCGAACATCTTCAAAACTCAATATGTCCATGGGACACGAATGACCGCACTGAAAACAATCCGTGGAAAACTGTACAATGCAAGAATACATATTCATAATTAATGTAGATTTTGATGCAAAATCGATATGCACCTCTTGACATCATAAATAAACATCATGTAAAGTTTCGAAACAATTGGTTAAATAATGTGGAAGGATATAGATGCACAGATGACTAACACCATATGCCGCCTCCCCATTTGATGGTTAATAATAAACATTTAAGGTACATAAGGTCTTAAATATTATCTTTCATGACTAAGTAAAAAATATGTAACAAGTCAGATATCAAAGTGAATTATTTATTTAATTTAAAACATTTTATTTCAAATATTTACACCAATACATTCCAAATATAAAGGGTATTACATCAAAAATTAAATAGTTTCATACAAAAATTGTTTTTATTTATTAAAGGGACTCACGGCATTTTTGAAGTATTTATCAAGCAATAAAATTAGCACCTTGATTTATTAATCAAGAATGATTTTCACTTTATACCCGCTAGCATATATTTAAATTATAAGTTGTCACATTTTGGAGTTAAAAAAAATAAGATTGCTGCATGTCCCTTTAATATGCGCACCTCTCAGCATGTATTTTGTATATGATGTAAGTCATTTTCAACACATGTGGAGTTATATATACATGTATCTGTTATTTATTTTTTGGTGGAGGCAGACCACCCACTTTTCTTGGTAGAACCAGTAATATACACCTCCCGCCATCTGTTATTCCATAAACTTGGGATTTATTTATTTCGACTGTCCCGTTTTATTGGGTTGACAGTAGGGCAAGTGTGAGGTTTGGTGCACCCTAGAACCTGGTTTAACCCCCAGCGGCCTTTTCTGCCACTGACCGTTCCAAGGCGGTAGCCCTATTGTCAACCCTTTTGTGTTTGTGATGTCTTATTTGGCCTTTTATTCATCTGATCTTTAAATTTGTTCTTTGTTTCTGTGTGTGTTTGTGGTTGACTGTCGTCCTTGAATGCTACTTTTCCTGTTCGATTTTTATATCTATATTTATAATCCAATAAAATTCAGAAAATATCATTTTAATCCAATAAAGAAATTGGGCATGGTCTGTCAGATTAACAGAAACACCTTTATATTTTCGTTTAGCCCTTATTTTGAGTCACTCCAATGAACTGTCCAGTTAATGTCGCCATCGATCCACCTCTGCCAACAGTCATGCATGTTGAAATGATATTGTGCTGAACTGGTGATCCTGGGAATTTCAAAACTAGTGGGTCCAAATAACCTTATTCCTTCAATGTCCGTATGAGGTATTGCTGATTCATGATTCATAAAAAATAATACTGTACACCGCATTATTCTATTCTTGTTCGTTTAAGTATTTCTGATTCGATTGTTAATGTTGTAAAAAGTTATTATATATGTGACTAGACACTTGGTTCAATAAAAACCTCCCATATATTGTAAAAGAGTATAATAATGGACCCTTGGAAATGGCCGAACACGACACATACAAAATATGCAGTCTCGGTTTGATTGAGACTGTTCATGAACGGTATTGAAATATGCTAGCTACCGCTCACGCACTCTAGCCCCGGGTGGAGCAGAACTCAATATTCATAAAATCAATGGTACATCATTTTAACCATCCCGAAGATGGCATGCATATGACGGTGGACATAGAGATTTTCCTCCCCCATGTCCAGCGGCGTATGGTCCCAGTATCTAACAAAATACTATGCCTCGAAGAGCGAAAAAAACGAAATGTAATTTAGTTGGGAGCAGCGGTTATGAAGCCTGCATATCACAAGTAACAGCCAAAAGACTAAATTAAAAAGCAGACAACATATCCTATAAGTGGTTAAACAATACCCAGAGCCTAATATCGGCCGGAGTAGTGGAACCACCGAATCGAAAATTAAGTAAGAAAACAAAAGCAATTGCAAATGTACCACCGATAACTAAATATAAGTATCGGGCTCAGCGATCTCCAAAGATCGAATGAATAACAGTCCTGATTGCAAGCGCGGGGAGACGTTTTACTGCCGCCTAACTGCACAAGCATCGCCACAGTGCTATATAAAAGAGTATGGTAATGGACCTTTGGAAATGGCCGAACACGACACATACAAAATATTGCAGTCTCGGTTTGATTGAGACTGTTCATGAACGGTAGTGAAATATGCTATCTACCGCTCACGCCCTCTAGCCCCGGGTTGAGCAGAACTCAATATTCATAAAATCAATAGAACATAATTTTAACCATCCCTTAGATGGCATGCATATGGCGGTGGACATAAATATGTTCCGCCCCCATGTCCAGCGGCGTATGGTCCCAGTATCTAACAAAATACTAGACCCCGAAGAGATAAATAAACAAAATGGAATTTAGTTGGGAGCAGCGGTTATGAAGCCTGCATATCACAAGTAACAGCCAAAAGACTAAATTAAAAAGCAGACAACATATCCTATGAGTGATTAAACAATACCCAGAGCCTCATATCGGTCGGAGTATTGGAACCACCGAATCGAAAATTAAGTAAGGAAACAAAAGCAATTAAAAATGTACCACCGATAACTAAATATAAGTATCGGGCTCAGCGATCTCAAAAGATCGAATGAATAACAGTCCTGATTGCAAGCGCGGAGAGACGTTTTACTGCCGCCACACTGCACAAGCAACGCCACTGTGCTATATAAAAGAGTATGATAATGGACCTTTGGAAACGGCCGAACACGACACATATAAAATAGAGCAGTCTCAGTTTGATTGAAACTGTTCATGAACGACGGTAGTGAAATATGCCAGCTACCGCTCAAGCCCTCTAGCCCCGGGTTGAGCAGAACTCAATATTCATAAAATCAATAGTACATAATTTTAACCATCCCGAAGATGGCATGCATATGGCGGTGGACATGGAGATTTTCCTTCCCCATGTCCAGCGGCGTATGGTCCCAGTATCTAACAAAATACTATGCCCCGAAGAGGGAAATAAACAAAATGGAATTTAATTCGGAGCAGCGATTATGAAGCCTGTATATCACAAGTAACAGCCAAAAGACTAAATTAAAAAGCAGACAACATATCCTATGAGTGGTTAAACAATACCCAGAGCCTATTATCGGCCGGAGTAGTGGAACCACCGAATCGAACATTAAGTAAGAAAACAAAAGCAATTGAAAATATACCACCGATAACTAAATATAAGTATCGGGCTCAGCGATCTCCAAAGATCGAATGAATAACAGTCCTGATTGCAAGGGCGGGGAGACGTTTTATTGCACAAGCAACGCCACTTCAGTAACATTTTACAGCTAACTCCCAGCGTCTCAGGACATCCGGGACTCTGAAATAAAAATGATTCTGTTTAACCATACATATTTTTGTTTCAACTTAAATAACAAGTTGGTGAGTTGAAATAGATGAATAAAAATTGACTATAGAACTTTTTCTATAAGAATATAAATCGAACAGAACATGTTGCGAACATTGACCAGAAAAACGCTATATAACATGTCCTTCTAATTTTACTTTAATTTTTAAACATGATCACTGGTGGTTTAAAATGCGGGACCAAAATACGGGTATCGCCGGTTACTTTTGTTACCGGTTCTTCGTTTTAAAAACACCTGTTATCCTGGGTCGGATAAGTTGGCTCAACAACACATTATATGTCATTTAAAGCCGTCTTTGAGATAGGGGAAGGGCATATAGGAAAATTAAAAAATGATACATATTTTGTTTACCGTAACCAGATTTCGTTTCAACTTAAATAGTTAACAAGTTGTAGAATTGATATATGTAGATGAATAGTGATTATAGAACTTTTTTTACATGTACGATGAATTAAAAATATTTTTTTCGGCTAATCAACACACTACCTGTATACCTTATTTAGAGCCGCCCCAGAGAGAGGGCAAGGAGGACACATACGAATTCGAGAACCTGCCTTACTCATACTAATGCATATAGTTTTATGGTTCTCGAATGATAAACCTCCCCCCACCACCCCTCCCACCCGTTTCAATCCCAATCCAACAAACGAGGCTGAGGAACAAACAAGGCTGAGGGAAGATGTATTGCCCGCAAACACAGACGAAACTCAGTGGCGCATGTGTGACTCGAACCCGGAATCTCCAGATTGCTATCGTCCACCGTGCTATCGCTGGGACATGTCAGCACATTATGTAAAGTCGGGGTCCTGGCTAAGTTAAATAGTTTAGATGTAATACAAGGACCGTTTCATTTTGTTTGTTTCATTTTACACCCGTACTACGCACAATAGGACCTATTTATGTGTCGATGTGCTGTATAACACCAGGTACCATTCATTCATTTTTTTATTTTTAGTATAAAATGTCTGAGACTAAGTGCAGGTGAACAATGCAATTTATTTTGCAAAGAAGACACATTGATAAATTGGTAGAGTTTTGAATCTGTGCTTACCCACACACTGGCTTACACAAGGCTCTTGATGTAGTTATATCGATTACTGTGAGACTGGGAAACATGACTTGGTGAAAACAGTCTGGCTATGGTAACATACTGCACATACACTGCCTCTAAGCAGACCTGACAACATAACATTGTTCCATTTATTTTTAATATTAATAACTATGTTCAACTTTCTCAATCCTATCAATGCCAGCTTACCATAATATTTTGCTTAAAACACAACTGGAATTGAAAGTGGTGCTTTCTGGATACTGTCCAAAATGTACGTCACATACACAGACACGGGTGGAATTCATGAATAAAATAGTATTTTCAAGGCTTACATTTTCATCTATCATTCATCACTCATGTGTTCTAAAAATGATCAGAATTAAGTTAATATATATGAACCACCACTATTTCATATGTTTCAACGTTAAACACTTGTCCTACAGTAATTAAAATGTATTTAGTTACACAAATTCCTCCACAGGCTACAGACAATCCATACCATGACCCATTTGCTTGGTGTGTTTCACTTTCAATTTTAATTCTCCGACATAGATGGTAAATTACGCACTCACTCAAGTCAGTCATGTAAAACTTGGAATTATATTCGATCACTCTTTCGATAAAGGCCTAACGATTTATTTCCACTCCTGTACAAATAATACATCGATCTATCTATGTGTGTATGCATCGGCATAATTTTATCTTTGAATACACACCGTGTGTGAGCTATTTTTAGCACATCGTTTGGACTGTGTGAATGGAAATACAACAGTTCAATTCAATTCACAATTTATTTTCAGTGACAGTGTGAATCTGTTTGTCATTATGACTTGTCCAGGGAGAAGAGGGGTTTATGGCGTGCGGCTGACAGGCCCTAGGCTGGATGTTTTTCTGTGTCGCCGCCATTTTGAATAGCCTCTGAAAGAGTGAAATGCAGGTACCAACTTTCAATCCGGTCACGAAAAGTGTAAATTCACGGAAAAATAAGACATTTTCAGAAAAGTTAGAACAGGTAATGATCTTCGTCTCCTGACAATTTCAAAAAATATTTAGGAATATGCAATTTTTGTGACCGTTTTGAAACATTGGCAATTTCGAAGAAGACAAAAACATTATTTTTTTCGATCTTCGCATTTGTGCCGCGATTTTTGAGTATGATATCTGTCATCTACTGTAAGCTTTATACTAGGGTTTTCAAAAGAGTACTATAAAATCCGCGCAACTGCACGTGCTTGCAAAATGGGAACTACGTTGCCTCCAACCCCAATCATTTATGTTTGAGTTATGCGGTCCAGGCACGTGAAATGATTCAGCGGTGCCCCTACTGTAAAATCAAATACAAGTAATTGAATTAAATGCCTAGCGCATAATGGGAGAAAAATAATCCACCATGAGTTTATCCATATGAGATAGGTACATTTTCGGTGTGATGCAGTTTACAAAGATAGAGGGATTATATTTACATTATATTTTCCCAGCGCTAACATGCCTTGGGAGATTGGTATTTATATAAAAAAGAGACATCTTGCGTCAGTGTATTTTCACACAGTTTAATAAACAGTTTGGAAGCATGCGTAGTAGCCCAGCTTTATGGAGAAATGAAACTTATTGGAAATAAATAAAATGAAATAAAAAAAATATATTGAATTAGACTAAAGAAATATATCTCGTCTTAAGATTTGCAATCTTTATACGGGGAAATGCGACGATTAAAGGACACGTATGTGTGGGAAGTAAGCTCGTAGTTTGTAGTTCCGCGTTCGACATTCGTTCTGTTACGGATTTGTTACAGATTTGTCAGCACGGAGTTCAACATACATTTGTCAGCAGCGAGTTCGACATTCAAACCCAACCCGGAGTTAGACATTCGCAGCTCGGAGTTCAACATTCGAACCAAACTCGGAGTTCGACATTGCCAGCTCGGAGTTCAACATTCGAACACAACATGGAGTTTGACATTACCAGCTCTGAGTTTAACAATCAAATCCAACTCGGAGTTCGACATTCGCAGCTCGGAGTTCAACATTTGAACCCAACTCGGAGTTCGACATTGCCAGCTCGGAGTTCGACATTCGAAACCAACCCGGAGTTCGACATTCGCAGCTCGGATTTCAACATTCAAATCCAACTCTGAGTTCGACATTCGCAGCTCGGAGTTCAACATTCGAATCTAACACGGAGTTCGACATTCGCAGCTCGGAGTTCAACATTCAAACCCAACTCGGAGTTCGACATTGCCAGCTCGGAGTTCGACATTCAAAACCAACCCGGAGTTCGACATTCGCAGCTCGGATTTCAACATTCAAATCCAACTCTGAGTTCGACATTCGCAGCTCTGAGTTCAACATTCGAACCAAACTCGGAGTTCGACATTCGCAGCTCGGAGTTCAACATTCGAACCCAACTCGGAGTTCGACATTGCCAGCTCGGAGTTCAACATTCAAATCCAACTCGGAGTTCGACATTCGCAGCTCGGAGTTCAACGTTTAAACCCAATTCGGAGTTCGACATTGCCAGCTCCGAGTTCAACATTCAAACCCAACTCGGAGCTCGGTATTCGCAGCTCGGAGTTCAACATTCGAACCTAACTCGGAGTTCGACATTCACAGTTCGGAGTTCAACATTCAAACCCAACTCGGAGTTCTGTATTCGCAGCTCGGAGTTCAACATTCGAACCTAACTCGGAGTTCGACATTCGCAGCTCGGAGTTCAACATTCGAACCAAACTCGGAGTTCTACATTCGCAGCTCGGAGTTCAACATTCGAACTCAACTCGGAGTTCTACATTCGACATTTGAACCAAGCTCGGAGTTCAACATTTCGAGTTTGGAGTTCGACATTCAAACGCAACACAGAGTTCGACTTTCCAGCTATGAGTTCGACATTCGAATTGAACTCGGAGTTCGATATTCCCATTTCGGAGTTCGATATTCAAACCCATCTGGGAGTTCAATATTAGAACCAATGTCGGAGTTTGACATTTCCTGCTCAGAGTTAGACATGAAACAGCCACATAATCAAGCGCATACTAAGAAGTAATTTCTTCAAAATTGAAAAAAACTTACATATACCTACCGCTCTCGCTAATGGCTGCAGCTCCAAAACGTAATGCTGGTCCAAAGGCCATGTTACGCATATTCAATTACAGATTTTTTAAGAACCCCTGAATAAAGCCGTACTTTTATTGGCTCATATACATAATTATATCACCTGAACACATGGATAGAGTTTTGATAAACGGTTTTATAGTGTACGTTTGCCGTTATATGGTGGTTTAGTTCCTTTAAATAATACACGTAGACGGGTTGTGAATAAGATATACAGAGTTTAAACTTTCAAACGAATGTATTACATATATACTCCATGGACGTTTGCATTAACGGCTATTAACGCAAATAACACAATAGCATATTATCAAATCATATCAAAACAGAATATAAATTTAAAGCCTTTTCAGGCCATGGTTGTGTAAATCAACATACTGTACTTAAACAGCGCTACGAATTTCCTTGTCAACAATCGCTAAGATACAGCAGATAGAACCCGAGAACCTAAGCGCTTGAGGAATCAAGTAGGGTGGGTTCATCTTGTCAAAATGAAAGACACATGTTGACAATAATTGATACCTTCCAATAGATCATCTGATATATATATCCGATTAAAAATAAAAGGTACCACTGCTTATGCTAGCATTTTCCATAGTCCATTATAGTTTAGTAAGCCATACAAGAATATCCACTGTATGTTATATATGTCAGAAACTTCAAAGGGCATTAGTCATGTACACACTGATCAAATCAAAAATCGTTATTTTTCGCTTTCATCTTCACATCATGTATAGTGAGCATGACAACTATTTAAACAAAACACGTACACTGAATGAGAAGTAAAACAGAGGATGGTTTCTTTTCGATATGTTAAAAGTTAAAAATCAAAAGCCATGAGTCACACAAACATACTTTCTTTCGCTACTAAATCATATCTAAGTCATCGTGCCAAATATTAAAAAAATCCATCTAAAAATGGATAAGGAGTTAGACACACCATATTTCCGTCTATAATTTATATATGAGTTTTTTTTCAGATAATACGTGAACTTTCTCGATATCGAAACTCATAAGAAATCAAATGATTTAAACAGAAATTACGTTCCCATGAATGATCTAAGAGGGCGAGAGGCCCATGTAAGGAGCAGTTCAAAATGTGACATCATTATTTTATAACTGAATTTTGGGACTGGAAATTGCAATTGAAAGGAAATTCGATAGCAAAAATACACAAAACTAAAGTAGTATTGTCAATGGTGTTCCAATGATAAAATTTAATGAATATTGAACAAGGATAAACTTGATCAATATAAATAAGTAGGCGTACAGTTCCTTGCTTTTTAGTTGAAATTGACGATGTCAGAAATGCACGGAGCACTAAAATGTTAACTAAATATTATTATATTTGAAAAGAACAAAATAGTTAAAATAAAAGTGAAATATAACACTCTTAAAGTTTATTGCAAATCATGAATAATACAATGATCAAGATAAATAGCAATTATGTTTACTACTTATAACATGTTTCATCATTGATAACGTAAGGTTGTTGTTGGTTTTCAAGGCGACGTCATAGCACACAATGATGTGCTCCGTGGCGGCTGCACAATGGTATTGTAAAGAATCATATTTCTTGAAATATATTTCAAACAATTGTATCTAATTTATATATAAACTACACTGTCTATTTCATTTAATATCAGTAAATGTGATACAATTATTTGAAATATAAATATATATATATATATTTATTTATATTTATCAGTCAAAAATCAAAGGGTCAAAACTCAGTCAAAAATGATTATGATAAAATCAAAACTCATTTTCTTCGCTATCATCTTCACATCGCATTTAGTCAGCGTGCCAATTATTAACTTTTAGTGTGAAAACCTTGTTACATAATATATATTAATCTACACAATTCAAATATAATCTTAACAAATAATGGTTTTGAAAAATCGTAACCGAAACACAGACCACAAGGTTTCAACTGAAAAATATAAAGTCTTCCGACTACTACTTATATTAACAATTCAACTGCCATACCAACAATGTATCGGATTTCAACTGCCATACCAACAATGTATCGGTTTCCAACACCTTATGCTACAAGGTGGCCTTCTTTTGGAACAGTTGCTAATAATATTTTTCAAAAAAATATTGACACAACTGTAATAAACTAAAAATATTACGTTTTAAAAAGATAACAAAGCTATGAAGCGTGTTGAATACAATGGATATACTTGCGCGGTTCTAAAAAAGCTGAAATATGTTGATCAGCCGTTAAATAACATTCCAAACCGATAATAGATGTGTTAACTATTAATGGCTCTGCGTTCTACGTTCTCCGTTCTATATTCAACTTGAGTTCTCCGTTCTACATTTAACTAGAGTTCTCCGTTCTACATTCAACTTGAGTTTTCTGTTCTATATTCGAACCCAGTTCTCCGTTCTACAGTCGACTCCAGTTCTCCGTTCTACATTCGACTTGAGTTCTCCGTTCTACATTCCACTCCAGTTCTCCGCTCTACATTCGATTTCCCTGTCCGATCTTTTTATATTTCTTTTGAGTTCTCCGTCAACATTTAACTTGAGTTCTCCGTTCAACATTCAACTTGAGTTCTCCGTTCTACCTTCAGCTGCAGTTCTCCCTTCTACATTCTAACCTAGTTCTCCGTTCTACATTCGACTTCAATTCTCCGTTCTACATTCGATTCCAGTTTTCCGTTCTACATTCAACTTGAGTTCTCCGTTCTACATTCGACTTGAGTTCTCCGTTCTACATTCGACTTGAGTTCTCCGTTCAACATTTAACTTGAGTTCTCCGTTCAACATTCGACTCCAGTTCTCCGTTCTACATTCACCTTGAGTTCTCCGTTCTACATTCGACTTAAGTGCTCCATTCTACATTCGTCTTGAGTTCTCCGTTCTACATTCGACATTCGACTCAATTTCTCCGTGCTACGAAAAATTCAAATATATATATCATATTTAAAATTCCGCTCCCCCACCGTACCCCCCCCCCCCCCCCCCCCCAAAAAAAAACCTCTCAAAAAAGAATTTCAAATTTTTTCCCCGTGTAATTTGTTGAAAACAAACATGTTTTAAGTTGTCTTAAAAATTTGTCCCAGAGTAATATAGTTTGTCTTAAAATATGTTTGTTTTTAACAAATAACACGAAAAAAAGAACTTTAACTGCAAGTTTTTTCTTACAAAACATCTTGGGATTTCTTTGGAATATTATGTGGAATTAAGTGTGCACCATATACAATATAAAGCGGAAATTCTAGTGTCGCGTTCTTTTTCCCTTCAGTATATTTTATTAGGTTAAGCAAAGCAAATTCTGTAGACACATTCGACTCCAGTTCTCCGTTCTACATCGAACCTAGTTCTCCATTCTACATTCGAATGCATTTCTCCGTTCTACGTTCAAGTGCAGTTCTCCGTTCTACATTCGACTCCAGTTCTCCGTTCTACATTCAACTTCCGTTCTCCGTTCTACATTCAACTTAATTTCTCCGTTCTATATTCGACTCCAGTTCTCCGTTCTACATTCAACTGTAGTTCTGCGTTCTACATTCGAACGCAGTTCTGCGTTCAACATTCGGGCACAGTTCTGCGTTCAACATTCGGACCCAGTACTGCGTTCAATATTTGAAGCCAGTTCTGCTTTGAGCATTTGAACCAAGTTCAGCATTTTAATAATTTTTCTTCCGTTTTACATTCGACTTGAGTTTTCCTTTCTACATTAAAATTTAGTTCTCCGTTCTACGTTCAACTGCAGTTTTCCGTTCGACATTCAACTTCAGTTCTCCGTTCTACATTCGACTCCAGTTCTCCGTTCTACATTCGAACATAGTTATCCGTTCTACAATCGAACCCAGTTCTCCGTTATATATTTGACTCTAGATCTCCGTTCTACATTTGAATCCAGTTCTCCGTTCTACATTCAACTTGAGTTCTCCGTTCTACATTCGAACCAGTTCTCCGTTCTACATTCGACTCCAGTTCTCCGTTCGACATTCAGCTTCAGTTCTCCGTTCTACATTCGACTCCAGTTCTCCGTTCTACATTGAACTGCAGTTCGCCGTTCTACATTCGAACGCAGTTCTCAGTTCTACATTCATCTTGAGTTCTCCGTTCTACATTCGTCTCCAGTTCTCCGTTCTACATTCAACTTCAGTTCTCCGTTCTACTTTCGACTCCAGTTCTCCGTTCTACATTCAACTGCAGTTCTCCGTTCTACATTCGAACGCGCCTCTTCTTCGACATTTGGACCAGTTCTGCATTCAACATTCGGAACCAGTTCTGCGTTCAACATTCGAAGCCAATACTGCGTTCAACATTTGAAGCCAGTTCTGTTTTGACCATTTGGACCAAGTTCAGCATGTTAAAAAAGGTTTCTTCCGTAATGAAAGAATTATAAAATGCAACTGAGTCGATTAAAGCAGCACTGTTCATATCATTACACATTTCAGATAGCTTTGATGACTTTAAACATTTAGCGGTTAACGGATTCTTCGAAACGCTATATGTTATATTTTATAACATTTAACGTTTAGAGGAAGTTTTAACATTTAGCGGAATTTTAACATTTAGCGGTGCTACACAGAGTTAGGATACGTACACATACAGTTCATATTGGATTATAGCAAAACGTTACTGTACATACACATGAGGTAACATTAATGACAGCAAGTTTGTAATATCAGGGACAATTGTTTGAAGATTAGGATATTTAGTCATGTTTAAGTAATGATGTGTAAGATGCAATGTATCAAATGTGCCGTGCTCTATCGCTAATAAATATTACCGTGTTTATTGCCGTAATAGTCAAATTCGCAAAGTATGATTAAGGTAACAACATATACACATACGGCGGGCTGAAGTTAGCATGATATTCGATATTCGACATTCGATATTCAAGTTGAATATCGAAAAACAAAAAACTCGAGATTCCTTATTCACCAAAAAAAAATTGAATATCGAAAAACAAAAAACTCGAGATTCGTTATTCAACAAAAAAAACTGAATATAGACAAACAAAAAACTCGAGATTCGTTATTCAAAAAATAAGTTTTGAATGTCGAAAAACAAAAAAATCGAGATACGTTATTTAACAAAAAAAATCTGAATATCGAAAAACGAAAAACTCGAGATTCGTTATTCAACCAAAAACATCTGAATATCGAAAAACAAAAAAAGTCGAGATTCGTTATTCAACAAATAAATTTTGAATATCGAAAAACAAAAAAACTCGAGATTCGCTATTCAAAAAATAAGTTTTGAATATCGAAAAACAAAAAACTCGAGATTCGTTATTCAACAAATAAATTTTGAATATCGAAAAACAAAAAAACTCGAGATTCGCTATTCAAAAAATAAGTTTTGAATGTCGAAAAACAAAAAAAACTCGAGACTCGTTATTCAACAAAAATATCTAAGCAAAAAACTCGAGATTCGTTATTCAACAAAAAAATCTAAGCAAAATACTCAACAAAAAAAATCTGAATATCGAAAATCAAAAAAATCCAGATTCGTAATTCAAAAAATAAGTTTTGAATGTCGAAAAACAAAAAAATCTGAATATCGAAAAACAAATCAACTCGAGATTCGTTATTCAAAAGATAAGTTTTGAATGTCGAAAAACAAAAAACTCGAGATTCGTTTTTCAAAAAATAAGTTTTGAATGTCGAAAAACAAAAAACTCCAGATTCGTTATTCATCAAAAAAAAATCGAATATCGAAAAACAAAAAAATCGAGATTCGTTATTCAAAAAATAAGTTTTGAATGTCGAAAAACAAAAAACTCGAGATTCGTTATTCAACAAAAAAAATCTGAATATAGAAAAACAAAAAACTCGAGAATTGTTATTCAAAACACAAGTTTTGAATGTCGAAAAACAAAAAACTCCAGATTCGTTATTCAACAAAAAAAAATCGAATATCGAAAAACAACAAAATCGAGATTCGTTATTCAAAAAATAAATTTTGAATGTCGAAAAACAAAAAAAACTCGAGATTCGTTATTCAACAAATATGTTTTTAATATCGAAAAACAAAAACTCGATATTCGTTATTCATCCGGAATCATTCCGTATGTGAGATTTGCTCAAACGTTTTCTGAGAAGTTATTTAAACTAAAAATCTACGATGGACGAAAAGCGGACGAAGAGTGACCCCAATAGTTTACTTCAACTCTGAGCAGAAGCCTCTGGGCCATCGGCTCAAGTGAACTAATATTATTCAAGACCTCGACGGGGGATGTCTCTGCCACCAATGACACTACTTATGAGCCATTATCAAACAAACTAAAGTGAGGTAATCAGAAACAAAAGTTTACTCAGGTTAAATCATCTATCAAGTTTATGTTTTAGTGAAAACAAAACACACGGAAAATATGACTTTCACCTTGTTAATACTGGTGTTAAGTAATGTCTACTAATGACAACAAAACATATGACCAAGCATCAAAGAAATGAGGCATTCAGAAGAAAACTGAGGCTAAGTTACCTAACCAGGGCTAAGTTTTGTGACAATAACGCAAAAGATGACCTTGACCCTGGTAGTATTGGTGTTAAGTGATGAGCACTTATGCCAACAATGCATATGATTAACTAGCAAACAAAGAAAGGCGGCACTCAGAAAAAGTTAATTGAAGTTATAAACAAGGTTACGTTACCTAACCAAGTTTAAGTTTTATAAATATAAATCAAAATATGACTTAGATCTTTGTAAAGTACCAACAATACGTATGACCAACTATCAAGCAACGTGAGACATTCAGAAAAAATTAATTGGAGTTAAGATACCTAAGATTAATGAACGTGAAGTTGGCAGTAGCAGTAGCAACAGTAGCAGTAGCTACTGCTTGCAGTAGCAGCAGTAGCAGCAGTAGCAGCAGTAGAATCAATAGTCATTGTAAGATGTTTTCTTTGCGCAAGTATGTTGTTTCTACTTCCCACCATCATGTTTAACAGACAACCGATTTCGCAACCATCATATGTTTGCTACTGCTATTGCTACTGCTACTGCTACTGCCAACTGTTGCCAGCAGTACTGCTACTGCCAGTAGTAGGAGAAGTAGCAGCAGTAGAATCAATAGTCATCGTAACTGCTAACTACTCCAGTAGCAGCAGTAGCAGTACCTACTGCCAGCAGCAGCAGTAGGTAGTAGAGCACCATCTCAATAGATATACTCATCGTAAGAATATTTTCTTTGCGCAAGTATGTTGTTTCTACTTTCCCACCATCATACCACTTTCGCAACCAGCATATATGTACACAACCGCTTCGTCCAGTAATATCATGGCTTATATATTTTGTTCTCTATCGTTATAGCTGTAACTTTTCAGCTACTGCTAGCAGTAGGAGCAATAACAACAATGGCAATAGCTACTACTAGTATTAGCAGCAGTAGCAGTAACTACAGCTAGCAATTGCAGCAGTAGCAGTAGCTATTGTTAGCGTAACAACAGTAGCAGTTGGTCATAGTAGCAGTCAGTTTCTCTTTGTAACCTTCAAGTTTTATACACAACCCTCAGAGTAGCAGCAGTAACAGCAGTAGCAGTAGCTAACCAAGGCACAGACGTAAAGAACGTGTCAGGGCGCTGGGCGCACGTACGGTGAAGATATAGCAGTAGCTAGCAGTAGCAGCCGTAGAGCAATAGCAGCAGTAGCAACAGTGGTTTCTACTTTTATTTTTAACCATCACGTTTTTATAGAAAACCCCTTTCGCAACAGTCATATGTTTACACTGCTTCGCCAAATAATATCATGGTTTATATGTTTTGTTTTATACTGTTACTGCTGTAACATTTTAGATACTGCTAGTAGTAGAAGTAACAGTAACAACAGTAGCAGTATCTACTGCTAGCAGTAGCAATAGTAACAGTACTAACTGCTGGCAGTAGCATCAGTAGGACAGTAGCAGCGGTAGAAGCAGTAGCATCACCATCTCAATAGGTATTTTATCTCGCAAGTATTTCTTTTTCTTTCTAAGTTCATTTTTTTGAGCACAATATGACCTATTTATGTGTCGACGTGCCGTAAAGCACCATTCATTCATTCATTCAATTTTTATCCATCATGTTTTATAACACAACCGCTTCGCCAATATGAAGTATATATATTTGTTTCCCTTCCGTTAATGCTGTGACTTTTTAGTTACTGCAGTAAATGCAGAAGAGCAGTAAAAGAACTACCATCAACATCTATTGTTGTTTCTACTTTCCATTCTTAACCATCATGTTTTATAGACAACCTCTTTCGCACTTCGTTCTCAACCGTTACAGTTGAAACGTATTAAACAAAATAGGTATGTTGTCGGATAACTAGTGTCGACGGCGGGAAGATCAAACTCACAGACATGTGGTCTTACGGATTTTAAAAGCCTAATGGCCAACCTACTAATATCACCCCACTTGAGATTGTTTATCGCAGTTTTTGTTCTACTGCTGTAGTTGTGAAGTACGTACACCAGTACATTTGAACATGCGTTTTCTGTCGGATTACGGGTGTTGCCGGTGTAACGAAGTAAAGTGACCCCCATAGAATAACGACCCAACGGTCATTATTCTTTAAAAAATAGTGACCCCCCCCCCCCCGGTCATAATATTATGACCCCGCACGCGAAGTAAAATGACCCCTCGCTAAGAAGTGTGACCCAATAGAATAACGACCCCCGGTCATTATTTTTTAAAGAAAAGTGACCCCCGGCCGGTCATAATAATATGACTCCACTACGCGAAGTTAAATGACGATTCGCAGAGGCCCGAAATGCCACCTGTACGTACGCCCATCTCCTGCTGATTGTTGTCACCTTCAGTCAATCCACCAGGGTTCGACCTGGTGTGGTTGATTGGGTCGGAACCCTCGTCAGGTGGTATGGACTCTGATATGCTGACGGCTGGGAACCAAACACGGACATTGCCTGAGGTCCCAGATGTGGCTGTTCATTGTCGCCTTCAGAGTCAATCCGCCCGAGCTCGACCTAGTGATTGTTGGAGTGGGTCGGACGGCCAGTCGTTAGGTATGAGTTGGTCCGTCGGGAATGCTATGGTATGTCGACGACAGATGCCCGAAAATCCCCTGACACAGTATGTGGGCCCATCTCCGGTTGGTCTTTGTCTCATCCAGAGTCAATCCGCCCGAACTCGGCCTGGTGGTATTTGGAGTGGGTCGAACCCTCCATAGGATGGTATTAGTCGTTCCTTCGGTAATAGTCTTGTATATAGACGGCTTAGGACCAAACACGGACACTGCCTGTGGACCCAGGTCTGGGTGGCTTTTGTCGCATTCGGAATCATTCCGTCCGAACTCGACCTAGTGAGGTTGGAGTGTGTCGCACCCCAAGTCTCGTGGTATGAGTCGTTTCGTTAGGAATACACTGGTATTCCGACGGCAGAGGGGCAAACATGGACACTGTCTGTGGACCCAGCTCCGGGTGTTTTTTTCGCCTTCTGAGAACATCCGCCCGAACTTGATCTATTGGGGTAGACTCCCAATCTGGTGGTATAACTTGTTTCGTCAGGAAGGCTCTGGTATGCCGACGGCTTAGACCCATAACGGCCCATAACTCTGTATGTTGATCATCCCTGGCTGAGTCAATCAACCCGAACGCGACCTAGTGGGGGTTGGAGTTGGTCGAACCCCAGTCGGGTGGTATGAATTGTTCCGTCCCGAAAGGCCCCCTGACAATATATGTGGACTCATTTCCGGCTGTTTTTGTCACCTTCAGTCAATCCGCGGTTGGAGAGCGTCGGACCACTCGTCGGCTGGTGTTAGTCGTTCCATCGGAAATACTCGTGATTGCCGACGGCGGAGGACAGAACGTGACCCAGGCACTGTCTGTTGGTCAATTACTGACTGGGTTTTGCCGAGTCAATCCCCCCGAACTCGACCTGGTGAGCGTTGGAGAGTGTCGGATCCCTCGTCGAATGGATTCGTTCCGTCGGAGATACTCCGGTATAGCGACGGCGGATGTCCGAAAATGGATCTGGACAGTGTATATGCGCCCATCTTCAGCTGGTGTCAAAACACGAACTAGAAATTGATGCAAATATAGTGTCAGGGGCATTTCGGGCGTCTGCCGTCGGCATACCAGAGCATTACCGACGGACCAACTCATACCTACAGACTGGCCGTCCGACCCACTCCAACAACCACTAGGCCGGGCCCGGGCGGATTGACTCTGAAGGCGACAATGACCAGCCAGATCTGGGACCACAGACAGTGTTCGTGTATGGTCCTCAGCCGTCGGCATATCAGAAGATTCTCGACGGAAGGGTTCATACCCAATCCAACCTCACCAGGTCGAGTTCTGGTGGATTGACTGAAGGTGACAACAATCAACCGGAGATGGGCGTACGTATAGGTGACATTTCAGGCCTCTTCCGTCGGTATACCAGAGTATTCCCGACGGAACGACTCGTACCAACTGACTGGGGGTCCAACCCACTCCATCTCACATTAGGTCTAGTACGGGCGGATTAACACCGAAGACGACACAAACCAGCCGGAGATTGGCCCACATGCAGTGTCAGAGGGCATATGGGGCCTCTGCCGTCGGCATACCAAAGCAAGCCCGACGGAACGGCTCATACCAACCGACTTGGAGCCAACTCCCACCAGGTCAAGTTCGGGCAGATTGACTCTGAAGGCGACAAAAACCAGCCGGATATTGGCCCACATACAGTGTCAGTGGCATAATAAAGCATTCCCGACGGAAGGACTTCTACCACTCAATAGGGAGTCCGGCCCACTCGAGTTAATGTGGATTGACTCAGAAGGCGAAACTTACCAGCCGTATCTGGGACCACAGACAGTGTCCAAGTTTGTTCCTCGGCCGTCAGCATACCAGAGTGTTCTTGACGGAAGAATTCATACCACCCGACGTGGGGTCCGACTCACTCCACGTACACCAGGTCGAGTCCGGACGGATTGACTCTCTGAAGGTCACAAAACCCAGCCGGAGACTGGCCCACATACAGCGTCGGGGGCAATTCGGGTCCCTGCCTTCGGCATACCGAAGCATTCGCTATGGAACGACTCATACCACCCGACTAGGGGTCCGACCCACTCCATCCTCCACCAGGTCAAGTCTCTTAATGCGACAAAAACTAGCCGGAGATGGGCCCACAAACAGTGTCATGGGCTATTTTGGAGTTTGGACCTCTGCTGTCTGCATTGTCGACGGAATGACTCATATCATTCGATGGGGTCCGACCCACTCCAACCCCTCCAGGTTGAGTTCGTGCGGATTGACTTTGAAAGTGACAGAAAACCATTCGGAGATGGGCATGTTGTCTGAACAACTGATCTGCTCAGGCTCGGTCGGAAAACGATGCGCGATATACGATAGTACGAGGACGATGGTAAGATGGCGATGCGCGATAACGCGATGTTTTTTTCCATCGTCATCTTACCATCGCGCATCGCCATCTTACTATCGCGTATCGCGCATCACCTTACCATAGCTCATAGCAATCTTACTATCGCACATCGCCTTTACTCTAAGATGACGATACTCGATAGTAAGATGACGATGCACGGTGGTAAGATGGCGATGCGCGATGGTAAGATGGCGATGATAAGATGGAGATGCGCGATTTTTCCATCTTGCCATCGCGCATCGTCATCTTACCATTGCATATAGTCATCTTATTATCGCACTATCGCCATCTTACCATCGCGTTATCGTGCATTGCCATCTTACCATCGCCTTTCAGAGAGACCGCTATGAGCCTACCGGAACACCGTAATATGCAGTGAAAAAGACTCCTCTTATTTTGAAGACTCTGGTGCTACGGGGCGTGGACAGTGTTGCAGTGCCCAGTACTGTCCATGAACAGACTCAATCAAACCTAGTCTGCAACTTTCGCTATTTGTAAGTACTACTACTTCTTCGAAAGCAGCAGCAGCAGTAGCAGCAGCAGCAGCAGCAGCAGCAGCAGTAGCAGCAGCAGCAGCAGCAGCAGCAGCAGCAGCAACAACAACAACAACAACAACAAGTATTAGCAATGATTACACTTGTAGTAGTTAATATTCAGTTAGTGATCGACTAGATGGGGGTCATTATTTTATAGATATCATCAATGGGGGTCATTATTTTTTAACGGGTGTCAGTATTTTATAGAAAATTAGACTTTTTTTAAAGAATAATGACCGGGGGGTCGTTATTCTATGGGGGTCACTTTACTTCGTTACACCGGCGGAAAAATCAAAATCAAAGATACGTGGTCTCAGCGATTTCTTAAAGCATAATGGCCGACCTATACAAATCGATCTATTTGAAATTCTTTATCAACGTTTTAGTTCTACTGCTGTGTTACTGAAGTTTGCACTGAAATAGACTCGAAATGGCGATTTTTTGTCGGGTTTCGGATGTTACCGGCGGGCAGATCAACACCATAGAAACGCGAGCTCAGCGTTTTTTTAAAGCCTTTTGGTAGTGCTACTAAAATCACACCACTTGAGACCGTTGATCGCCATTTTGGTTATACTGCTGTATGATTGAAAGTTCGAAAGTAATAAAAAAGACGTCTGGTCGTCGGATAACGAGTGTTGCCGGCAGGCAGATCAACATCATAGACATGCAGTCTCACTGGATAGTAAAAGCATGATGATCAGCCTACTAATACATGAGATTGTTTATCGCAGTTTTTGTTCTACTGCTGTAGTACTAAATAGTGTACAGCGGTACATTTGAACATGCGTTTTTGGCCGATTACGGGTGTTGCCGGCGGAAAATCAAACTCATAGATACGTGGTATCAGCGGTTTTTTAAAGCATGATGGCCGACCTACTAAAATCACCCTATTTGGTATTCTTTATCAACGTTTTAATTCTACTGCTGTGTTATTTGCTGTGTTACTGAAGTTTGCACTGAAATAGACTCGAAATGACGTTTTTTTTGTCGGGTTTTGGGTGTTGCCGGCGGTCAGATCAAACACATAGACACGCGAGCTCAGCGTTTTTTTAAAGCCTTTTGGTAGTGCTACTAAAATCACACCCCTTGAGACTGTTGATCACCATTTTGGTTCTACTGCTGTATGATTGAAAGTTGGAAAGTAGTAAAAAAGACGTCTGTCGTCGGATAACGAGTGTTGCCGGCGGGCAGATCAACCTCATAGACAGGCGGGCAAAGCGATTTTTAAAGCCTTTTGATAGTGCTACTAAATTCACCTCACTTGAGAGCGTTGATCAGCATTTTGGTTCTACTGCTGTATGATTCAAATTTCGAAAGTAGTAAAAAAAGACGTCTGGTCGTTGGATAACGAGTATTGCCGGCGGGACGATCAACATCATAGAAATCCAGTCTCACTGGATTTTAAAAGCCTGATGGCCAGCCTACTGATACCAGCACACTTAAGATTGTTTATCGCAGTTTTTGTTCTTTTGCTGTAGTACTGAACTCTGTACTCCGGTACACTTGAACATACGTTTTTGTCGGATTACGAGTGTTGCCGGCGGAAAGGTCGTCGGATAACGAGTGTTGCCGGCGGGACGATCAACATCATAGACATGCAGTCTAACTGGATTTTAAATGCCTGATGGCCAACCTACTAATACCACCCCACTTGAGTTTATCTCCGTTTTTGTTCTACTGCTGTAGTACTGAAATGTGTACTGAATTGAAAATAAAACATAAAGACCGTCAGTAGAGAAGTTTCAGGTGAAACTATTCTAGATTACTATAGTTTCGCGTGTACCTCTAAAATTAAAAAACAACGTTTTATTGAGTGAATAAAAAGAGTTACCATGTAAACACAAAATCCGTGAGACCGCATGTCTTTGAGATTGATCTTCCCGCCGACGACACTCGTTATCCGACAACAGACCTATTTTCTTTAATAAGTTTCAACTGTAACGGTTGAAAACGAAGTGCGAAAGAAGTTGTCTTTAAAGCATGATTGTTAAAAATGGAAAGTAGAAACAACAATAGATGTTGAAGGGTAGTGCTTCTGCTCTACAGTATTTACTGCTAGCAGTATATACTGCTACTGCTGCTGATACTACTAGTAGTAGCTACTGCTACTGCTCCTACTGCTAGCAGTAACTAAAATGTAACAGCATTAACGGTAGTAGGGAAACAAATATACATATATATACTTCATATTGGCAAAGCGGTTGTGTTATAAAACATGATGGTTAAAAATTGAACGTAGAAAGAAAAAGAAATACTTGCGAGATGAAAATACCTATTGAGATGGTGATGCTACTGCTTCTACCGCTGCTACTGTCCTACTGATGCTACTGCCAGCAGCTAATACTGCTACTACTGCTACTGCTGGCAGTAGAGACTGCTACTGTTGTTACTGCTACTCTACTACTAGCAGTAACGGTAGAAAACAAAACATATAAACCATGATACTATTTGGCGAAGCAGTGTAAACATATGATGGTTGCGAAAGGTTTTTCTATAAAACGTGATAGTTCAAGATAAAAGTAGAAACTACTGTTGCTACTGCTGCTATTGCTCTACCGCTGCTACTGCTAGCTACTGCTATATCTTCGCCGTACACGCGCCCAGCGCCCTGACACGTTCTTTACGTCTGTGCCTTGGTTAGATACTGCTACTGCTGTTACTGCTGCTACTCTGAGGGTTGTGTATAAAACTTGAAGGTTAAAAAGAGAAACTAACTGCTACTATGACCAACTGCTACTGTTGTTACGCTAACAATAGTTACTGCTACTGCTGCAAATGCTAGCTGTAGCTACGATAGAGAACAAAACATATAAGCCATGATATTACTGGGCGAAGCGCTTGTGTAAACATATGCTGGTTGCGAAAGGGTTATGATGGTGGGAAAGGAGAAACAACATACTTGCGCAAAGAAAATATTCTTGCGATGAGTATATCTATTGAGTTGGTGCTCTACTACCTACTGCTACTGCTGGCAGTAGCTACTGCTACTGCTGCTACTGCTGACAGTAGTTAGCAGTAGTTAGCAGTAGCAGTAGCAGTAGCAAACATATGATGGTTGCGAAAGGGGTTGTCTGTTAAACATGATGGTGGGAAAGTAGAAACAACATACTTGCGCAAAGAAAACATAATTACGATGTCTATTGACTTTACTTCTGCTACTGCTTGCAGTAGTTACTGCTACTGCTACTGCTGCTACTGCTGTCAGTAGTTAGCATTAGCAGTAGCAATAGCAGTAGCAAATATATGAAGGTTGCGAAATGGGTTGTCTGTTAAACATGATGGTGGGAAGTAGAAACAACATACGCAAAGAAAACATACTTACGATGACTATTAATTCTACTGCTGCTACTGCTGGCAGTAGCTACTGCTACTGCTGCTACTTACTGCTGCTACTGCTGGCAGTACTGCTACTGTTGCTACTGCTACTGCCAACTTCACCTTCATTAATCTTAGGTATCTTAACTGCAATTATTTTTTCTGAATATCTCACGTTGCTTGATAGTTGGTCATACGTATTGTTGGTATTGATGGACAGCTTTACCAAGATGTAGGTCATATTTTGATTTATATTCATAAAACTTAAACTTGGTTAGGTAACATAACCTTGTTTATAACTTCAATTAACTTTTTCTGAGTGCCGCCTTTCTTTGATAGTTAATCATATGCATTGTTGGCATTAATGCTCATCACTTAACACTAATACTACCAAGGTCAAGGTCATGTTTTGCGTTATTGTCACAAAACTTAGCCCTGGTTAGGTAACTTACATGTAACCTCAGTTTTCTTCTGAATGCCTCATATATTTGATACTTGGTCATATGTTTTGTTGTCATTAGTAGACATTACTTAACACCAGAATTACCAAGGTGAAAGTCATATTGTCCGTGTGTTTTGTTTTCGCTAAAATATAACCTTAATAGGTGATTTAACCTGAGTAAACTATTTTCTGATTACCTCAATTTAGTTTGTTTGATAATGGCTCAAATGTATTGTCATTGGTGGCAGAGACATCATCATGTTGAGGTGTTAAATAATTTTAGTTCACTTGAGCCGATGGCCCAGAGGCTTCGGCTCAGAGTTGAAGTAAACTATTGGGGTCACTCTTCGTCCGCATTTCGTCCATCGTAGACTTTTAGTTTAAATAATATCTCAGAAAACGTTTGACCCAATCTCACATACGGAATGATTCCGGATGAATAACGAATATCGAGTTTTTTTTGTTTTTCGATATTAAAAACCTATTTGTTGAATAACGAATCTGGATCTTTTCGTTTTTTTATATCGAGTTTTTTGTTTTTCGACATTCAAAATGTATTTGTTGAATAACGAATCTCGAGTTTTTTGTTTTTCGAAATTCAAATGTTTTTTGTTGTATAACGAATCTCGAGTTTTTTGTTTTTCGATATTCAAAATTTATTTGTTGAATAACGAATTTCGATTTTTTTTGTTTTTCGACATTCAAAACTTATTTTTTGAATAACGAATCTCGAATTTTTTGTTTTTCGATATTCAGATTTTTTTTTGTTGAATAACGAATCTCGATTTTTTTTGTTTTTCGACATTCAAAACTTATTTTTTGAATAACGAATCTCGAATTTTTTGTTTTTCGATATTCAGATTTTTTGGTTGAATAACGAATCTCGAGTTTTTTGTTTTTCTATATTCAGATTTTTTTGGTTGAATAACGAATCTCGAGTTTTTTGTTTTTCGATATTCAGATTTTTTTTGGTGAATAACGAATCTCGAGTGTTTTTGTTTTTCGACATTCAAAACTTATTTTTTGAATAACGAATCTCGAGGTTTTTGTTTTTCGATATTCAGATTTTTTCGTTGAAAACGAATCTCGAGTTTTTTGTTTTTCGACATTCAGATTTTTTTTGTTGAAAACGAATTTCGAGTTTTTGTTTTTCGACATTCTAAACTTATTTTTTTAATAACGAATGTCGAGTTTTTTGTTTTTCGATATTCAGATTTTTTTGGTTGAATAACGAATCTCGAGTTTTTTGTTTTTCGATATTCAGATTTTTTTTGTTGAAAACGAATCTCGAGTTGTTTTTTTTTCGACATTCAAAACTTACTTTTTTAATAACGAATGTCGATTTTTTTGTTTTTCGATATTCAGATTTTTTTGGTTGAATAACGAATCTCGAGTTTTTTGTTTTTCGATATTCAGATTTTTTTTTGTTGAATAACGAATCTCGAGTTTTTTGTTTTTCGACATTCGATCATAACTTATATTTTGAATAACGAATCTCGCGTTTTTTGTGTTTCGATATTCAGATTTTTTTGGTTGAATAATGAATCTCGAGTTTTTTGTTTTTCGATGTTCAGTTTTTGTTGTTGAATAACGAATCTCGAGTTTTTTGTTTTCCGATATTCAGATTTTTTTTGTTAAATAACGAATCTCGAGTTTTTTGTTTTTCGATATTCAGATATTTTTGGTTGAATAACGAATCTCGAGTTTTTTGTTTTTCGATATTCAGTTTTTTTGTTGAATAACGAATCTCGAGTTTTTTGTTTTTCGATATTCAGATTTTTTTTGTTGAATAACAATTATCCCAATATTTAGTTTTGATGTATAAAAACAGTAATGTATGAGTCACATTAGTATGTTATTTTACTTTATATATTGGGTTTCACCGTTTATGAATTAATCAAACAAGTTCAATAACATCAGTTACCCGCAAAGGCTTCACTGGTTTGTTGTGGTGTTACAGGCACATTGCAATGTTTGTGCTGTGTTTGCATCTTTTAGATTGTGACTATTCACATACTCATTTATGCTTTTAGTATAATAAAATTCAGTTTGACGTATATTCGTTTTGCAATTTTGTATTATATCTGACCCCACGTTTTCTGAAAATGACCCTTATAATGGCTAAAGCGTTTTCACTTTTCGCGGCGGGTGTTTTCGAAATGGACGCCGAGGTGGATGCAGGGTTGTAGCAATGCATCGCCAAATTAAAAAAAACAACGTCAATTATATAAAAGTAAAAACGTTCGTCGTCAAAAGTAAAAAATATATATAAAAAGGTCAAAAAATAAAAACACGTAGGCTTCGATAAATGTTACACAAAAAAGGCAAGACACGAACATGGCATATGCAACAATAAACACACGAGCAACAAATAACAAAACTGTTTTTTTTTCTTAGTTATTACATTATTCTAGATTATTGCGATTCATCAAAATATAACAGAGTTTAGACTTAAGCACCATGTTTTCGTATTTAAAGTCTATAAAAACAAATATAGTTTTCAACAGCTTGCTGATTAACACTCTTAAAAACCGCTTTCGATGTACCATTCAAGGACATCCGATGAATTTGCAGTAATTTAACCTTCGACGTCGGAAGCGCAAGTAAGTTTGAACCGGTGCTTTGAACCGGTGCTTCAATAAACAAATTATGCATTGGGTGTTTAACGGCTGATCAACACAGCATAGGTTATTTAGAGCCGTGCAAGTTACACACGCATTCACAGTGTTCTTTTCACAACCTGTATATATTTTATATATTCTACATATAGTCCTCGATAAAGGGAAGTAGTATTAATAAATTCTGAAAAAGGTATCCGTTGGAAGCAACACACACGTTCAAGAGAGAAAAGTGGCAGACTCGGTTTTATTAAGAATAATCATAAAAGGTAAATAATGTGCAACACCTCTCAAGCTCCATAGCACCGGTTAAAGCGGTATTCTACTTTAACGTCAGAGGGACTGTGGTGGAGGCAGACCACCCACATTTCCTGGGTAGAACCAGTACTATATACCTCCCGTCATCCGTAAGCATCGGCACTTCGGAGCTCCCGAATGTAGAACGGAGAACTAGAGTCGAATGTAGAACGGAGAACTCAAGTCGAATGTAGAACAGAGAACTGGAGTCGAATGTAGAACGGAGAACTGGGTTCGAATGTAGAACGGAGAACTATGTTCGGGAGTCGAATGTAGAACGGAGAACTAGGTTCGAATGTAGAACGGAGAACTCAAGTCGAATGTAGACCGGAGAAATGGAGTCAAATGTAGAACGGAGAGCTGGGTTCGAATGTAGAACGGCGAACTCAAGTTGAACGTAGAACGGAGAACTGGAGTCAAATGTAGAACGGAGAACTCAAGTCGAATGTAGAACGAAGAACTGCAGTTAAATGTAGAACGGAGAACTCATTTTCAATGTAGAACGGAGAACTGGAGTCGAATGTAGAACGGAGAACTCAAGGTGAATCTAAAACGGAGAACTGCGTTCGAATGTAGAACGAAGAACTAGATTCGAGCGTAGAACGGAGAACTGTGTTCGAATGTAGAACGGAGAACTAGGTTCGAATATAGAACGGAGAACTGGAGTCGAATGTGTCTGCAGAATTTGCTTTGCTTAACCTAATAGAATATACTGAAGTGAAAAAGAAACACAACACTGTAATTTCCGCCATATATTGTATATGCTGCACACTTAATTTCACATAATATTCCAAAAAATCCCAAGATGTTTTGTAAGAAACAACTTACAGTTAGTTAGAGAAAGGACACAACTGTGATGTTATAGACGTTTTTATCAAAATACACTTTTTAACAAGAAATTCATAAATGTTGAAATTTCCCTTCGAAAAATTGAGCCATTTCAGTACTGTATTTAACGTAAAGAGTTTGCAAACGTTTGCAGCCTAAGTTTTCTTACATGCTTGAGCCAAACACGTACTCGGTCAGTATTGAAACTTTGAAGGAATACTTTTTGCTGTGTTATGTGTTGTTTTAGTCTTTTTTTCGAAAGGAAAGGTCTATTTGTTTTTCATCAATCTTTATTTATTTACAATTAAGAACTGGATGGTGTTAACAGACATCTGGACGGCACCCGTAAACAGAAGAGATTACTGGAATAATTAAAAAATGCTAACTATGAAAAAAACAAACAACACTATCGCTGTTCATGTCCAATATATATCACACACAGTACTGTTCATGTCCGTTGAAAAACCGATTTAACACTGGTGATTTGTTATGTCCAGGGGAGAAGAGTTTGTATGATATTTAAAACATTAGTGAGCATAAATTATTAATACTATACTTAGAGTAACACTTAACAAACGCAATTGAAAAAACCTTAAGCGAGTGCCGGTTACAATATATGTAAGTAAAAGTTGTTGAAAAACTATTTTTTACGAAAGAAGGAAAAGGTCTTACGCAGCCATGCGCCATTCGATTAACAGCAGTATATACTACATACAATGTATAGCGGAAATTCCCGTGTCGCGTTTCTTTTCCCCTTCAGTATAGGTTATCAATATTGTGTGGAAAACGTTCTGGTTATGGCAATGGTTTGTTTGATTTTACTTCAGATGAAACGTGAAAACTATATGAGTATTCCTTTATTATATATAATAGTATATATCAACTTTTTCGAAAAGCTTTTAGTGATTCACGATGTCAGTTAATTATTATTAATGCTAAGAAGAAATAAAGAAACATGTTTATATAGATACCACTGGATTATTCTTCTGTTTTAAATATAATATATATAAACGTCTTGTTCATAGCGGTATTAATAATCGTATTTGATCAAAACTTTCTTTGGTACAGGTTGCTATATCGATGTTGGGAATAAAAAATAAAACCAAAAGACAACACCAAAAAATTAAATACAAAAAGTTAAAAGTTATTTTTTCGTGTTATTTGTTGAAAACAAACATATTTTAAAACTAACTACATTACTTTTGGACATATTTGGGCTTTGAATGTTGAACTCCGAGCTGCGAATGTCGAACTCCGAGCTGCGAATGTCGAACTCCGAGTTGAGTGCGAATGTTGAACTCCGAGCTGCGAATGTCGAACTCCGAGTTGGATTTGAATGTTGAACTCCGAGCGGGCAATGTCGAACTCCGTGTTGGGTTCGAATGTTGAACTCCGTGCTGCAAATGTCGTACTCCATTTGGGTTCGAATGTTGAACTCCGAGCTGGCAATGTCGAACTCCGATTTGGATTTGAATTTTGAATTCCGAGCTGGCAATGTCGAACTCCGAGTTTGGTTCGAATGTTGAACTCCGAGCTGCGAATGTCGAACTCCGATTTGGATTTGAATGTTGAACTCCGAGCTGGCAATGTCGAACTCCGATTTGGATTTGATTGTTGAACTCCGAGCTGGCAATGTCGAACTCCGAGTTGTATTTGAATGTTGAACTCCGAGCTGGCAATGTTTAACTCCGAGTTGAGTTCGAATGTTGAACTCCGAGCTGGCAATGTCGAACTCCGAGTTGGGTTCGAATGTTGAACTCCGAGCTAGCAATGTCGAACTCCGAGTTGGATTTGAATGTTGAACTCAGAGCTGCGAATGTCGAACTCCGATTTGGATTTGAATGTTGAACTCCGAGCTGGCAATGTCGAACTCCGAGTTGTATTTGAATGTTAAACTCCGAGCTGGCAACGTCGAACTCCGAGTTGGGTTCGAATGTTGAACTCCGAGCTGGCAATGTCGAACTCCGAGTTGGGTTTGAATGTTGAACTCAGAGCTGCGAATGTCGAACTCCGAGTTGGATTTGAATGTTGAACTCCGAGCTGGCAATGTCAAACTCCGAGTTGGGTCGAATGTTGAACTCCGAGCTGCGAATGTCGAACTCCGAGTTGATTTCGAATGTTGAACTCCGAGCTGCGAATGTCGAACTCCGAGTTTGGTTCGAATGTTAAACATATATATGTAAACTGGGCTGTCTGTTGTATTTTTGAAAACTCTAAAATTACCGCAGTATCCCGATACAAAAACTTTAAAACTCCTTTAAATTCAGCAAGTTTTAGCAATCCTAAAAATCATCATGAAATGATGATTTTGGTTGTTTTGGTTGATTTGCCTCAAATATTTCATGAAATGGTGATTTTACTTGATTTATTAAAACTTTTTTAAAATAGGGGTAGTGAAGATTGCAAGTTTATTGTTCAAGTTATCAAAATTATAAAATGTTTATTTAATACAAAACAAATTTGTTGATTTGTTATTAAAATTTTACTCAAATCAACAATTTTCCGACCTTGAATACAAGGGTGGTGGATCGTACTCATACACATTACTAAAACAATTTATTACACACTTTTTAGACTTTTTTGTAAGGTTGCCATTGCTTCCTTTCTTCCCTGCTCCACTAGTTCTTTTTTTTGAGCTTCACTTATTTTAGCCTTTTTTTGTTTGGTGTCTTCTTTTAAACTATAATATTTATCTAACTCATCTAAAATCATCTTAAACTCTTGATCAGATATTTGTGCATCACTCAACGCTTTTGATATTAACTGCTTTACACTATTTAACTTAGCCTCTGCCAAAGTTTTTATTTCATGATGTTTTTGAGCTTTTACATTAAGCTTGCGTCTGATAAAATTAACACAAACACCTGTAGCTCCACATATTATTGCTGCTATTTCCAAAGGTAACACAACTGGAATAACAAATCCAATCCCAGCCATAATAACACCTGCTGATATCAAGGTAGTGTCAATTCCATCTGTAATATTAATACCACGTTTATATTTTTTATAAAGTGACTGACGTATATCTCGTTCTGTTATTAACTTTTTTTCAATTTCTGAAATCTTTTGTAATCTATAATTTTGTCCGTTTTCCACTGAATTTTCCACTGACAAATCAGGATATATACTTGGTGCTGTCGGTTGCTTTGGCATTTTTTTTATTAATCAATAAAAAATTAAATTAATTCAATTAATAATGATGCCACCGTATTTACAGCTGTAGCGTTAGCAACCTTGCATATAAAGTTAACAACAGAACCAGCACCAATCTCTAAAGGTTTATCAAAGTTATCATGATTGCGTGGAATGATGTGAAGCGTTATACCATAATTTGGTTGTTCAACACCATTGACAGAAACTATTACAGTTACGTCACCAACTAATCGTTCACATGCTAAACCTATTCCCATAATCCGTCCACGGCGTGTCATTACATGCCCCACATTTTTTTCTGCCCCGCCGTTACCAAATGAGAGTATTCTGTTTGATACAAGTGGGCCCTTAGCCTCTGCAAATATTGTTATAATCCCTTATTTAAGATTATCAACTCTATTTTTTAAATGATTAAACTGGTCAACAAAAGGCGCAATTCGCCTATATAAATTTTGAACATCATTTATCAAAGCCTCTAAGTCTTCTGTTTTTTTAGGTCTTGTTGGTCCATATATACTCATTGTTTTTTTTATAAAAATATATTTTTTAAATAATTTCTAAAACACAACTCATAGGCAAACCGTGATTAAATATCTTGTTGCCATACTCATCTCTAACTTCTATTTTCAATTCAGTAATTGCACCATTCATAAGACAGTGATATTCAGGATAAAAACTTGTATATACTATATCTCCAAACTCCTTATTTACTACAGGTACAACACCTATAATAGTGCTTGGTGCATCATTGAAATAATTACTACTCGTATTAACTTGTTCCAGATGAACATATAGCTGTTTATAAGGAGCTAAATCAATTGGGTAATCTCCTATATTAGTACCTGTCAACCATTTTCTGTCCTTGAATCCCAGCATTTTTGAAAGACCGCTTGACATTCGTGTCTCTATTGGCGTATGTATAATGGCTGTACCAATTTGGACAATACTGTCCAGGATAATACTTTCATTTAGCTTTTTAAAATCTTCTACCAAGTCTTGAAAGTTATAGAGCCCACCTGGAAAATGTTCTATTTTGTCTGGGTTTCTTGTCTTTGCGGTTTCATGAATAATATTATACCAACCAATAGTGTATGTAAAACTTTTTAATCCAACGCGCTTAGTTCCATCTTTATTATCGATATACTGTTGTAAATTAATAGAGTTGTCTATGTTTGAAATTGTATGAAACATTTTTTTTAATATATAAATATACAAACACAAATAAAAATGATTTCTAAAGAATTCAAATATAACCCGGATGCTCAATATTCAAATACTTTTAGCAAGAAAGTGATATATATAATAAATCAAAACATAGTCATTACATCAGACGGTAAAGGCTTTAAAGCATCATTCTCCAATGTCTTTGTAAAATACAAACTCCCATACGTCAAATCAGATGCTATAGTCCAACGTTGGGGAACAGATTGGATGTTATTTTGGCAGAATCAGTTAAACTTTGCTATTTGGTGTGCGACAACTGGATGTGGCATTGATTTTAACAATCATCTAAAAGCTGATACTTTGGTTGGTTCGTTATTTCGATTTCATGTCTACTACCAAGTCAGAAGTATATTATTTGAGATGAGTGTAGCAATGCCACAAGACTCAAATTGGAATGCGTTTAATAACACATATAACCGAAACGCATACGAGAGAATATGCAAGGAGTTTAACGTTGATTTATATTCAGACTGGAGACAGAAACAAAGCTATAATAATGGTCTAGGAACAATTTACAATTACTGGACACATATTGGTTATCATCCTTTGGTAAATACTGTATACGAAAACAAAACGATGAGTTTTACAGTCTATGAGAGTGATAAAACATATCACATTGATTACATTGCACAAGGATTTGAGGCTGACAACAGCTGGTCTACTTTTATACTAGATGATTCATCTGGATTTACAAGAGCAGGAGTAGAAAGAATCAATGACAGCATAAGAACATACTGCTGGGCAATTCTTGGTTCACAATCACAAACAAGAACTGATATACTTGGAACTGGAACAGCATTTGATGCACAGAAACAATTTTTAGCAAATGTAGAGGACGCAATAAATAGCCCCATCGACTTACCCAGTCAAATTTCAAGATATGAAAACACCCTAAAATATGCAAGAAGTAAAGTAAATTTTGTCTATGGAAGTGGATTGTATATGTCTCCGAGCGACATGGAATTAAGAATTGGAACAATACAAGACTACAATAATGAAATTGTAATAGCAACCGATGCACAAGCATTAGGATTGAACAATGATGTAAATGTAAAACCAGTGCCACCAAAAATTATTCAACCTTTTCAAGGCACCACAACAAAGAATTTTTTACCGGAACATTCTGACTTTGATAAATCATCAATACATAAAACTGTGGAACATAACCCACCAGAAATACAAAAAATAGCGATTGAACACGAAGATAACAAAACAACCATAATTGTTGGTACCATAGTAATAGGTCTTGCTGCATTACTTATTTACGAGATTTACTAAACCACTCTTTGGCTGCCACATACAACAACCCGGAAACAAACACAAGCAAAGCCCATAGATTGTTACCAAGCCAATTAATAACATTACCTGTTGCAGATAAAAGCCATGATACTATTGCACCAATAACTCCTGGAAGTGCTGCAGCAGCTTTACCAGCTAGGTTGGCAAGAAGTTTACCAAGATTAAGTAGTTGTTTTTTTATCCAGTCATTTACACTTGATGGATCAGGTTTTGGAGTTGGAACAGGTGCAGTCCCTCCTCCTGTTGTAGGAATAATGGTATCAACTAATACCCCAATAATCATACCAAAGGCAGTCAAAATACTAACAATAGTAATACCTTGCTCCCTAAATAATGTTTTTATTCTCTCACCCAATGTTGTGTCTTCTTTTAACACCTTATTTATAGTTTCTTTTATCCTGTTTATTTGACTGCGTAATGCTTCTTTGTTTTCACTCGCCGCTTCAAGTCGTGAACTTCTTTCATCTTCTAAGTTTTTTATTCTGTTACGTATGCGCTCTTGTTGAAACTCATCCTCCTGCCCGGGGGTGCTAACCTGTTCTAATTTTTGTTTTTCTTTTGCTATATCTTTATCAAGCTCAGTGAGCTTTGAGAGATTATTAGTAAGTTCTCCACGAAAGCTTTGCAATACCTTATCTAAACCTCGTATCTCTCGCAGTGTTAGACTTTCTGGTTGAACAGCAGTTTTAGGATGAGTTTCATCTATTGTATTACTCAAATCACTCTCAATTGTATTTACAGCATCTACTGTATTTTGTACATCTTCAGTTGTTGAAAAAGTTTGCATTTGTATATCTTCTCCTGCTTTTGTGAGGGTATCTTTTGTTTTTGCCAAGTCTGCTAATTCTGCCCTGCCCCGAGCAATTCTTTCACGTGGAACTAATAAATCATAATCTTTTAACATATTTCTGATAAAATTAATACCATGTTTTCTAACTAAAGTGTCCAGCTTATAAAACTTGATTGGTTCTTCTGGATTATTTCTCTTATAATAGGTAAGTGGAACATCATCCGTTCCAACTGCATATAACATTGTTCTACCGATTTCGTCCTCAGCCACTCTAAATTCATTTTTATAATCGATTCCGCTGATTTCAGCATTAACTTCAGTAAAAAATTGATCTACTAACCACTTTTTTTGTGTAAGCTGTTCTTCTGTTTTATCTTCCCCTTGAAGCTGATTAATATAGTTATTTTCATTTACAATTTGTCTCTGGAATTCTGGGTCAGGTTGTATAAATTCGTCTTCAAGTGCTTTATCCGCTTTATCCCAGTCTTCTTCAGTCATATCATCAATATCGAACGCAGGATTTTCAAATCTTTCTTCAGTCATTGTTTATTTAATTTAATTTTAAAAAATATATTTAAAAAATAAAAACAATGTCGGCTTACGGAAACAAACTCAGCCCTCATAGAAAACTAAGAGAACCTCATGGTGCTAAAGGCATCCGCACAAGTGTAGTAATAACTAATAATCCCTCAACAATAGACCAAAACCAGCAACTGCTTGTGAGATTTCCCAACCTAAGTACTAATGATGTGATAGTTCCAAGTACTGCTCGTCTTGCCTTTGAAATAGAACTTAAAAGCAGAACAGACCCCCAACGCTACTTTATTTCAAAATCTGGGTAGAACAATTGTGAAAAAAATGACAATAAGAATAAGTGGCAATGAAATCATGTCAATAGATGACAGTGATATATATCATTGTTATGTAGATTTATGGAAAAGCCCTAGCGAACGACAAAACATAGCTTACCAAGGTATTGGTAAACCAAACATGCTAAAACATAGAGTTAGCGCGGGAGATGCTTCCTCAGACACTAAAGATGAAGCTATAGCAGCAGCTTATGGAAATAGATTTTGTATTCCACTGGACTTTGAAATGTTAGAAAGTCATATGCCATTTTATCAAGCGGGGCTTGGTGATAGGTTAGAATATGAATTAACGTTTAACGATTATAACAAAGTTATCAAAAGTGCTGATGCTGATGCATCTTATGTAATAAAAAATATCTGCTTGGAATTTGATACGGTTAGTGATGTTGAATTATCCAGACAAATAAGACAGCAAATCAATGGTAAGATGTCATTTATGTATGATCGTATCTTGCGACATAGAAAAATAATAGCAAACAAATCTGATACTCTTTGGAACATCAACATTAATGTACCAGCACGGAGCATGAAAGGTATTTTAATGCTGTTTGAAGACCCAGAAAGAACAGACACGGAAACCTATTACAACCCAAAGATTGAAAAGGTCGAAATGACAATAGAGGGAGTACCAAATCAGTTGTATAGTCAGGGCATGAAGGCATATCAACATTGGGATGAAATCAACAAAT
This sequence comes from Cyrtodaria siliqua, assembly GCA_037043455.1. Classification (NCBI taxonomy): domain Eukaryota; kingdom Metazoa; phylum Mollusca; class Bivalvia; order Adapedonta; family Hiatellidae; genus Cyrtodaria; species Cyrtodaria siliqua. The sequence continues at coordinate 110,057 of JAWPHD010002863.1, read as the reverse complement.
ATTTTGCCTTGACATCAAAAAGAAACAAAGAGACAGAAATAGTAGCGAGGGACTTAAACTTTACCAGTGTTTCTCTTGAGACCTATCTGACAAAATCATATGCTTTGTGGCTTGACCTTAGAACATGTAATGACAATTTATTACACGGCAGTGGAAGAAGAATAGAAAACGGCAGTGAAGGCATAACGATATTAATAAATAAAAAAGCAGATGCAGATCAAACTTTAAATATTTACATATATATAATACAAGATGCGCAAATCAATTTCGAAGATGGAAGATTCAAAGAAGCAGGATACTAGTTTGCAACAAAAATATCCTAAATATTTACACAGTGCCATTATTTGTGGTCAGACAGGCTGTGGTAAAACAGAGTTTGTTCTTGACATACTTGAAAAAGAGTATGTTGGAGTTTTTGAACATATAATTATATTGTGCCCGACTATAAAGTGGAACGAGGCTTATAAAAATAGATCCTGGATAGGAGATGTAAGACACCCAAAAGATAAAAAAATAACAATTGTCAATCCTGTTGGTAAAGACGGAAATGAAATGCTACAAGAACTGTTGCGTTTATTTTTCAAAAGATATGCTGGCCAGCCCACATTATACATTATTGACGATTGCTCAGCTACAAAAGAATTAACAAAGAAAAAGGATATGTTATCAGAGTTGGCATTCTCTGGTCGTCACGCTAAACAATCAGTGTGGGTCATTTCACAGAGATATAATTCTGTATTGAAAGATTTGAGGGATCAAGTAAAATGGTTGTGTATTTTTTTTCACCAAGGACAGAGATAGTTATGAAAATTGTTTGAGAGAAAATGATGTTATTCCAACGTTGGAGGAGAGAACCAGAATAAAAAAAACTTTAGCTAAGACTAAATATTCCAAGTTGATATTGAGGACTGACCAACCAACTGGTTATTGGGTTGAATAATTTCTACCATCATTGCTTTGTTGCTAATAGTAATACTAACAGCAAAGTAGCAATGTTAATAGCAATACTGACATGAAAATATAATGAAAATATCAGAAAATATAGTATTGCTAATAGCATTGCTCATAGCAAAGTAGCAATGTTAATAGCAATGCTTGCAGCAAATTAATAATGTTAATTAAAAAAATAGCAATATTAATAACAATGCTATTAACAATACTAACAATTACTAGTTGCATGAATATCGCTGCTAGTTGTTTTGTATTTTATATTTATTTCAAGATAAAAAATAAGATTAATAATTTAAAAATGAATGCGGAAGAACTATTACAAAATATATCGGAACAGACGGAACCAGATGAATCAAAGCAACAAGAAACAAAAAAAGAAAGATTATCAGCCATAGTAGCTGGCGGTGGTAGTCGTCAATATTTGGGTAAGGACATACAACACACAAACATAGATGACATGTCACCAGATGAAATTAACAAACTTTACTGCAGATATGAAGCAAGGCTTGGGGCAAGCATGACTAAAACTTTAGGCAATTCTTTTATTAACTTGTATGTAATGGGAGTATCAAAATATTCTATTGTAACCAATCCACCAAAACTGATAGAAGATTTGGAGGAAGACCCATTTATTAACCATGCTTTGACAAATGCTTGTTGCGAGTTGTATTACAAGTATGGGATGTACTTAGCGCCATTTACAGCAATGCTGACAACTGTTAGACATATTGATTTTAATAAAAATAAAATTATAGATAATATAAATGGAGAACCAAGAGAGTGAAGTTATACCTGTTGTTACACAACCTGTTGTTACACAACCTGTTGAACAACAAAAAGTAAAAAATCCAAAACGAGTAGAAGCTGGAAAAAAAGGAGCAGCGGCAAGAAAGGCAAAGCGTTTGCTTCAGGATGCAAATCAAGATGTTACAAATCAAAATGCTGCAAATCAAATAACAAAAATAACAATAGATGAAGAAGAACCAGAAAAAATCAAAATAAACGTATACAAAAATTATATTCCACCGTGTCTGGTTTTATTAGGCATTGCTGGGTTGGGTTTGTATATTTATAACAAAAAATCTGCTACACAACCTGTAACTGTGCAACCTGTTCATGTTGCACCAAAAGACCCGTTTGATTTTTAATAATTTAATTTAAAAAAATAATCATATAAAACAAATGGCAGCAAGTATTGACGGAAAACAAATTGTAAATATGATGTATCATGCTGGAGTGGAAACACTTTTAACTATTGGATATTCTGATATTAGCAGAAAACTACTAAAAAGACCAGCACCTAAAGTGGATTGGAATATGACAGATTTTGGGATGCTGTCTGTGGATATAATGTTAGCAATGGCTACAAAAGATATGCTGATTAAGCAAGGTATTATTCCTGCGGATATTATGAAATAATTTTAAAAAATATATATATAAAAAAAAATGGCAAGTGCAGTAGCAATGATGATAGGTGGTGCATTAACAAATGCATTGGCGTTTAGCGGTTCAAATTATTTCTTTTCACAAATGGGAAGTCATTCAGATGAGGAAAGACAAAGGCATGACAAAGCAGTGGAACAATTAAACGCAGCACAAGTGGAGTGGAATAAAAAAAGAACAGAGAGATTAGATTTTATTAATAAACAACTACAAAAAGAACATCATGCAAAGCAGACTTTTGATGATGTAGACCAAGCTATGAAACAGTATTATTACATAACTGGTAAACATTTGCTTTTGGAACCAGAGCCCAAGTTGAGCGATTTTTATACACCATCTCCGGATCAACAGAATAGAGAAATTACGTTTATTGTGGTGGGCATGGCTGCAACTGGATTTGTGGCGTACAAATTGATTTCATAAAAAAAAATAGTTTAAAACTATAATTACTTTAGATATTTTTGGATTTGAAATGACTAAGTTTACTTTGAAAAGACTAAGTCATATGCATGATACCTATTTTTTTTATTGTTTTTACATGGTTTCAATCCAAGTGGTCGAATATAATATGGTGGTTTAGCACTCTTCTCTAATTTATTTTTGAGATGATCAGGCGCCCATACTTCACCATTGTCTAATAATGTCAATACCATGGATGGACCATATTCGTTATCTACTATTTTCGTATCTGTAATAGTGTATATTTTATTTAGTTCCAAGTCTGTCCATTTCTTTGTGCTATTTTGATATTGCTCTTCGAGCAGTTCATCAAATTGTGCAGTTGTGATATCCATTTTTTCTTTATAGTTATATAAAGTTTATTCTTTAGTAGAAAAAAATGGAAAAGATTTATTACAGCCCAAAAGGATTTTGGAGAGGTTACACCGCAGTTAAAAAATTGGCAAAAGAGGCTGGTGTCAGTGAAAAAAAGGCATTAGAATTTTTAAAAAAACAAGCTGTGTGGCAGATTTATTTACCTGCACCGAAGAAAATAGTTAGACCCAGGTTTGATGTTTCTGCTAAAAATGGAGTGCATCAAGCTGATTTGTTATTTTTACCGCATGATACTTTTGGGATTGGTCGTGGACGCAAGACATATAAATATGCGTTGACTGTGGTTGATATTGCAAGTAGATACAAAGAAGCAGAGCCGCTGACTTCCAAGGATAGTAAAGAAGTTGCCAAAGCATTTGAAAATATATATAGTCGACATCTGAAATATCCAAAATTATTACAAGTGGATCCAGGCAGAGAATTTATGGGTGCAGTATCACAGTTGATGTCAAAACACAAAGTAAATATCAGACGAGGCAGAACAGAAATACACAGAGACCAAGCTTTAGTGGAAAGATTTAACAGAACATTAGCTGAAAGATTGTTTGGCTATCAGTATGCTAAGGAAATAGATTCCCAAAAACGTAATAGAGAATGGGTAAAGAGATTACCAGAAGTTGTTAAAGCCATAAATTCGGAGACAAAAAAGCCTTCTCCTGTTGAAACAAAAATATTAAAAGATGATCCTATCTGTATAAATGCAAGTGTAAGATATTTATATCAACCCGGGAAACAAGAAGGTGGAAAACGCAGAGCAACTGATCCAATGTGGAGTGTAGATATTCACAAGATTAAAAGTTATATGGTGACGCAAGGTATAAGAGTTTATTATTTGAAAGCACCAGCGCCACAGAGAGGATTTGTCAAAGAAGAATTACTTATTGTTCCTGCTGATACTCAAATTCATAAGTTTTTGTAGAAACCATGTGCATCAGTTGTAATTCCATCTTCTCTGATGTATCTTTTTGAGTAAAATGGTGATAAGGTAATCTTATCAACTGTTACACCATATACTTGATGCCTCAAAGATCTTATCATATTCATTTTATGATTTTGCTCCTTTTTGTTGAATAATGCATCTTTGTAATTTTGAAAGTTTATTTGTTTTTTAACTACATATTCTTTTACACCTTTTGCTCTTTTGATGAGTTGCTCATCTGATTTCAAAATAGAATACATCTTAGGTCTTAATCCAACATACTCAGCTATAGCAACACCATTACATTCGTCTTTCATTTTACCTAATACTTTTTTGTTTGTATCATCATGCATTGGGTGATCTTGAGGATAATCACTCAAGTCATACTCATCTTTCATTTCAGCCATGTCTTTGTATGCATCATCTGTTCTGATGTCTACAAGCAAGCTGTCAGTATCTGTGTATAATAAAGTACAGTTATCTCCGTACCTTTTTTTCAAAGTATTATAATACCAATCATACATATGAGTTTTTGATAAATCTAAAACTGACATTCCAACATAGATTGGTTTGTTTAATGTTAATTTTGTTTTGTTTACATGCACCGCTGATAAATCATCTGTAAATTTTACACGACGATTAAAGTTAGGTTTAGATACTAATTTTCTTTTCGTTTTCGGAACCGTCAGTTCGGATTAATTTTATATCAGTGCGCTTACGAAGATTTTCCATTGTTTTACCAAATACTGATAGATTCATAAGTTTATAAAAGTCTTTTTCAAATTTCGATTTGGCTTTTTTTCTGAATTCTGTATTAAGACTTATGTAAGAAGCCATCCAATCTTCTTCATTAAATTCTAACACTCTATGTACTTTTATAACTTTCATACCCAAAGATCTATACAGTTCTAAAGTTTTATAATGTATTATGTATTTTTCTTTATCCATGAGATTCGGAACTAGTTGTTCTGTCATAATGGTATTTTTTTTCATTATACCTTTTTGATAAGGAGATAACCATTCTGTTTTTACTACTTTCTTTTCTGGCGCAAGTGGATAATCATTATGTAAATCATGAATTTGTTTTGGATATTTTAAATCAACTTCTAGTATTTGCCCTTTACCTGGTTTTGGTTTGGAGAAGTAACCACTTTTGTTTTTACTTTTCCAGGCAAAACCTGAATACGGGAGTGCTTGATTCATTGAATGCCCGTAAAGATTATTTGCATCATAATACATTAAGAAATTATTTTGCTTGTCAGGGTCGTAATTTTTAACAAGTGGATTGTTAGCTTTGGCATAACGATGACCAACCTGAACATTTCCACCTCTCATTCCTTTTTCTAAAAACAAATACATATCAATGTCTGTTAAAAGTTCTAATTATGTTTTTGAAAATTTAAGTAAAGAATCCCAAGATAACATCGGTGCTGTGTAATAATGTAAAGGATCAAGTTTATACGCGCTCATACATGTTTTTCTAAAAGTTTGAAACACATCGGCTAATAAAGTTACATCAGTTGTTAGGTATAAATCATGATAGTCACCAAGAGTTTTACATTTGAATTCTTTCCACATTTTTTGTGCAAAGTCATAATCTTCGGGGCTTGTAATTTCATCTTTAAGACTGCTGTAAAATTTTTCTATAGGCGGTAATTCTGTTTCATCAAATTTTTCCATGCTGTCCATGTACTCATACGGATAAACACCTTTTCGTAAAACCAAATCAGCTTGTTTGCCAAAATGATTTTTAGTAATTTTAAAATCAGACTTATCTGTTGCATCAACTAAATCTTCTAATCCTTGACCCATGAATTGAAAACTGTCTAAAGATCTAAACTGCCCAGCACTAAATGAAATATACTTTTCTGCGTTGTTTGCAATACAACTTAGTTTACCTGATATTTTAGATAGCTTTTGCATTATTAAATGACTATCATATCCTTTAAGGTTATGAATTACAATAGGAATTGGTGTTTTGCCTGATTTTATTTTTAGTTTTAGGTTACAGTTTTTATGTGCAGTTCCTCTATATTCTCCTGTAAAATGACAATGATCTCTCACTTTGTAATTTTTATCATCTTTGATTTCGGTTTGGCATACCCAGCAGGTAGTTTCATTGTTATAATCTATTTCGTTTTGCTCTGTCATGATCAAAGGTTTGGGATGATCAAATATGTTATTAATATTACTTTTTTCATATTCCAGGTTATTTATAAACACTTCCATAGCATCCTCACCTCTATAAATAACAGGTGTTGATGCTTTACCGTCATATCTTACAACTTGATAACCAGATCCACAAGTTTTGTGCACGCTTGTAATTTTAGATTTCTTTCCAAATTTTAAAGATGCAGGTTCAAGTATACTTTCAAAGTCAGCATAGATTACAAAAGGCACAGGCATTTGTTTGTGATGATTTTTAAATTTTGTAATTGCACCTTTTTTTGGCATTTCAATGCGGCATGAATTTTTATTAATACCTTCGCAGTCTTCTCTATGTTTTTCAAGTAATTCTTTTTTATAGTAACCATGAAGACAACGATCACAAAAGTAAGTTTTATCATGATGTTTGTTTTGATCGTAAAGTAATCTATTCATGTCTTTAATCCAACAGTAATGATATTTTGTTTCTTTTTTAGGTTCCTCGTGATTGTCAGGGTTGTAATTATCATCTATGATACCTTCTTCGTTGTTTGGATCATTTTCATCTTCTGATTCAATTTCAGTATCTTCGGAGATTAACATTAAATTAATTCTTTTTATGTCTTTCGGTTGCTCTGATATTTTGTATGGAAAGAATGATGCTTTTTTAATTTTGTTTGATACAGTATATCCGTAAACATTGATTGCAATGTTGTTTTGTTTTTCTACTTTTGGAATTTGTAAAATCGGAGTTGGACAGTCAATACCTTTCATATTTAATTTACCCATGTGTTTGTTGTAACTAGACATCCTAGTTGGGTTGTTTTTATCAGGCCATAAAGCAGAAACCAGTGCTACTTCTAAGCATCTATCATCTTTATTGTTAACATTTATAATTGCTTTTTTATCGGATACTACTTTATGTAAAGAAATATAGGAAGAACCTTTTAGTGGCTCATACTTTGCAAAATTCAAATAAAGTGTAATACAGTAATCAACTTCTAATCCTGATGCTGTATTTGTAAATCTTTCTAACCCTTCTTGTATATCAGCAGATGATTTGTCATAAAGTTCATCTATTTTTTCATTTGATAAAATGGCATTTTGCTCACTATGTAATACCGCTGTGGTGTATTTTTTTGTTGCACCATCATCTTTGAATAATTCTACGGTAAGACCTAATTGAAATTTTATTCCATTATTTTTTACTTCTTCACTTATTTGTTTGGTTATTATAGATTTTTTATCTTGCAGTAATATGCTTGGATCTTTGTAATTTTTAGCAGATATTTCATATGCTTTGAAATAGCCACATTTTGGATTATCAACTAGTTTTAGTTCTTTTTGTATTTTTACCTTATTAACTTTTTGTATTTTCACATCATTAACTTTCGGTATTTTTGCATAATCAACTTGTAATTTTTTCTTATCCTTTTTACGTTGCTTTTTTGCACGACGCCTTTTACGTAAGTTTTCTAAAACAGAATTTTTTGGGGTTTCTTTAACCTCCTCTGGTTGAATAACTTCGGATGGTTTAGTCTTTGGCGGTTGAATAACCATGAGACTGTGCTCTAATGTTTCCTTACCTATTACACCGTTATCGTACAAACGTATTAAATTTCTTATAGTCTCTTCGTTTTCCATTCTTCTTATTTGTTATATATAAAAAAATTTTTTATTTAATATAAAAATATTTATAGTAAAGATAGACAATGGAAATAAATGTTTGTAAATTTCTAAAGATTGGATTGCACAACCCGTGCAAAAACAAGCCAACTAAAGATTCAGATTATTGCAGTTTGCATAAATACAGATTAAAAACCAGTCAAGTAGTACCTTGTATAAAATGTAAAAAAGGTACTTATGCAAAGTATCAAGTGTGTGTTGGTTGTGGTGCAGCTTCAATAAGAAGAATGCAGGATTATTGGAGATTTAAGTTGTATAATAAGGAGTGTAAAAAATTCAGAAGAATAGAGATATAAATCAAAAAATCAGAAACAAAAAATCAACCAAAAACAACCAAAATCATCATTTCATGATGATTTTTAGGATTGCTAAAACTTGCTGAATTTAAAGGAGTTTTAAAGTTTTTGTATCGGGATACTGCGGTAATTTTAGAGTTTTCAAAAATACAACAGACAGCCCAGTTTACATATATATTAAACTCTGAGCTGCGAATGTCGAACTCCGAGTTGGGTTCGAATGTTGAACTCCGAGCTGGCAATGTCGAACTCCGAGTTGGATTTGAATGCTGAACTCCGAGCTGGCAATGTCGAACTCCGATTTGGATTTGAATGTTGAACTCCGAGCTGGCAATTTCGAACTCTGAGTTGTATTTGAATGTAGAACTCCGAGCTGGCAATGTCGAATTCCGAGTTGGGTTCGAATGTTGAACTCCGAGCTGCGAATGTCGAACTCTGTGTTGGGTTTGAATGTTGAACTCCGAGCTGGCAATGTCGAACTCCGTGTTGGGTTCGAATGTTGAACACCGAGCTGCAAATGTCGAACTCAGAGTTGAGTTCGAATGTTGAACTCGAGCTGCGAATGTCGAACTCCGTGTTGGGTTCGAATTTTGAACTCCGAGCTGCGAATGTCGAACTCCGAGTTGGGTTTGAATGTTGAAATCCGACCTGGCAATGTCGAACTCCGTGTTGGGTTCGAATGTAGAACTCCAAGCTGCGAATGTCGAACTCCGAGTTGAGTTCGAATGTTGAACTCCGAGCTGCGAATGTTGAACTCCGAGCTGGCAATGTCGAACTCCGATTTGGATTTGAATGTTGAACTCCGAGCTGCGAATGTCGAACTCCGAGTTGGGTTTGAATGTTGAAATCCGACCTGGCAATGTCGAACTCCGTGTTGGGTTCGAATGTTGAACTCGGAGCTGCGAATGTTGAACTCCGAGCTGGCAATGTCGAACTCCGAGTTGTATTTGAATGTTGAACTCCGAGCTGGCAATGTCGAACTCCGAGTTGGGTTCGAATGTTGAACTCCGAGCTGGCAATGTCGAACTCCGAGTTGGGTTTGAATGTTGAACTCCGAGCTGCGAATGTCGAACTCCGAGTTGAGTTCGAATGTTGAACTCCGAGCAGCGAATGTCGAACTCCGAGTTTGGTCCTAATGTTGAACTCCGAGCTGCAAATGTCGAACTCCGAGTTGTGTTCGAATGTTGAACTCCGAGCTGGCAATGTCGAACACCGAGTTGGATTTGAATGTTGAACTCCGAGCTGGCAATGTCGAACTCCGATTTGGATTTGAATGTTGAACTCCGAGCTGGCAATGTCGAACTCCGAGTTGTATTTGAATGTTGAACTCCGAGCTGGCAATGTCGAACTCCGAGTTGTATTTGAATGTTGAACTCCGAGCTGGCAATGTCAAACTCCGAGTTGGGTTCGAATGTTGAACTCCGAGCTGCGAATGTCGAACTCCTAGTTGGGTTTGAATGTTGAACTCCGAGCTGGCAATGTCGAACTCCGTGTTGGGTTCGAATGTTGAACTCCGAGTTGAGATCGAATGTTGAACTCAAGCTGCGAATGTCGAACTCCGAGTTGAGTGCGAATGTTGAACTGCGAGCTGCGAATGTCGAACTCCGAGTTGGATTTGAATGTTGAACTCCGAGCTGGCAATGTCGAACTCCGTGTTGGGTTCGAATGTTGAACTCCGAGCTGCGAATGTCGAACTCCGAGTTGGGTTTCAATGTTGAAATCTGACCTGGCAATGTTGAACTCCGTGTTGGGGTCGAATGTTGAACTCCGAGCTGCGAATGTCGAACTCCGAGTTAGGTTCGAATGTTGAACTCCGAGCTGCGAATACCGAACTCCGGGTTGGGTTTGAATGTTGAACTCCGAGCTGCGAATGTCGAACTCCGAGTTAGGTTCGAATGTTGAACTCCGAGCGGCGATATCCGAACTCCGAGTTGTGTTTGAATGTTGAACTCCGAGCTGGCAATGTCGAACTCCGAGTTGGGTTTGAATGTTGAACTCCGAGCTATGAATGTCGAACTCCGTGTTGGTTTTGAATGTTGAAATCCGACCTGGCAATGTCGAACTCCGTGTTGGGTTCGAATGTTGAACTCCGAGCTGCGAATATCGAACTCCGAGTTGGGTTTGAATGTTGAAATCCGACCTGGCAATGTTGAACTCCGTGTTGGGTTCTAATGTTGAACTCCGAGCTGCGAATGTCGAACTCCGAGTTAGGTTCGAATGTTGAACTCCGAGCTGCGAATACCGAACTCCGGGTTGGGTTTGAATGTTGAACTCCGAGCTGCGAATGTCGAACTCCGAGTTAGGTTCGAATGTTGAACTCCGAGCTGCGAATGTCGAACTCCGAGCTGGGTTTGAATGTTGAACTCCGAGCTGGCAATGTCGAACTCCGTGTTGGGTTTGAATGTTGAACTCCGAGCTGCGAATGTCGAACTCCGAGTTGAGTTCGAATGTTGAACTCCGAGCTGCGAATGTCGAACTCCAAGTTTGGTTCTAATGTTGAACTCAGAGCTGCGAATGTCGAACTCCGAGATGGGTTCGAATGTTAAACTCCGAGCTGGCAATGTCGAACTCCGAGTTGTGTTTGAATGTTGAACTCCGAGCTGGCAATGTCGAACTCCGAGTTGGGTTTGAATGTTGAACTCCGAGCTATGAATGTCGAACTCCGTGTTGGTTTTGAATGTCGAACTTCGAGCTGGCAATGTCGAACTCCTTGTTGGGTTCGAATGTTAAACTCCGAGCTGCAAATGTCGAACTCCGAGTTGGGTTCGAATGTTGAACTCGAGCTGCGAATGTCGAACTCCGAGTTGAGTGCTAATGTGGAACTCCGAGCTGCGAATGTCGAACTTCGAGTTGAGTGCGAATGTTGAACTTCGAGTTGCGAATGTCGAACTCCGAGTTGGATTTGAATATTGAACTCAGAGCTGGCAATGTCGAACTCCGTGTTGGGTTCGAATGTTAAACTCCGAGCTGCGAATATCGAACTCCGAGTTGGATTTGAATGTTGAAATCCGACCTGGCAATGTCGAACTCCGTGTTAGGTTCGAATGTTGAACTCCGAGCTGCGAATATCGAACTCCGAGTTGGGTTTGAATGTTGAAATCCGACCTGGCAATGTTGAACTCCGTGTTGGGTTCTAATGTTGAACTCCGCGCTGCGAATGTCGAACTGCGAGTTAGGTTCGAATGTTGAACTCCGAGCTGCGAATACCGAACTCCGGGTTAGGTTTGAATGTTGAACTCCGAGCCGCGAATGTCGAACTCCGAGTTAGGTTCGAATGTTGAACTCCGAGCTGCGAATGTCGAACTCCGAGCTGGGTTTGAATGTTGAACTCCGAGCTGGCAATGTCGAACTCCGTGTTGGGTTTGAATGTTGAACTCCGAGCTGCGAATGTCGAACTCCGAGTTGAGTTCGAATGTTGAACTCCGAGCTGCGAATGTCGAACTCCGAGATGTGTTCGAATGTTAAACTCCGAGCTGGCAATGTCGAACTCCGAGTTGGATTTGATTGTTGAACTCCGAGCTGGCAATGTCGAACTCCGTGTTGGGATCGAATGTTGAACTCCGATCTGGCAATGTCGAACTCCGAGTTGGGTTCGAATGTTGAACTCCGAGCTGCGAATGTCGAACTCCGGGTTGGGTTTGAATGTCGAACTCACTGCTGAGAAATGAATGTTGAACTCCGTGTTGACAAATCTGTTACAAATCCGTAACAGATTGAATGTCGAACGCCGAACTACGAACTACGAGCTAACTTCCCACACCTAGGACTCGTTGATATATTTTGGTTTTCTTTAAGCTTGTCGTATACTTTTAAGCAATGTATTTATTTATCTTTAATTGATTCAGTGAACAATTTAATTCGATTCTTATTTAAATATGTTCGTTGTTTGTGTTGTAAACTAGTTTTGTGGACTAATTAATAATCACTTGTTTCCATAACTAAATCATTTGAAGTCGTAGTATTTATTGCACCGTTTGAACTCAACGAATGCAAAACCTCAATAGCTCAAATAACTAATAAGATCGTATGCTGGGATTACCTTTGTGACCGTGAGAGACATATGCAAAACATTGAATGTTGAACTCGGAGCTGGCAATGTCGAACTCCGTGTTGGGTTCGAATGTTGAACTCCGAGCTGCGAATGTCGAACTCCGAATTGGGTTCGAATGATGCACTCCGTGCTGGCAATGTCGAACTGCGAGTTAGATTTGAATGTTGAACTCCGACCTGGCAATGTCGAACTACGAGTTGGGTTCGAATGTTGAACTCCGAGCTGCGAATGTCGAACTCAGTGTTGGGTTCGAATGTTGAACTCCGAGCTGCGAAAGTTGAACTCCGAGTTTGGTTCGAATGTTGAACTCCGAGATGCGAATGTCGAACTCCGAGTTGGGTTCGAATGTTGAACTCCGAGCTGCGAATGTCGAACTCCGAGTTGGATTTGAATGCTGAACTCCGAGCTGGCAATGTCGAACTCCGTATTGGGTTCGAATGTTGATCTCCGAGCTGCGAATGTCGAACTCCGAGTTGGGTTTGAATGTTGTAATCCGACCTGGCAATGTCGAACTCCGTGTTGGGTTCGAATGTTGAACTCCCAGCTGCGAATGGCGAACTCCGAGTTGGGTTTGAATGTTGAACTCCGAGCTGGCAATGTCGAACTCCGTGTTGGGTTCGAATGTTGAACTCCGAGCTGCGAATGTCGAACTCCGAGTTGAGTTCGAATGTTGAACTCCGACCTGGCAATGTTGAACTCCGTGTTGGGTTCGAATGTTGAACTCCGAGCTGCGAATGTCGAAATCCGATTTGAGTTCGAATGTTGAACTCCGAGCTGCGAATGTCGAACTCCGAGTTAGGTTCGAATGTTGAACTCCGAGCTGCGAATACCGAACTCCGGGTTGGGTTTGAATGTTGAACTCCGAGCTGCGAATGTCGAACTCCGAGTTAGGTTCGAATGTTGAAGTCCGAGCGGCGAATACCGAACTCCGAGTTGGGTTTGAATGTTGAACTCGGAGCTGGCAATGTCGAACTCCGTGTTGGGTTCGAATGTTGAACTCCGAGCTGCGAATGTCGAACTCCGAGTTGGGTTCGAATGATGCACTCCGTGCTGGCAATGTCGAACTCTGAGTTGGATTTGAATGTTGAACTCCGAGCTGGCAATGTCGAACTACGAGTTGGGTTCGAATGTTGAACTCCGAGCTGCGAATGTCGAACTCCGAGTTGGGTTCGAATGTTGAACTCCGAGCTGCGAAAGTTGAACTCCGAGTTTGGTTCGAATGTTGAACTCCGAGCTGCGAATGTATAACTCCGAGTTCGGTTCGAATGTTGAACTCTGAGCTGCGAATGTCAAACTCCGAGTTGGATTTGAATGTTGAACTCCGAGCTGGCAATGTCGAACTCCGAGTTGGATTTGATTGTTGAACTCCGAGCTGGCAATGTCGAACTCCGTGTTGGGATCGAATGTTGAACTCCGATCTGGCAATGTCGAACTGCGAGTTGGGTTCGAATGTTGAACTCCGAGCTGCGAATGTCGAACTCCGGGTTGGGTTTGAATGTCGAACTCACTGCTGAGAAATGAATGTTGAACTCCGTGCTGACAAATCTGTTACAAATCCGTAACAGATTGAATGTCGAACGCCGAACTACTAACTACGAGCTAACTTCCCACACCTAGGACTCGTTGATATATTTTGGTTTTCTTTAAGCTTGTCGTATACTTTTAAGCAATGTATTTATTTATCTTTAATTGATTCAGTGAACAATTTAATTCGATTCTTATTTAAATATGTTCGTTGTTTGTGTTGTAAACTAGTTTTGTGGACTAATTAATAATCACTTGTTTCCATAACTAAATCATTTGAAGTCGTAGTATTTATTGCACCGTTTGAACTCAACGAATGCAAAACCTCAATAGCTCAAATAACTAATAATATCGTATGCTGGGATTACCTTTGTGACCGTGAGAGACATATGCAAAACATTGAATGTTGAACTCGGAGCTGGCAATGTCGAACTCCGTGTTGGGTTCGAATGTTGAACTCCGAGCTGCGAATGTCGAACTCCGAATTGGGTTCGAATGATGCACTCCGTGCTGGCAATGTCGAACTGCGAGTTAGATTTGAATGTTGAACTCCGACCTGGCAATGTCGAACTACGAGTTGGGTTCGAATGTTGAACTCCGAGCTGCGAATGTCGAACTCAGTGTTGGGTTCGAATGTTGAACTCCGAGCTGCGAAAGTTGAACTCCGAGTTTGGTTCGAATGTTGAACTCCGAGATGCGAATGTCGAACTCCGAGTTGGGTTCGAATGTTGAACTCCGAGCTGCGAATGTCGAACTCCGAGTTGGATTTGAATGCTGAACTCCGAGCTGGCAATGTCGAACTCCGTATTGGGTTCGAATGTTGATCTCCGAGCTGCGAATGTCGAACTCCGAGTTGGGTTTGAATGTTGTAATCCGACCTGGCAATGTCGAACTCCGTGTTGGGTTCGAATGTTGAACTCCCAGCTGCGAATGGCGAACTCCGAGTTGGGTTTGAATGTTGAACTCCGAGCTGGCAATGTCGAACTCCGTGTTGGGTTCGAATGTTGAACTCCGAGCTGCGAATGTCGAACTCCGAGTTTAGTTCGAATGTTGAACTCCGACCTGGCAATGTTGAACTCCGTGTTGGGTTCGAATGTTGAACTCCGAGCTGCGAATGTCGAAATCCGATTTGAGTTCGAATGTTGAACTCCGAGCTGCGAATGTCGAACTCCGAGTTAGGTTCGAATGTTGAACTCCGAGCTGCGAATACCGAACTCCGGGTTGGGTTTGAATGTTGAACTCCGAGCTGCGAATGTCGAACTCCGAGTTAGGTTCGAATGTTGAAGTCCGAGCGGCGAATACCGAACTCCGAGTTGGGTTTGAATGTTGAACTCGGAGCTGGCAATGTCGAACTCCGTGTTGGGTTCGAATGTTGAACTCCGAGCTGCGAATGTCGAACTCCGAGTTGGGTTCGAATGATGCACTCCGTGCTGGCAATGTCGAACTCTGAGTTGGATTTGAATGTTGAACTTCGAGCTGGCAATGTCGAACTACGAGTTGGGTTCGAATGTTGAACTCCGAGCTGCGAATGTCGAACTCCGAGTTGGGTTCGAATGTTGAACTCCGAGCTGCGAAAGTTGAACTCCGAGTTTGGTTCGAATGTTGAACTCCGAGCTGCGAATGTCGAACTCCGAGTTCGGTTCGAATGTTGAACTCTGAGCTGCGAATGTCAAACTCCGAGTTGGATTTAAATGTTGAACTCCGAGCTGGCAATGTCGAACTCTGTGTTGGGTTCGAATGTTTAACTCCGAGCTGCGAATGTCGAACTCCGAGTTCAGTTCGAATGTTGAACTCCGAGCTGGGAATGTCGAACTCCGAGTTTGGTTCGAATGTTGAACTCAGAGCTGCGAATGTCGAACTCCGAGTTGGGTTTGAATGTTAAACTCCGAGCTGGCAATGTCGAACTCCGAGTTGGATTTGAATGTTGAACTTTGCGCTGGCAATGTCGCAATCCGTGTTGGGTTCGAATGTTGAACTCCGAGCTGGCAATGTCGAACTCCGAGTTTGGTTCTAATGTTGAACTCCGAGCTGCGAATGTCGAACTACGAGTTGGCTTCGAACGTTGAACTCAGAGCTGCGAATGTCGATTTCTGAGTTGGATTTGATTGTTGAACTCCGAGCTGGCAATGTCGAACTCCGTGTTGGGTTCGAATGTTGAACTCCGATCTGGCAATGTCGAACTCCGAGTTGGGTTCGAATGTTGAACTCCGAGATGCGAATGTCGAACTCCGGGTTGGGTTTGAATGTCTAACTCGCTGCTGACAAATGAATGTTGAACTCCGTGCTGACAAATCTGTAACAAATCCGTAACAGAACGAATGTCGAACGCCGAACTACGAACTACGAGCTAACTTCCCACACCTAGGACACGTTGATATATTTTGGTTTTCTTTAAGCTTGTCGTATACTTTTAAGCAATGTATTTATTTATCTTTAATTGATTCAGTGAACAATTTAATTCGATACTTACTTAAATATGTTCGTTGTTTGTGTCACTCGTAGTATTTATTGCACCGTTTGAACTCAACGAATGCAAAACCTCAATAGCTCAAATAACTAATAAGATCGTATGCTGGGATTACCTTTGTGACCGTGAGAGACATATGCAAAACATTGACTATAAACATTCGACCTCAAACACCGTATATCATTTTGCATTTTAAGTATTAGTTAGAGGCTATGAAGTGAAATTTTAACAATTATGAAACCCTAAGGGAAGGAGCGCAGCGACTGACCGGGGTTTCTTAATTGTTAAAATTGCCCTACTTTCCCCCCGCGCTTCTACGAAACCACGCCACTTAACACGTTCGCGCTTCTACTAAATCCGCCTACTTGTGTCCAAACAAACGCGTGCCATTTAGTAAGCGATTACTTAATGATTAAATGGTTAAAATTGGTGATCGTTAGAAATTTACATGAATAAGTTCGCCATTTTTTTAAAATTCCTCAACGTCTGATTGGAGGAAAAGGTAGGGCAAACACTAAGTAGTTTAGTAAGACACGATTTAAGAAAAAGTAATAAAAAAAAAAGAATTACTAATCGTACTCTTCCTGGTTATTTGATTATAAATAAACATATTTTGAATAAAAAATGTAGACCGCTTTGTATCAATTTCATTGATAACATACTGCGTAGTGAAGCTGTAAACAAACTTGTAATGCATCCTTGTAAGTCCAGTGGTATGTTTACCTTATACTGTTTTGTAATTTACATGTTTTATAATATTTTACTAGCATTTCTTTCTTCTGTTGTTGTATTACATTCTAAAGATAAACTATAATGATATAGAGCGAACGATAAACAGAACTAGATGTGATTTTCAGCGATGGATGATGAATAATAACTATGCTAGGGCCGTTAGACCTTTACATTCCATGAAACAAGGCGAGACACCAGTTTAAATAAATAATTAGAAAAATATATTTATAAGCAGGGGTTCGAAATAACGTTCTTCTGAATTTGAAGGATATTAATACGCATTTTTATATGAAAGAAAATAACATAAATAAATGTTATCATTTGTATTTCGGTTTTTGATTTTGAAATACGTTATCGCTGTAATACGGGCGGCATTATGCCGGTGTTAACTATTGACGTATCTTAATGAAACTTTAAACAGTTCTTCCTTTTCCTAAAACTTTAAAATGCAACCTAACCTAGCTCATATCTTGGCAAAATATTAACCTATGGTCATGAAACTTAAAAGTCTTCGTTATCAATAATTAAATGCATAGTAAAGCATTTTATAAAAACTAACAATTACAAAAAATGATAAGATGTGTTTTCAAAAGAAAATATGCTCCATAATAATAAACCTCAATAGTGATATTAATCACTTTCTGTGGGATATTCAAGCCCAATCTTTGTGGCAAAATACCACTTAAGCCATTGCTAGTGGGTGTGAGAGGTGTTGCAAATTATATTCAATATTTAATATAGTAGACAGCTGAGGTTAAAAAAATCACTCTGTTCCCCAACTGCCTTTCATGAACAGACTCAATAAAATCGAGTCTGCTACTCTTCTCTTTTGTTTTTGTTTGTTTCTTTAAACGGATCCCCTTTTCATTATGTATTTACAGTACAATTGTCCTCGCTGAAAAAAGCTCATGACAATTGACACAAGTGTTCCGTGGAACACCCTTCTCGTGTTCAAATCCAAGTTGAAATTATAATCTATATAAAAAACATTAGGGTGTGTGTTAGCCGTCAGCAGAGACTATCCGGAAATGAGTTATAAAAGCGTTTAAATCAATTGGAAAATGTAAGATGAAATAATGCATTTATAGGAGCTAACTCCGCTAAAGGCCACACTCACCTCTTCCGCTAACGGTAACAACGCTAACGTTAAAGGTAAACACTGTTCATTAAGGTTACAACTATCAAGCTAAAGGTATAACATCTACAGTTTGAACACAACTTGAGCATACAGGTTCTTCTTTGCTACTATGGCACTTGGTTCGCTTCTAACCAATGCGTCTAACCAATGTCTCGGCGTTGTGAGATAGTGTCGTTACAGTGCGCGCACCATCTATTGCCATGCATACACATTATGTATTTCATGTGACATTCTACCTACTTGATATCTAATGCTCCATTAAAAAGTAAAAGAAGTAGAGCAATTTACACATGGACCGAAGTAGAGCAATTTACACACATTATTCTTCATGGTTAGCTGATTACAAATAGACAGCCTTTTAGAGTTCACGATTTGTGTCAATGGTCGCGTAGTAAAATCGGTAAACAACTTATTTTTAACTGAACACATTTATACTGCCGATCATGTTTTTTATCCTATAAAAATGTGTTGTTGTTGTTGTTATATTTAACTACCGCTTTTTCCTGTCATTGTATTAATTTTCTATATAGGAACGTCAGTGATATCGAGCAAGATTAACAATTATATAAAATAAATCTTTCATGATTAATGAATTATACCTTTGTAACGGTTTACCTTTACCATCCACGAACAATATCGCAGTACCGCACGTACGTGCACAACTAACAATGCTATCAAGTTGTATGTTGTACTAGCAAGTTATATAACTATTTATTTCCTTAGTTTTTAATGGTAAGAACTATTTATCAGAGGCAGTGGCTACTGACCCGATAAGGGTATAACAGAGGCAGTGGCTGCGCATGTCTACCGACACTGACTTCCTTTTTTATTTCTCTTGGAAAATCTTAAATTTTTCAGGTTTACAACAAAAGAAAATATGGTGAGAGGGTTCTAAACTCATTTTAAAGGTTAAAGCTACCTGCTTTTCTTAAACATATCACTAGTAAATCGGACTAAAGTAAATTTTCACGAGTTTATAGTTACTTCAAAATCAGCTGTTTCAGAGTCAAGGTCACGTACGCTTCCAAACCGGAAGTTGATTTATTTTGAAACAACTTTCACAAAATAAATGTGTATTACAACATTACAGGTATAGTAAAAGCGTCTATGAAACAAAACAATGTTCCAACTTACTATACTAATGTGTGTTGTTGTTTCCGGCTGCATACATCTTGCCAACAGGTTCCCCAATCACCAGAAATATGTCCGACTCTTCACAGAGAAGGAAGGAAAACCAGACTGTAAGCTGGCCATTACTTCAATAGTGAAGTTCACACTATGGTACAGACCTGGACGGAAAGACAAAGGTAAAAGTGTCAACCAAAATTTTCTTTTCCTGGCAGCATTATTGCTAACTTTGTCTGTGGATATTGAATCCAACCCGGGGCCAAATCAGGTGGAGGAAGTTATTGGAGACTCCTCAACAGTCTTTCCTTGTGGGAGCTGTTTCCAGCCTGTAACCTGGACATGTAAGGGTGTAGAGTGTGATGGATGTTATACATGGTATCACGCTGACTGCCAAAACATTACAAATAGTATGTATGACCGAATGGGACAGGACTCCAGCAAGGTAGGCGTATGGAAATGTTTAGCTTGTGAAAACATAAATATCACCACCAATCAAACGAGAAGCCTGGACTCATATGAATCTGAAAATCAGTTTGATATTTTGAATGAAACTCAACTTGATAATATAAATATACCAAATTACACTTCCACACCAAAAACCAAAAGAAATCAAACTAAAATCAAACCTCAAAGAAAAATAAAATTAAAAGATCTGTTAAAGTAATAGTAATCAATTGTAGGTCAATAGTAGACAAAAAACATGAATCGGAAAATCTCTTACACTCAACTAAAGCAGATATAATCATTGGCACAGAATCCTGGCTCAAACCCAAACACTATGACAATGAAATATTTGATCCTGACATGGGCTATACACTCTTCAGGAGAGACAGGATAGGACAAACGGGTGGGGTGTATTCATTGCTGTCCGCGACACAATAATCGCCCAACAGGTCAAAGATTATGAAACTGACTGCGAAAATATCTGGGTCAAAATTGAACTTGCTGGTCAGAAACCCCTTATTATAGGTTCTTACTACAAGCCACACGAACATGATGAACATAGTCTGCAAGAATTCAATAGGTCACTGCAACTGGTCACAAAGTCAAATCCTAACATTTGGGTCGGGGGTGATTTTAACCTTCCCAAAATGGACTGGGACCAGCTGAGCCCCAGCTCAGATTGTAAACATCCTACATACTATAGACGTTTCATCAATATGATAAATGACCACAGTCTACAACAAATGGTTACCGCACCCACAAGAGACAAACATGTATTAGATCTCTTCCTCACAAATAATCCTACACTTGTCAACAGATCAAATGTCATACCAGGTCTCAGCGATCATGACACAGTACAGATACATATAAACGTGGCCCCAAGGATAAATAAACAAAAGCCCAGGACAATTTCTTTGTATAAAAAGGCTGACTGGGAACGGATCAAAGTACTGATGCAACAATGTCATCAGGACAGGTTAAAATCCAATGCATACAACACGCACACTGTTGAAGACCTATGGAGCCACTTCACTGATGCATTACAAGCAGCTTGCAGTAAATATGTCCCAACAAAAACTGCAAGAACTAAAGATAAATTTCCTTGGATTAACTCAACACTCACTAGGTTGTACAGAAAGAGAGATAGACAGTACAAAAAACAGGCGAAAACAAAGAAATCCAAGGATAGGGAAAACTATTTAAAAACAAAACACATCACACGCATACAAACTAAACAAGCTTACCAAAAATATCTAGAAGACATACTTAATGTAAACCAAAATCAAGAAAACAGTCCACAAAATTCCACTATACCTAATAAACCTAACACTAAAAAACTGTATACATTACTTAAACATTCAAAACAAGACTCTGCCAGTGTAGCTCCTCTAAAAAAGGACAACATCTGCTACCCCGATGATACTAAGAAGGCGACAATACTGAATGAACAGTTTCAGTCAGTATTTAGCCAAAGGTCACCACTGTCCCTGAAATCTCTCTGTAATATGAAGCTCCAGAATCTAAGCGATCAAGGTCTCAACTCCCCTCAGGAATGTAAGGCACAAAATAAAATGCCTGACATAGAGATAGCAACAAAGGGTCTAGAAAAATTGTTAATAAACCTAAACCCCCATAAAGCTGCAGGCCCAGACCAAATAAGACCGATCTTACTGAAAAATCTCGCCAAAGAGATTTCTCCAATCATACAGAAGATTTTCCAGAAATCTGTTAAAACTGGAGAATTACCCTTAATATGGAAAACTGCCAATGTAGCCCCGGCATATAAAAAAGGCGATAAGTACAATGCTGCAAACTACCGTCCAATATCCCTTACCTGTATTCTATGTAAAACCCTTGAACATGTTATCGCCTCCTCCATAACAAAACATTTCACTAATATTGGAATCTTCTATGATCTCCAACATGGCTTTAGAGAAAAAAGGTCTTGTGAAACGCAGCTAACAATGCTTGTGGATGAACTGTACAAATCAGTGACCTCCAAGAAGCAAGTAGACCTTATACTACTTGACTTCAGCAAAGCATTTGATAAAGTCAACCATGAGAAACTGCTTCTCAAACTGTCCCAATATGGAATAAGAGGGACCACCCTAACGTGGATCAGGTCATTTCTCAACAACCGCACACAGTGTGTAGTTGTTAACGGATCCCAGTCATCAAGCATATCTGTCTCATCTGGAGTGCCCCAAGGATCCGTACTAGGCCCCCTACTGTTTCTTGCATACATAAATGATCTTCCCTCCCAGATAAACTCTCGGATCCGGTTATTTGCAGATGACACTGCCATATACCTTGCAATCACTCAAGAAAAACAATCACAAACACTACAGACAGACTTATGCACTCTTGAACAGTGGGAAAAACAGTGGGACATGGAGTTTAACCCGTCAAAATGTCAAGTTATACACATCACAAGGTTAAAGAAACACATCAACACAACCTATTACTTACATAACACTAAACTTGAGTCTACCTCCTCTGCAAAATACTTAGGCCTCACTATTGCAGAGGACATACAATGGAACACACACATCAACAACATCACCAAAAAAGCAAATCAAACATTAGGGTTTTTAAGGAGAAACATCAAGGTACATTCTGAAGATCTAAAGTCCATGGCCTATAAAACTCTTGTCCGCCCTCAGCTGGAGTACTGCTCAAGTATCTGGTCACCTCATACTGAGACTGCCATAAACCAGATCGAGGCCGTACAGCGCCGGGCAGCACGCTTTGCAAAACACGACTACAGACGGACCAGTAGTGTCACTGAGATGCTCCAGTTCCTACAGTAGAGAAGACTAGACCAAAGACGTATCGACAGTCGACTCTCACTATGTTACAAGATCACAAATGACCTGGTAGCTATCCCTCTAGAAGACTACATGACACTGACGAACAGACAATCCCGACATTCACACTCGCTTGCTTTCAAATTAATTGACGCAACCGCTGACTACTACAAATTCTCCTTTTTCCCCAGAACAGTCTTCCACTGGAATTCATTAGCTCCTGACATCCCTATATTACCCAATATAGAACAGTTCAATTCTGCAGTCAGCAGAATTGAACATATCTCACCATAAATTCAATGTTTGTTTTTATTATTAAAGCTAACATCCAAAAACTTCAATGTTTTTCTTAAATTTCTTTTATTTATATTTTTAAAATACTAACAGTCTTTGTCGGTATGACGACGCATGCCTAAGTCCCCAGCAGGGGTTTGGCATTAAAGGAAGATAGATAGATAGTGGCTACTGACCGGAATAGGGTATAACAAAGGCATTGGCTACCGAACCGAGAAGGGTATAACAGTGGCAGTGGCTACTGACCCGAGAACTGTATAACAGAGGCAGTGTCTACTGACCCGAGAAGGATAAAACAGAGGCAGTGGCTACTGACCAGAGAATTGTATAATAGAGGCGGTGGCTACTGACCCGAGAAGGGTATAAGGTAGTGACAACTGGCAGAGATAGGTATAACAGAGGCAATGGCTACTGACCCGTGAAGGGAATAACAAAGGCAATGGCTACTGACTCGAGAAGTGTATAACAGAGGCAGTGGCTACTGACCCGAGAAGGGTATAACAGAGGCAGTGACTACTGACCCGAGAATGGAATAATAGAGGCAGTAGCAAGCTATTGACACAAGAAGGGTATAACAGAGGCAGTGGCTACTAACCCGAGACGGGTTTAACAGAGGCAGTGGCTACTAACCCGAGAAGGGTATTACAGAAGCAGTGGCAACTGACCTGAGAAGGAAAAAAACAGAGGCAGTGGCTACTGTCCCGAGAAGGATATAACAGAAGCAGTGGCTACTGACACGAGAAGGGTATAACAGAGGCAGTCGCTACTGACTCCAGAAGGGTATAAGAGAGGCAGTGGCTACTGATCCGAGAAGGGTATAACAGAGGCAGTGGCTACTAAACCGAGAAGGGTAAACAGAGGCAGTGTCTACCAAGTAGAAAAATGTAAAACAGAATCAGTGGCTACTGACCGGAGAAGGGTATAACAGAGGTAGTGTTTACTGACCCGAGAAGGGTAAAACAGAGGCAGTGGCTACTGACCAGAGAAGTGTATAATAGAGGCGGTGGCTACTGACCCGATCAGGGATTAAGGCAGTGACTACTCACCGAGATAGGAATAACAGAGGCAATGGCTACTGACCCGTGAATGTATAACAGTGGCAATGGCTACTGACCCGAAAAGGGTTTAACAGAGGCAGTGGCTACTGATTCGAGGAGGGTATCAGAAAGGCAGTGGCTACTGATCCGAGAAGGGTATAACAGAGGCAGTGAATACTGATTCGAGGAGGGTATAACAGAGGCAGTGGATACTGACCCGTGAAGGGTTCAACAGAGGCAGTGTCTACTGACCAAAGAAGGGTATAACAGAGGCAGTGACTACTGACTCGAGAAGGGTATTGCAGAGGCAGTGGCTACTGACCCGAGCAGGGTATAGCAGACGCAGTCACTACTGCCCGAGAAGGGTATAACAGAGACAGTAGCTACTGACCCGAAAAGGGTATAACCAAGGCAGTGGTTACTGACCCTAGAACGGTATAACAGAGGCTGTGGATACTGATTCGAGGAGGGTATAACAGAGGCACTGGAAACTGATTCGAGGAGAGTATAAGAAATGCAGTGGCTATTGACTCGAGAAGGGTATAATAGAGGCAGTGACTTCTGACCAGAAAAGGGTATAACAGATGCAGTGGCTACTGACCCGAGAAGGGTATAACAGAGGCAGTGACTACTGACCCGAGAAGGGTATTGCAGAGGCAGTGGCTACTGACCCGAGAAGGGTAGAGCAGAGGCAGTAGCTTCTTCCCGATAAGGGTATAACAGAGACATTAGCTACTGACCCGAGAAGGGTATAACCGACGCAGTGACGACTGAGCCTAGAACGGTATAACAGAGGGAGTGGCTACTGACCCGAGATGGGTACAACAGAGGCAGTTTCTACTGACCGGAGATGGTTATGAGAGAGGCAGTGGCTACTGACCTGAGAAGGGTATAACGGAGGTAGTGGCTACTGACAGGAGAACGATATAACTGAGGCAGTGCCTACTGAACCGAGAAGGGTATAACAGAGGCAGTGGCTACTGACCCGAGAAAGGTATGACAGAGGCAGTGGCTACTGACCGGAGAAGGGTAAACAGAGGCAGTGGCTACTGACCCGAGACGGGTATAAAAAGG
Organism: Cyrtodaria siliqua; assembly: GCA_037043455.1. NCBI lineage: Eukaryota > Metazoa > Mollusca > Bivalvia > Adapedonta > Hiatellidae > Cyrtodaria > Cyrtodaria siliqua. Next base: position 85,087 of record JAWPHD010002863.1, on the reverse strand, counting down.
GCAGTGGCTACTCAGCCGAGAACTGTATAACAGAGGCAGTGACTACTTGCCCGAGAAGGTTATAACAGAGGCAGTGGGTACTGGCCCGAGAAGGGTATAACAGAAGCAGCGGCTACTGACCCGAGAACTGTATAGCAGAGGCAGTGGCTACTAACTCGAGAAGGGTATAACAGAGGCTGGCTACTGATCCGAGAAGTATATAACAGAGGCAGTGGCTACTGAACCGAGAAGGGTAAAACAGAGGCTGTGTCTACTAAACAGTCAAGTGTAAAACAGAGGCAGTGGCTGCTGACCCGAGAAGGGTGAAACAGAGGCAGTGGCTACTGACGACCCGAGAAGGGTATAACAGAGGCAGTGACTACTGACCCGAGAAGGGTAAAACAGAGGCAGTGGCTACTGACCAGAGAAGTGTATAATAGGGGCGGTGGCTACTGACCCGAGAATGGATTAAGGTAGTGACTACTGACCGAGATAGGTATAACAGAGGCAATGGCTACTGACCGAGAAGGGTAGAACAGAGGCTGTGTCTACTAAACAGTAAAGTGTAAAACAGAGGCAGTGGCTGCTGACCCGAGAAGGGTAAAACAGAGGCAGTGGCTACTGACCCGAGAAGGGTATAGCAGAGGCAGTCACTACTGCCCGAGAAGGGTATAACAGAGACAGTAGCTACTGACCCGAGAAGGATATAACCGAGGCAGTGGCTTCTGACCCTAGAGCGGTATAACAGAGGCAGTGGCTACTGATTCGAGGAGGGTATAACAGGGGCAGTGACTACTGACTCGAGAAGGGTATAACAGAGATAGTGGCTACTGATCCGAGAAGGGTATAACAGAGGCTGTGGCTACTAAACCGAGAAGGGTAATACAGAGGCAGTGGCTACTGACCAGAGAAGTGTATAATAGAGGTAGTCTCTACTGACCCGAGAAGGGTAAAACAGAGGCAGTGGCTACTGACCAGAGAAGTGTATAACAGAGGTAGTCTCTACTGACTCGAGAAGGGTAAACAGGCAGTGGCTACTGACCAGGAAAGTGTATAATAGAGGCGGTGGCTACTGACCCGATAAGGGATTAAGGTAGTGACTACTGACCGAGATAGGTATAACAGAGGCAATGGCTACTGGCCCGTGAAGGTATAACAAAGGCAATGGCTACTTACCCGAGAAATGTGTAACAGAGGCAGTGGCTACTGATTCGAGGAGGGTATAAGAATGGCAGTGGCTACTGACTCGAGAAGGGTATAACAGAGGCAGTGGATACTGATTCGAGGAGGGTATAACAGAGGCAGTGGATACTGACCCGTGAAGGGTTCAATAGAGGTACAGGCTACTGCCCGCAGAAGGGTTTAACAGAGGCAGTGACTACTGACTCGAGAAGGTTATTGCAGAGGCAGTGGCTACTGACCCGAGCAGGGTATAGCAGAGGCAGTCACTACTGCCCGAGAAGGGTATAACAGAGACAGTAGCTACTGACCCGAGAAGGGTATAACCGAGGCAGTGGCTACTGACCCTAGAACGGAATAACAGAGGCAGTGGCTACTGATTCGAAGAGGGTATAACAGAGGCAGTGGATACTGATTCGAGGAGGGTATAAGAAAGGCAGTGGCTACTGACCCGAAAAGGGTATAATAGAGGCAGTGAGTACTGACCAGAAAAGGATATAACAGATGCAGTCGCTACTGACCCGAGAAGGGTATTACAGAGGCATTGACTACTGACCCGAGAAGGGTATTGCAGAAGCAGTAGCTACTGACCCGAGAAGGGTAGAGCAGAGACAGTAGCTACTGCCCGAGCAGGGTATAACTGATACATTAGCTACTGACCCAAGAAGGGTACATGTGTATAACCGAGGCAGTGGCGAATGACCCTAGAACGGTATAACAGAGGCAGTGGCTACTGACCCGAGATGGGTACAACAGAGGCTGTGGCTACTGACCGGAGATTGTTATGGGAGAGGCAGTGGCTACTGACCTGAGAAGGGTATAACAGAGGCAGTGGCTACTGACCCGAGAACGGTATGACTGAGGCAGTGCCTACTTAACCGAGAAGGGTATAACAGAGGCTCTGGCTACTGACCCGAGAAAGGTATGACAGAGGCAGTGACTAGTGACATGAGAAGGGTATAACAGAGGCAGTGGCTACTGACCCGAGACGGGTATGAAAGGGGCAGTGTCTACTGACCCGAGAACTGTATAATAAAGGCAGTGACCACTGGCCCGAGAAGGTTATAACAGAGGCAGTGGCTACTGGCCCGAGAAGGGTATAACAGAGGCAGTGACTACTGTCCAGATAATAGAATAATAGCGGCAGTAGCTAGCAATTGACACAAGAAGGGTATAACAGAGGCAGTGGCTACTAACCCGAGACGGGTTTAACAGAGGCAGTGGCTACTAACCCAAGAAGGGTATATCAGAAACAGTGGCTACTCACCCGAGAAGGATAAAACAGAGGCAATGGCTACTGACCCGAGAAGGATATAACAGAAGCAGTGGCTACTGACCAGAGAAGGGTCAACAGAGGCAGTGGCTACTGACCGCAGAAGGGTTTAACAGAGGCATTGACTACTGACTCGAGAAGGGTATTGCAGAGGCATTGACTACTGTCCCGAGCAGGGTATAGCAGAGGCAGTCACTACTGCGAGAAGTGTATAACAGAGAAAGTAGCTACTGACCCGAGAAGGGTATAACCGAGGCAGTGGCTACTGACCCTAGAACGGTACAACAGAGGCTATGGATACTGATTCGAGGAGGGGTATAACAGAGGCAGTGGATACTGATTCGAGGAGGGTATAAGAAGTGCAGTGGCTACTGACCCGAGAAGGGTATAATAGAGGCAGTGACTACTGACCAGAAAAGGGTATACCAGATGCTGTGGCTACTGACCCGAGAAGGATATAACAGAGGCATTGACTACTGACTCGAGAAGGGTATTGATGAGGCAGTGGCTACTGACCCGAGAAGGGTAGAGCAGGCAGTGACAGTCGCTACTGCCCGAGAAGGGTATAACAGAGATATTAGCTACTGACCCGAGAAGGGTATAACCGAGGCAGTGGCGACTGACCCTAGAACGGTATAACAGTGGCAGTGGCTACTGACCCGAGATGGGTACAACAGAGGCAGTGGCTACTGACCGGAGATGGTTATGAGAGAGGCAGTGGCTACTGACCTGAGAAGGGTATAACAGAGGCAGTGGCTACTGACCCGAGAACGTTATAACTGAAGCAGTGCCTACTGAACCGAGAAGGGTATAACAGAGGCAGTGGCTACTTACCCGAGAAAGGTATGACAGAGGCAGTGGTAACTGACCGGAGAAGGGTATAACAGAGGCAGTGGCTACTGACCCGAGACGGGTATCAAAGGGGCAGTGTCTACTGACCCGAGAACTGTATAACAGAGGCAGTGGGTACTAGCCCGAGAAGGGTTTAACAGAGGCAGTGACTACTGGCCCGAGAAGGGTATAACAGAGGCAGTGGCTACTGGCCTGAGAAATATATAACATAGGCAGTGACTACTGGCCCGAGATTGGTATAACAGAGGCAGTGACTACTGACCCGAGAAGGGTATAACAGAGGCAATGGCTACTGACCCGAGAAGGGTATAGCGGCGGCAGTTACTACAGCCCTAGAAGGGTATAACACAGAGAGTGGCTACTGACCCGAGAAGGGTATAACAGAGGCAGTGGCTACTGACCCGAGAACGGTATAACAGAGGCAGTGATTACTGACCGGAGAAGGTTATGAGAGTGGCAGTGGCTACTGACCCGAAAAGGATATAACAGAGGCAGTGGCTACTGACCGAGAAAGGTATAAAAGAGGCAGTGGCTACTGACCCGAAAACGGTATAACAGAGGCCGTGGATACTGACCGGATAAAGGTATGACAGAGGCAGTGGCTACTGACCGGAAAAGGTTATGAGAGAGGCAGTGGCTACTGACCCGAGAAGGGTATAACAGAGGCAGTGGCTACTGACCAGAGAATAGTATAGCAGAGGCAGTCGCTCCTGCCCGAGAAGTGTATAACACAGACAGTGGCTACTGACCCGAGAAGGGTATAACATCGGCAGTGGCTACTGACCCGAAAACGGTATAACAGAGACAGTGGCTACTGACCCGACAAGGGTATGACAGAGGCAGTGGCTACTAACCGGAGAAGGTTATGAGAGAGGCAGTGGCTACTGACCCGAGAAGGGTATAACAGAGGCAGTGGCTACTGACCCGAGAAGGGTATAACGGATGCAGTGGCTACTGACTGCTACTGACCCGAAAAGGGTATATCATAGGCCGTAGCTACTGACCCGAGAAGGGTATAACAGAGGCTGTGGCTACTGTCCCGAGAACGGTATAACAGAGGCAGTTGCTACTGACCCGAGAAGCGTATATTAGTGGCAGTAGATACTGACCCGAGAAAGGTATGACAGAGGGAGTGGCTACTGACCGGAGAAGGTTGTGAGAGAAGCAGTGGCTACTGACCCGAGAATGGTATAACAGAGGCAGTGACTACTGAACCGAGAAGGGTATAACAGAGGCAGTGGCTACTGACCCGAGAAGGGTATGGCAGAGGCAGTGGCTACTGACCCGAGAACTGTAGAACAGAGGCAGTGACTACTGACCAGAATAGTTTATAACAGTTGCAGTGGCTACTGGCCCGAGAAGAGTATAACAGAGGCAGTGGCTACTGTCCAGAGAACGGTATAACAGAGGCAGTGGCTACTGACCCGAGAAGGGTATAACAGAGGCATTGGCTACTGACCCGAGAACTGTAGAACAGAGGCAGTGACTACTGGCCCGAGATGGGTATAACAGAGGCAGTGGCTACTGACCCGAGACGGGTATAACAGTGGCAGTGGCTACTGACCCGAGAAGGGTATAATAGAGGCAGTGACTACTGACCCGAGACGGGTATAACAGTGGCAGTGGCTACTGACCCGAGAAGGGTATAACAGAGGCAGTGGCTACTGACCCGAGAATTGTAAAACATAGGCAGTGACTACTGGTCCGAGAAGGGTATAACAGAGGCCGTGACTACTGGCCCGAGAAATGTATGACGGAGGCAGTGGCTACTGAACCGAAAAGGTTACGACAGAGGCAGTGGGTACTGATCCGAGAAGTGTATGACAGTGGCAGCGGCTAGTGACCCGAGAAGGGTATAGTGGGGCAGATTGGTGAAAAAATTGTGCATTCTTTGATAAAAGCACCAAACTTTGCACATAGCTAGACAATACCATACTGAACAAATTTGGCTATGGACCCACGCCAGATTTTTCAAAATGGCCGCCATTTCAAAATGGCCGCCAAATATGTAATAAATAATCAGTTGAACCTATATATATCAGGTTTTAACAACATATATTATGGCAATCGCAACAAATTCCGCAAAATGATAGACAAAGGGTCCTGAAATACAATCTGGGTATATTTTAAGTTCAAAATGGCTACCGTTTTCAAAATGGCCACCAAAACGTGTTGAAAATAGTAAAAAGTATAATTCGTTTAATAATTGTTTGTAAGAAAGTAATTAATATGTTGAATTTGTTCACTCAGTTTTCTTGGCATAGTATTTGTTTGTTAATATTGCAATAAAGATCGAGTTATTTACAGGCACCCTGTGTTAAGGGATTTACAAGTTTAAATTTCACTTCGGATTTACTCTACATTTTCTCCAGCCTTTGGGATTTTTGAAAAGTACTAAACTAATTTTCTAATCAGAAACTGTCGGTTCATTATAAAATATATTTATAAAACCCTAAAATACATTGACTTGGTAAACCTTATTTACAAGACAAAACAAGTAAACACATATGGATTAAAAAATCGAACAGGAAAAGAGGGCATTCAAAGACGACAGTCAACCACAAACACACACAGAAACACAGAACAACATTACAAAAGAATACAACATTACAAATAAATAAAAAGTCAAATACGACATCACAAACACAAAAAGAGGGTTAAACTCGAAGACATTTTATGCTAACGGATTAACTGCGTCTAAACTATGTAGTTGCCGAGCAGAAATGAAATTGGCCTGAAAGCCAATGTGAAGATCATAATGGCATTTTGCGTTGAAACCTTCGTATTTAAAATGGAGGCACTTAAAACAATCTGAGACTTGTTTGAAGACTATAGATGGACCAGTGCCCTTGTGGCAATTATGACATTGCAGATAAACACATGCATCAGGGAATGTTCATCACTTATGGTAAACCGGGCTTACAGTTACTTGAAGTGTGAGCAAGGCAAGCCTTAGACCATTGAATATTGTTTATGAAAACAAAAAAAGAATATTGCACATGACGATCATAAAGAAAAACCACAAGTTCGCAATTGCAGTACTGTTCAGTTACACTTTAAATCTTCAAATAAGTCATCTCTGTGTGTGAGATAAACTTCATTGGTGTTGTCTCATCAATACCCAATAAACTAGCTCACAAGCGGAAATATAAGACATTGCAGCTTCCACACTGGATGATCTCTGAAACAGATATGGTCTGAGTTATCTGTTAATTTCAGTTATTGCAATAATTCATCAGGTGCTGCCTATGAAAGGACTCTGATCTTTTCCATCATGAACAAGTTAAAAATGTTCGTGTTCAAACGACATCACAAACACAAACGAGTTGACAAAAGGGCTACCGTCTTGGAACGGTCAGTGGCAAAGTAGGCCACTGAGGGTTTAAACCGGTTCTAAGGTGCACCAAACCTCACACTTACCCTACTGTCATCCCATTAAAACAGGACAGTGTGACTACAGAAATCCTCGCCATGATCAAATCTCTAACCAACAAGGCAGCATCAATAGGCAATATAAGTCAAACACAAATATGCTCGTGTAAATATAATACAAAAAAAACACAGTAGCCTAGAAAGCCACAATGAAGGTACTCAGTGACTTGGCAGAAGCCAGAGCAACAAGAGAATAAACCATTAAGGGCACGACAAGAAAGATCATAGACAAACGTCAAACGCCACCGTCCCAATGGGCTTTAGTAAGGCGTCATCATAGGGTCCACAGCCTGTCCGGTCATCGTACAATTAAAGAGGAAAGCATGGTGGCGAACTGTAAAAGGGTCCACCACCAAGCATGCAGTACGTTGCAAAATGATAGGGTCATAACCTCTTTTGATAAACGTTTTAACAAAGATAGTATGAAAGTGATCATGTCCAAGTCTGTCTTTAAATAGATAAACCAGAACATGCTTCCTTTCTCAGTGGTCACCTATAACAGATGCTATAACTTGCTTTCTCTTCTCGCATATATGTACTGAGGGGACAAAGTTTAGCAAGTTTTTGTTGCACCCTGGAAATAATACATTTTTGGTTGTAAAATCAAGAAACTACTGCCATAGACACACTGTTTTATGAAACACACGTCAATAACAGTCGAACAACTTAATGACGTAACGAATAAATAAAGGTAGGGGTCAAGCCCGTAAGTCCGAAAATGTCAGTACATCTTGTATACAGTATTATTTCATCTATAAAACTTGCTAAACTTTTTCCGTCAGCATATGTATTATATTAGGTTTCGATTAACGGCAGATTAGGGTGTCTCACCAGCCTTTTCTAACTTTGGAAAACTTTTTTGGATTTTAATAAGACTACACGAGCTGCCTTAAAATGCATTTTAATGCTTGCAAAACATTAGTAAGTATGATTATCAAGTTCTTTTACACATTGTTGAATGTCACTTGCAGAAGGTTTAGTAGGTGACGGCCATCATGCAAGACAAAATCAGAGCGCTGGTTAACTGGCATAGCAATCGGTTGGGATAGAAGAGAAACTAAAATCACGTTCAATAAAACAGAGATGAAGATGTGCCTTGTATCAGACAACGAGAATCTGAGACTGATCTCGATCATTTCATTAAGATGATACGATACAATGCGTGTGTTGCCAAACAATACTTCATTAAACTTAAGCTATATACAGTAGACACAGACGTTGTAGTACATGTTATAGCAATGGTACAGTAAATACAGTTAGATGAGCTATGGGTTAGTTTTAGGAGCTAGGAATCACTTTAGGTTCTTGGTTGCATACTGTATTGGCTTTTCATTAGTTCATATAAACCAAGATGAACAGCTGCTTTTCACACTTACTAGATATAATGAAATATCTTCATTTGCTGAAGAAGGTAAAACCTGTGCATGGAAAATCTGGAAATATTATATTGAGGTTGCACAAGTTTTCCAATTCCAAAAGTTGTGCTTGTTGGAAAATGTATGACAAGAGGAAGTGCATGTTCGGCACGAGGATGGGCATGTTGATGTCGCAAAGAATTGTTGACATTCAATGGTTCCAAGAAACAACAAGTCCATGTCACCAATTGATGTAGCTCTTTTCAAGCACACCTGCCGAGTTGTTTAACAGGTTGTTATTGGACATTGTTGGAGACATGGCCTTTAGGTCCACCTGTGAAATGCCTACATCCGGTGACTGCGGTTGGAAGAAGATTTGTTGAAGCCATTCTTGATAACACTACCACAGGCATCAGCGTTTGCAAGGGACTCATTAAATGTAGATGTCAAAGAGGCAAGTGTGTTGCAAACGAAGTATTAAAGCAGGAATGATGTATACAGTCGTTTAAAAATGGGACATTAGGTACTGTGACTGTGATTAAGAAAAAATGTACCATTCAGATCATAGATAGTAAGATTAGATTAAATGTAATGTTTTGTTTTTTGCTAGTGTCTTGTTAATATTGATTATTAAATCAACAAATGTAATTTAAGGTCGTAATTAAATCTAATTCCGATCAATCGGAGATGATTGATTGAATTGGATTTTATAGTCGCACCAACAGCTAAGGTCATATGGCGACTTTCCAGCTTCCATTGGTGGAGGAAGACCCCAGGTGCCCCTAAGGGCAATTTTCGTGCACGGGCGGGCACCTGGGTAGAACCACCGACGTTCCGCAAACCAGCTGGATAGCTTCCTCACATAAAGATTCCTAGGCCCCTGAGGGATCGAACCTACAGCGGTGAGGGGCAAGTGATTTCAAGTCAGAGACGTTAAGCACTCGGCCACGGACGCCCCCAATCGGAGATGAAAAATAGTGTTTAAGTATCCTTTTATTTTTCCTATATTTTTTCTCCAAGCGTTTGGAAGACTCGGCAAGTTTGATTTTTTGTTATAACCTGCGGCGTCCCCTTAATTTTGCTACTGTATTAAAATGTTTTAAAATCAGTTTTAATAATTATGTAAATAGTTCAAAACAAATTAGTTTTACATTGGGGAATATATTGCACCAATAATATATTAAAACTTGTAATAGGATAACTACGAACAATTAAAACATGCTGCATTGCATTTAAGGATATAGTTTTAAAGTCAAATTGATATTGTAATAATCAATTTGGATGCTAGATAAATAATTCAAGATTGTTTTGTATACCTTTAATAGTGTTTTACCAAGTCATTGGATGTATACTTACGAGTTATTATAAACAAAAAGCCGCTAATAAAGATGAGACTGAAACTTAAACACACTTCAGAAATGCTTAAGGCTAAAGACAACTAAGACAAAACTAGTGTCAGAGTTGGCATAGTATGTATACATGTGTAAAACCCCTAACTCCTGAAGTATAGGGGTGTATCTAACAACTATTTATTGAAGTATAGATATACACATAAATATATCAAGACAACACCTTTGTAAAACACACCAACATTTTAATTGCTTTCTAAAAATAAAGAAAAAAAAGAGTTTTTTGGCGGCCATTTTGAAAATGGCGACCATTTTGAAGAAAAAATGACAAAATTATATTGCATATTTTATTGTCTATCAATGTACTGAATTAAGTGTATTTATAACAACAAGTTTTGATGAAACCAATTAATTATGGGCTTCATTAATTCTTTATGGAATATTTGGCGGCCATTTTGAAAATGGCGGCCATTTTTCAAAATCTGAGGTGGGTCCATAGCCAAAAATGTTTAGTAGAGTATTGTCTAGCTATGTGTCAAGTTTGGTGCTTTTATCACAAAATGCTCAATTTTACCAATATATGTCACCAATCTGCCCCAAAAGTATAACAGAGACAGTGGCTACTGACGAAGCAAGAAGCCTATGAACTATGGTACGGTCACATGACTCTTTTACTTTTGAAAAAAAGAACGCGTCAATGACACACATGAACTATTGCATGCTAAATGTACTATTGCATGGTTACGGACTGATTATTACACGGTAGGCATATTTCCCATCAAAATGGTCAAAACAATTTAATCACACGTGACTGCTTCTAGGACAATGAAAAGGCTTTTTTTTTAGGATAATTATATAATAAAGTTAACAATTATATGTGTCGCCTTTTTAATATAAATATTTTAACTGTTCGTTTGGTAAATAGTAGCCTAAATTTGTTAAACAGCTTATTCTTTATTTGAAGTTTATTTCTGTTTTAACCTGTTTGAACAAAGCTCACTAACGCATCATCGCCGGTGTTGGAATGATGCCTATACTACGAGGGCGATGGTACCTGTCAGGTGATAGCATGGCAATGATTCGATAGCGTCGATACGATCAAGAATTGATATCACAATCGTTATCGTGCAATCGCCATCGGCCCATCGCAACTGTAACATTGTCATCGTTTGATCGTGTTATCGCATCGCATCATCGCAATCATGTAAACAATGGCTATTATACGCCTATAATTACATTGACCCTAACCGAATTCCTCAGATTTCATATCAACCTTCGATGTTGTTGATCAGAATAAAGTAAGAAAATAAACATATTTTCAAGGAGTTTTTTTACACTTTGAAACCAAAACAAAATGTATTTGACGCATATATTCTTAAGTCACACTTCTTGAAAGTAAGACACGAAGGCCTAGATTTTACCTAGTGTTAAAACTTGAACTATTTCTTTCGGTGCATGAGTCTATTTGTATTTTGTTTACGCTGTAATATAAATATTGATAAATACACCATGTCAAGGATCATGAAACATCCAATAAAGAAAACATAGTGGAAATCCCAAGATACTTAACCAAACCGTAAAAACGGCAATCGTAAAGACGGATATAGTTTCAATTTACGAAACGACACGTATCACTCTATAATATCGCATCTTGTTCCTTCAGCACCTTTTGGTTCCCGGCAAAGAATGGGGCCACTGCAGATCCCGTTATAGGGGTAGGCAGATGGGTACCCTCCTCCCCCACCCCCAAAATTCATGTTTATTTTATCATTGTTTGTTTAAGCTCATTAAAGGTCTTCATCATGATCCCTGCATTGTTTCAGGTGCCATCTCGCTCAAATCACTAGCGCAGTGGCAAAAAAACAATATACGTGGCTCCAGCGTAAATGGAGTGTCTACAATAGAATTTGCAGCAACTCTGCAGTTCTGCAGGTGAGAAGGTTCCAGGCCCATTTTCCATATTTTATCTCGATGTAAATGGAGGATGAGCCTGGCATGTTCATTCCTGTTAGGCGCCATATAACCTTTCGTGTGTTGGTGCGCCTTAAAACCCAATTCAATTCAATTATTGTCTCTTCAAAGTAAAATACCGCTTACACTGGGGCTTTAAGGTGCGATTTGTGTTGAAATACCTCTCAAAAACATCATCCAATACAACTCATTATTGTATTGCTCGTGTTCCATGCTTTCAATAAATCATCTTTACGGTATATATACTGAACCAAACAGCTAACGCACTAGTAGACAATACCATTAATATCTCAATAATAACAATTCGATAAATCAAAACAAATTTCATTCTGAACGAGACAAATAGCTTGTCAATAACGACTGTAAATTTAAAAAAAATCATTCAAATCACATGTCTCCAACGGTACCAGTCGGCATACATTAAAGGTATTGCCTACGTTTACGTTAGCTGTTTGGTTCAGTATATATTGAGATTCACATCAAAATTCGTTTGGTGCTGAGTGGCTGCTGTAAAAGGTACCCCGTCTACAAATGAGGGCCAGAGGGAGTGAACTGTAGCAAGCACGTTTCACTACTCTCATGAACAGTCTCAATTAAACCGAAACTGCAATATTTGTAATATGTATCGTGTTCGGCTATTTCCAAATGTCTCCTTTCATACTCTCTTTTGTAGAACCTGGTTCAAACCATTATCGGCCTTTTTTCCACTTACACTTCCCAGTGGGGCTGTTATAATCAACCCGTTTGCGTTTGTTGTGTTGCATACGTTGATTCTATTATCCTTGTAATTGTCGTTTTTGCTGAACGCGAGTTTTTGGTTGAACGTGTTCTGTGAATGCTACATTTCCTGTTCGACTATAAACCTACGTCTGGGAGTTAGTAAAGCCATGTCATACATGTCATACATAACTAGTGTAAGAAATAAGCAAATGAGGACCCATCACTATTATCCTACTCACTGTATTCCTACAACTTGTTTACAAGAAAACAACAGCAATGGCATTTAAAATGGGAAACTATGTAAACATGTAAATATATATGTATGTAGAGGGTAAATGTAGTGGAAATTAGAAGCGTCATTGAAAGAGTTCAAAGAAGATTTATTTTTACAATAGTTTTCATTGTGAAAGTATGTAATTGTTACACAGAAACTTATTTAGAAAATGAAAATAATAAAGAAAATTTGGACTAATATTTCGAATCAAATCGCTGCTTTGTCAGGATATACAGGATCTACTCTGAGAAAAGACCCAGGGCTATTCTATGCCATATTATCCCTTATTCCGCATAGCATCAGCATCGCTGTGATAAAGGTATCAAAATGGCAGAACAGCAGAGTGAACTATTTCATTCTGGCACCAGAATGGACAGAACCGAAGAATGATCAGAACAGAAGTTCAATTTTTCATGTAAACAACAGACGAAACTGATGTTAAATCACTCTGGTGTGTTACACAGGAAATTGCATCTTTTGATTATTACCTTTTGTTATTATAATTAGTTCAAGCTCAAGGAAGCAAGTTAAACAGTGTTTTTTTTAACGATTCATATCAATTTTGTTATTTCAGTAACAAGTATTTATGTTTTCTATTTCACAATAGATTATGAAAAAAAATGTATTAAAACATAATTTATTTTTTGCATCTTTTTTTTTTTAGTTTACAAATAGATCTGCACCCTGTTTATATGTAGTTATACCAATTTAATATGGTATCATCAAGATTAAAGGCAATTATTTGACAGAAATGTAAATATAAATAATACTAATAATGTACATTGTTATTCATGTGAGCCAGACGGGATCTTTTTAACCATATTTTGTAATGAATCAATAGTTTAAAGATAACTTATTGTAGCAATAAAGCATTGTCATGCATCCAACACTATTTAGTTATAAAGAAGTATGGCAAGAGAAATTTATACAAGAAATATTGCAGTCTCGGTTTGATTAAGACTGTTCATGAACGGTAGTGGTAAGTGCTTGCTACCGTTCACGCCCTCTAGCACCGAGTTGAGCAGAACTCAATATTTAAAATGTCTATAGCACAAAAATGTCAACCATTCTGAATATGGTATGCATATGACGGTGAACATGGAACCTTCAATGACGAATTACACACAATTTCATGGCCAGCGGCGTATGGTCTCAGTTTCTAACAAAACGTTTTTCCCTAAACGAGAAAAAATGGGCAAAATAATAAAATGGATTTTAGCTGAGAGCAGCGGTTATGAAGCCTGCATATCAAAGGAAAAGTCAAAATACTAAAATAAAAAGCAGGCAACATATCCTAAGGGTGATTAAACAATACTCAGACCCTTTAAAGGCTGGAGTAGTGGAACCACCTGTTCGAAATTCAAGTACAAAACGAAGGTATTTAAGAATGGACCACCGATATATGTAAATAGAACAACTTTATACATCGCATGTACTAAACTTTATAGTTACTGTTTTGTTGCAGCAGGCTGAAAAAGGTCAATCTTTATTAATTTGCTTATTAAATGTCAGACTTCATACCAGTATACAGTAATTTAAACAGAATACAAAATATTGAGCTAAGACAATCAGTTGCGTTGATTTGAGTCTGTCTTCTAAATAGTCTGACTCCACCTGACTCCACCGGACTCCACCTGACTCCACCTGACTACAACGGACTCCACCTGACTCCACCTGAACATGTATAAATGCTGTTTTAGGTTTCATTAAATTATTGTAACTAGCTCAATATCTCCACGTAGAATTATTCTGAGATATGCATGCGTTTGTAAGGTATTTTTCTAGTTCCAGTCACTATCTGATCAGTTATATTTCATCTGTATCTTCCTCCAACACTCCCACCGTCATCCTGCTCACTAGTAAACTAAAAATAAATATACTTTCTGTAAAACACACACACACACACACACACACACACACACACACAAAAGCAACCACACCAAAGAGAAGACAACACACTGAAGTCATAATCACTATCACTCTATAAAATTCATTTTCTCTGTTTTGTTCTTTTCCCCCTTCTTTCTATCTTCGCACTAGATTTCCTGTTAGTATGTTACGATATTTTCCCAATTAAAACGTGTGTTGTTCTTTTATTAAACTATACATTTCAAATAAAGGTAAGTGTGTTTTATCCCTTACAATCCATTAATATACTCAATAAGTATTTAAAACTATTGTTTTAAATTTTCGGTACTTTCGTTTTCAATGCCGGCAAAACAGAAAATACAACAGTAGTATTCGTCGTTAAAATATGCTCATTTCATCTACACGTTTCTCTTCATGGCAAGTACTTCAGACAGCACATTCAATTCTAGTTATAAAGATAAGCGTTGACGGGTGCAATAATCGGGCCCGTTTCTTAAAGGTCAAGGTCACACTTCGAGATCAAAGGTCATATTAGCAAAACTGTGTCTCAGTCATAACTCTTAAGCTACTGAAGGGATTTTTATAAAATTGCACAGACATGCTCAGTATGATGAGAAGATGAAGTGTCAAGAATACGAATCAGTTCTGGACCACAGATGTCAACGTCTTACTTAGAAGGGAAAGTCAAAATTGTGACTCAGCCATCTTTTGGAAAGTACGGAAGAGGTTATTTATCAGCAGAATGAAATTTCTTTCATTTTTCATTCTGCAAGCAGAACAGCAGAAAGAAAAGATGTCGTAGACCCGCTGCTTTTATGCGGAAATTGTCCGTGGAATTGATAGAATGATATTTTGTTCTGATCATTAAAGTGCTTCTGTTCAGCTAGACATCAGCAGAACGAGACGTTACATCCGACACAATAGGGTTGGTGTTCCGCATTTTCTGAAGACATTTACATGCGTGTTTTTTTGTGCGGAAAAGATGCATCTCATTAAAATATACATTTTTTGTTTTAATGTCATCTGTTGTTTGCGCTATTATTAGCAGAATGATTTTCTTTTTCCATTTTGCCAGCAGAACAGCAGAATGAAAAGATGTCTTAGACTCGCTGTCTTTTATGCGGAAATGGTCCGCGGTATTGATAGAAACATATTTTGTTGTTATCATTCATATCTAAAACTGCTTCTATTCAGTTGGAGATCGACAGAATGATATTTTAAGTTCCACAGTCCAGGGTTGGTGTTCCGCAATTTCTGAACATCTTTATGGAACGCCAAACACGACTTTGATGGTCGATTTTCATTATGTTGTGGTCACTTTCCATTATGATGTGGTTACTTTACATTATGACGTGGACACTTTCTTTTATGATGTGGTCGCTTTTCATTATGATGTTGTCACTTTCCTTTATGATGTGGTTACTTTGTATTATGATGTGATCGCTTTTCATTATGATGTGGTCACATTATGATGTGGTCGCTTTTCATTATGATGTCGTTATTTTGCATTATGATGTGGTCGCTTTTAATTATGATGTGGTCAATTTGCATTATGATGTGGTCACTTTTCATTATGATGTGGTCACTTTCCATTATGATGTGGTCGCTTTTCATTATGATGTGGTCAGGTCGCTTTCCATTATGATGTTGTTACTTTTCATTATGATGTGGTCGCTTTTCATTATGATGTGGTCACTTTTCATTATAATGTGGTCGCTTTCCATTATGATGTTGTTACTTTTCATTATGATGTGGTCGCTTTTCATTATGATGTTGTCACTTTTCTTTATGATGTGGTTACTTTGTATTATGATGTGATCGCTTTTCATTATGATGTGGTCACATTATGATGTGGTCGCTTTTCATTATGATGTGGTCGCTTTTAATTATGATGTGGTCACTTTGCATTATGATGTGGTCGCTTTTCATTATGATGTGGTCACTTTTCATTATGATGTGGTCGCTTTTCATTATGATGTGGTCAGGTCACTTTTCATTATGATGTGGTCGCTTTCCATTATGATGGTGTTACTTTTCATTATGATGTGGTCGCTTTTCATTATGATGTGGTCACTTTTCATTATGATGTGGTCGCTTTCCATTATGATGTGGTTACTTTTTATTATGATGTGGTCGGTTTTCATTATGATGTGATCACTTTTCATTATGATGTGGTCGCTTTTCATTATGATGTGGTCACTTTCCATTATGATGTGGTTACTTTGCATTATGATATGGTAGCTTTTCATTATGATGTGGTCAATTTTCAATATAATGTGGTCACTTTGCATTATGATGTGACCTGTGTGATCACGTGGTTTTACTGCAATTAGCGCCATCTATTGACAGGTAGTTGCTTGCAAAATTCAAAATGGCGACAATGATATAAATCCTAAATTATGTTAAAGTATCCGATGAAGTATATTTTCATGCGATTAAATAGTCTAAATATATGCAACACTGACTGTTTACAACTTTTTAAAAACTGTAAAGATGCAATGTTAGTTTGTACACATGTTACAGTCGTAACAGTAACTCGATACTGTTTTATCTATGTAGCCCTGTGATATGCATGGTAGACTGCGAGTGTGTAGTAAGTACATAGCGTGAGTGTCAGTGTTAAAGGGACTGGAGGCGATCTGGAAATGTCTTAATTGTGGAAGTTAGAAGGTGGTGATGGTGTAGTGGTGCGGGGTGGGGTAGTCAGTAAACATAATACCAAATATCAAAGCAAGCACTTCAATACCACAGAAAGAATGCAGACATGGTAACTGAAAAGAAACCAAGAAGAACAGAACAAATATTTGTCTATTTATCTGGGGTGATGGTGGTGGTGGTGCAGGAGTGGGGAAGGTGTGTGGTTTATGGGTCTAATTAAAAAGCAGACAACATATTCATAAGTGGTTAAACAATACCCAGAGCCTATAATCGGCCGGAGTAGTGGAACCACTGAATCGAAAATTAAGTAAGAAAACAAAAATAAATGAAAAAAGTACCACCGATAATTAAATATAAGTATCGGTCTCAATGATCTTCAAAGATCGAATGAATAAAAGTACTGATTGCAAGCTCGGGGCAAGTCTCAATTCGACGCTCCAGTTTTGGGGTTTTGCCTGGCTGGCTAAAGCCGTTTATATTGCATCGATTGAGTTTGGATTCTCAACATATGTAAGTTATACCTTATACCTTCTTTGTGGCTTTTTAGGCTATTGTTTTTTTCGTACTTATATATAAAGGAGCATCTTTGTGTTTCACTTATCCTGCCTATTAATGCTGCCTTGCTGGTTAGAAAATAGTTCATGGCGGGGATTTCTTTATTTACACTGTCCCGTTTTACTAGGTTGACAGTAGGGTAAGTGTGAGGTTTGCTGCACGCTAGAACCTGGTTTAAACCCCCAGCGGCCTTTTTTGCCACTGACCGTTCCAAGGCGGTAGCCCTATTGTCAACCCTTTTGTGTTTGTGATGTCTTATTGGGCCTGTTATTCATCTTTAAATTTGTTCTTTGTTTCTGTGTGTGTTTGTGGCTGACTGTCGTCCTTGAATGCTGCTGATCCTGTTCGATTTTTATATCTATATTTATATATATGTATACCTCGTCGTCAGTAGGTTTAGAAACGGAGTGCATATGTTGTAAAATTTGCATGTTTATGGCGGGATAGGGACTTTAAAGAATAGCTTCGTAATATATATGGGTGATACAATCAATAATTTTATTTGAATGTAAAATTTCGGCCGAACATGTTCTCTTTAAAGCAAAGAAAATATCTGTAATGTTTTGTCTATTCTGAATATTCGCATCATTGTAATTACATATACAATTTATTATATATATATAAAATATATGATAAAGGGAGATAGTTTGAACTCACTACGGCAACTTTCGAAATTGGGATCTCGTAAAAGATTCACCTTCACAAAGCAGAATTATATATAGGGAGAAATATTTGTGAACTACCAAGGCCAGACAACCTTCGGACGAACTACGGCAGGGCGCCTAGCTATGACGAGATACACAGAAATCAAGCGTATGCATTCACTCCATATAAAGGATAGTTGCCTTGGTAGTTCACAAATATTGTGAAAGAAAAGTTCTTAAATTAATTTTACATTTTATAAGTAGATCAGGGTAACGATAATAAAATATTGCAAAGTTTTTCGAAGTTTATGATAACAGTAGCCCTGCTGGAGTAGCATTTTAGTTATACAAATATTACGAATATTAGAGTCCTCAACAAGACTACTAACAAGAAAAACGACTATAAATTTTAAATCATCTCTCTTAACACATTTTACTAACTGTTTTGCCATTTTCAATAGAGAGATTTAAATCAAGAAAAGAAGCGACAGTATCAGAAATGTTAGCTCTGTTGAGAAGAAGACCCTTAGGATGGACCGAGAGGTATCATTAAAGGCTTCAGTTACATCTGCCTGCATATCGGATGAAAGAATCAACATGAAATCTATTGCATAGCAATACAAGAGGTACACAGTTCGTACACATAGTGATACCCACAATTTGTCTATAAACGGTAGTTCCATACCTGACGAAAATACTATCTAATAGGAAAATGAGTGCTTCTTGGCAAGTCCAAATAGTGTGTCAAAATTGGCGTTAGTAAAAACGCTTTAATGTTGTTACAGGCCAAACATGTAGATTGTTTCCTAGCGAAAGGTTTTTGAATGCGAGCAATAAGCTTGTCTTTGATAAAGTGATGTGGTAAGGTTGTATATAGTGTAGAGAAGTCATAAGTACTTATAGATGAAACTTGACTTTTATAGCAAATTTTATCAAGAACGTCTCCTGAAATTGTAATAGACAAAATAAATTAATCCCAGAGTTTTCATAAGCTTTTAGCACAATATTGTAATCTAGTACATAGTATGCAGTTTGTTTTGCTTTTCGTCTACCCGAGCCTTGAAAGTAGTGCACCGAATGATATTTGTGGAAACAACAACCTCCTCAGTAGATTGAACTGGAGTATACGATGTACGGTATATATGTACCGAGTTCCAGAGATAAAAACATTGACGTAATGTAGGCGTCAAACAATAATTACAATTATTAGCTGCTTCACAAATGTATTATGAAGTTCTCGAATTCCCGGTTTTAAATTACGAAACGAAAACCTAGGTCTATGAGGAAGTAAATAGGGGTTAGCATTATAAACGTTAATACGGGTATCTATAATTTTAAGAATTGACTTTTTCATGTAGAAAGAGAGTTCGGGTCCTCAAGTTCTCTATGACACCGTTTTGTACTAAATTACTCAATGGATTGGGAGATCTGAGCACGACATTCATTTAAATCAGTAATTGATGGTAATCTATATTTCGGACCATTAAAAAACAGATGCCGAATACGTTTATCTACAATAAAAAATACCAGTGATGACATGACCTGTTGGAGCATAGCAAAATGTTGTTTTACACGCACATTCCTTAGAAGTGTTATTTGCTATGCCAAGGTCAGAAACTATGATGTTGTAGTTGAAAATATTATTTCTATTTTTTTTTATACTTATAACAAATTACAGGACTTTCTTTTTTTTTAAATATTTAGAAATAGCAACAACGACATGATTATCTCAAAAAATACCTGGAAAGTCAATGAAATATATACCCTTAATAACATAGTATTTTTAGACAATGTCTGATCGGACTCCTTGTCAATAAGGGTTTGGAGAACATGTTGTGTGTAGCTTTGAATAATGTAAGCAGTGTTATACAAGGGATCTGTAAAATGAAAAAAAAGTGTGCCTGTTTCCTCGTCGATCAAATTAAGGTCCATTATCATACTCTTTTTTATAGCACAGTGGCGTTGCTTGTGCAGTGTGGCGGCAGTAAAACGTCTCCCCGCGCTTCCAATCAGTACTGTTATTCATTCGATCTTTGGAGATCGCTGAGCCCGATACTTATATTTAATTATCGTTGGTACTTTTTCATTTTTTTTTGTTTTCTTAATTAATTATCGATTCAGTGGTTTCACTACCCCGGCCGATTAAAGGCTCTGGGTATTGTTTAACCACTTATAGGATATGTTGTCTGCTTTTTAATTTATCTGTTGACTGTTACTTGTGATATGCAGGCTTCATAACCGCTGCTCCCAACTAAATTCCATTATGTTTATTACCATTATGTTTACTTTGGGGCATAGATTTTTATTAGATACTGGGACCATACGACATGAGGGAGATACATCTCCATGTCCACCGCCATATGCATGCCATCTTCGAGATGGTTAAAATTTTGTACTATTGATTGTATTAGTATTAAGTTCTGCTCAACCCGAGGCTAGAGGGCGTGAGCGGTAGCTAGCATATTTCACTATCGTTCATGAACAGTCTCAATCAAACCGAGATTGCAATATTTCGTATGTGTCGTTTTCGGCCGTTTTCAAAGGTCCATTATCATACTCTTTTTTAAGTGAAGAAATGGACAAAGAAGTAAGACGTGATAGCCTAGAGTGGTTTCCAGACTGTTTTAAAATAGTATGTACATCAGCGACTGACATAGTTACACGTGATTTACATTCGATCTTACTATTACGCCTACGACCATGATATCTAGAGTTACGGTTTCGAATATAAAATATAGGACACATTTAAATATTAGGATCTTTTGAAATATATCCTTGTGATAAATTTTATACTTAAGGCCCAGTGGGTATGTTGTCTGCAAGTTGTTCATCCACTTTAGTTCTGTAGTATGTCTAGCTTTTATTTTAATGCGTTTAGCAGCATTATCATCAATAATATATTCAACCGGTTGAACAGTAACGTTACGTAAAGTATGACCTGATTGACGAAACTGTCGGTACAGGTACAATTTTTTTTTAATTTTTAGGATTTAGCATTATATGTATGTTCACGAATGCGTACCTTTGAAAAATGAGATATAGGGTCCTATATAAACCACAGCGTCCGAGCGCAAAGGCATCGTAGGTCCGCATTGTACTGCAAACAAGGACTTGAAAATACAATGAAAGAGACAAAAAACAACAGAAAGGGTGGTGAAGACAGGGTTACCGACTTGGAAAGGTCAGTAGGCAATAAGGCCCACTGGTTAGCTTGAATCGATTTTATATGCGCACAGTCCTCGCTATTATCCTGTCTTCAGCGCCCAAATAGACAAGACAGTGTAAACAAAACTACATCCCATCAAAAGGAATTCTCAACAATAAAGTCCACATCCTCAGAAACTAACCAAAGAAACAAATACAAAATAATAAAACATCTTAGGATCTATCCAGAATCGTACTGAACAACCATAGTAGTTGCAGCTAAAGAGAAAACCAATCTAGGGTACGACCAGAAAACCCGAGGGACGAAAGCTCATGCACCCACCTCCCTTAGTTGGGGTTTCAGTAGGTACAATCATAGAGTCCCAAGAGGTAGTCCAGTCATCGCACAAGAGAAAAGTGAAGCGTAATGACTGACTGTAGAGGGGTCAATCACTAAACATGCAGTGAGCTGTAAAACCAAAGGGTTATATCCTTTTCTGACGAACTTCCTGATTAAATTTGTAAAGCGGTCAGGAAACCCGTCAGACCCCTTTAACTTTCGAAGTTTATAGACCACATCAAGATCGATCTATTTGTCCAACATATTGTATACCACAACGTGGTGCATTGCAGGTCAAACCACGAATGACATGAGATGTACGTCAATCAACATTTGTAGCCAAACATACATTAAACATCCTTCCATTAACAGCTGATTTAATGGTGGACTTGCAAGATAAGTAATTGAAACTTACTAATAGAGGGAAACACCCTGCGTCTTGAATGATCTAAACGATTTCTAAAAAGAGACTTTATATGGTCCTCAAAACAGGTGATCCAAGAGGAGTAACTGAAGTAACGTTTGAGCCGTTATTACATATCCTGGTAACATTATTAGAAGGAACATGAAACGAGGTTGCCGAATGAATATTTAAAGGTGTTAGGCGTACATATGGTTTAGTTCTAATAAACAAAGAGTTATGTTGTGGAAGTAGTATTGATATAAATATAAGTACTGTATACTTGCCGCCAAACTTACGAAAGTTCAGAATTTGCAGCGATGTTAGTGATAAGGGTCTAGGCCTATTATGTTCATTTTATCTCGATTTAAATGGAAGGTGGATCTAGAATGTGCATTCCTTTCTTGTGTTAATGCAGCTTAAAAAAAAACAATTCAATTCAATGAAGGAATAAACTGTTCTGTAAATGACCATCTCTCAAACGTTTCTTTTTATTCCGAGAAGTTGCCGATAATAACTTCCGTTGTCGATTACGTGTTCCCGCCTTAATACCATTAAGCGATGGGAAAGCTTATATTAGCAGGATTTTATAACGGATATTTAAATACAAAAAATATTACAATCTCGGTTTGATTGAGACTGTTCATGAACGGAAGTGAAAAGTGCTTTCTACCGTTCTCGACCTCTAGCCACCGTGACGGGTTGAGCAGAACAAAAAAAATTAAAATGCCAATAGTACATACATTTGAGCCATCCCGAAGATGGTATGCATATGACGGTGAACACGAGACCTTTAATGGTGTATTTTCACACCATTCCATGGCCAGCAGCGTATGGTCCCAGTTTCTAACAAAATGCGTTGCACTAAACGAGAAAACAGTGGGCGAAAAAAACTAAATGGAATTTAGCTGGGAGCAGAGGTTTTGCAGCCTGCGTATCACCGGTAACATTCAAAATATTAAATTTAAAAGCAGGCAACATATACTAAGGGTGATTAAACAATATTCAGAACAATTAGAGGCTGGGGTAGGTAGTGGAACCACCTATTCCAAATTCAAGTAAGAAATCAAAAGTATTTGAGAATGTACCACCGATATCTATAATATATTGGGCTCAGCGATCTCCAAAGATCGGAATGAAATACATTTCTGATTGCAAGCACGGGGAGGAGACGTTTTACCGCCGCCGCACTGCACAGGCAACGTTACTGTGACATATAAAAAAGTATGTTACCAAAACGCTAGCCAGGTGTTCAGGTCAAATAATAATGCATGTGTGCCAATTAAACGTATAGTTTTCGGTTCTTAAAATACCGGTAATTGAATATTCGTACAATTAATTATAAGTTGGTAACTCTTAATTGGATGCTCCAGTTTTGGGGTTGGTTAAAGTAGTTTAATATATTGTGTCTATAGAGTTTGTATTATCAAACTATGTACTAAGATATATAGGTATATATAGCTCGTCGTTTGTAAATCAAACCAATATTGTTATTACTTACTGGTCCTTTGGGATCATCAAGCCCAGTCTTTGTGCTTTAAAGTAGAAAATCGCTTAAGCCGGTGCTAGGAGGCGTGAGAGGTGTTGCATTTAACATTTTCCCTCGTGAACAGGCTCAATAAAACCGAGTCTGCTACTTTCTTTCTCTTCTTTGTGTATGTTGCTTTCAAGGGATCCACTTTTCAGTATTTAGAAACGGTGTACATATGTAGTAAAAGCTGGCTGTTGTTGGCGGGATAGCTACTTCAATACTGAACTGCGGTATCCAGACGACATACTCAATGTTGATAATCAATTCTTTGCTGATATGGTCACATATGTATCCACCACATCACGTTGAATAATGCCAACAGTTTGGATACCATAGCAGCATTCCTCGATATTTATCTCTCGATTTCAAACGTATACATGCGCTGATGTATGTAGGTATTTAAATTTATGTATTTTACATATCTTTACAACAAAATTTAAGTGTAGTGTTTGCTTATTTCTTTGGATTTTGACTTTATTGTTAGAGATTTGCATTTGATGGGATGTTCTTTGATTTATTGTTTATCTATCTGGGGACTGAAAACAGGAAAATAGCCATATTGTGTGCACACTAAAATAGTTATTTTTAAGGAAAATTTACGGCGAGAGTGTTGAAATCCATGTTTTTCATTATATATTTTGCAATCGTGAGGCTGGATCAAATTTAGATAAAATATTGAACTGTTGTATTTTCGACTGATTAATGATTCGAATGATTTTGAAAGTTCCTGAGAACCATTATGTGGCGACGTGTCAATACAATGCAACAGTTTTAACTACATAAGCACGTCTGCGAAAGTTCTGTAATTAACGTCAAACTGAGCAGATGCAACAATCATGTTGAAAGTTCCGTTATGACTGTCGAATTCAGTAGTACTCGTATGTTTCATGTTCAAAGTTTCCTGTTTGACTGTGTATGAAGTGGAACTAAAGTATCGTGTTGAAAGTGCCATTATTATCGTCATAGTGGATGCAATTAGGAATAACGTTGCAAGTTTCCTGGCTACCGTCATATGGAAGAGTGTGGGGTGATGTTTAAACTTCTCTGATCATCGTCATAAGAAGAAGTACTGAGGTACCATAGAGTAGTACACTGAGGTGTCATGTTGGAAGCTTCCAGCTGCTCGTCAAATAGAGAAGTACCATGTTATATTCTGATTAAATAAAGTAATACAGTTACTGAGGTGCCGTCGTATTGGTTGGATATTCCGCGACACTGTCAAATAGAGAAGTACTTCAATGTCACGTCGAAAATTCCCGGATAACGTCATAATACAGAGGTACCATGTTAAAGATGTTGGGCCTAATTTATTTAAAAACATAATAAAGTATGAAATGACTAATTTAAAGCTTAAAATAGTCATAGATATTGATGAAACATTAACAATTTCCAATAATACAGCGCAATAATTAAAACTGATAATTTAAAACAAGTCTTTAAATTCCACAGAGAAACCTCCAAGTTATATATAGCTGTCACGCGGAGCTAATCGGCGATGTCTACATAATGACGCTCGCTTGCAATACATTGCGATTTTTTTTACTGCCAAGTTTAAATAGCTATACCTATAGTCACCATAGTTAGGAAATACTTCTTCGAGTGGTTTATTTTTTATGTTTAGCGTAATTTCTTTTAATGTCTTATGGCTGATTTATTTTATTGTATTTGAACATTTCTAAGAATAATACCTCTGATGTACTTCCTTTAAAGGTTCATTGACTACATACGTTTGAAGTAGCACTAATGTATCGTATTTACACTTGTATGGTTATGTATTAATGTACCATGCTTATAGTTACCTTATAGTCATATGAAGTATATTTGGGTAAACATCTCCAGATACCGTTATATAGATAAGTACGAATGTACGAATGTTCACGCGTTACCATCATGCAGATCGGAAATAGGGCTACTATTTTTAAAGTTAATATTAGCCTACATTTTACCTTAAAAATACATTTGGTCAATCTCTTCATACGCAATATTACATTACGTAAACATGTTTACCTGGATATCATTGTTGTTTTGGATTGAGGCGACCCTGGATTAAATATTCTTTTGTTATTAGAAGCTTTATAAAGGCATGCCAGATAATGATACGAATAAACTGCCTGCGGTAACCGAGTTGTCAACGTGCTTAATAAAAGGTAAGTCATAACGTATTATTTTAATATTAACACTACTTCTACTAACTTCAAAAGGTGATGTTTTGTTTGCATTCATTAACTTTTCTAACGCTACCAGTTCATTTGTATGGTAGTAATTGATACATATTATAATACATTACAATTTGAATGCAGCCATTATTATTACCTTGTGCTTTAGATTGTTTTTCCATTTGATTCTGCATGTTTACAAGTTAGAAAAAAGTATCGTTTGTCGAAAATGAATTATTTGTTTAAATGATGGTTTACATTTAAATTACTCACTTCATACTCCGTGTTTTAAATACTTCTTAATGTTCCTTTTGAATTTCAGTTGGAATTGTCTCACTTTTATTTATACATCTAAATAGTTTCTATTTTGTTTCATAAAGAATATTATTGGCATTACACTGTATTTATATTACATATTTTATTTATTTTATTATTTACTCCACACGATAATGTGTCATGGTATTATTCATGGTAAATGCTAACTAATGAACATTTGATTTTCATTCTGTTTTATATATCCCAGCAAAGGGCATATCCGTGCCATCAATAAATAAATACTGATAGTCTATATTAAACAAGAGCTGACGGAGAACAGAGAAGCTCGACCTTTTCGATTTTTTTAGAGAATAATAAATTATAGGCAGTATATACCATCAGAAAACAATGCTAAAACAATGTGGAGTGGGTTGGGGGCGGGGCAGGTATAGAAACTCGGGCCGATATAAAATTATTGTTAGAATCTCATACAAATTATAATTAAATTTGGGGCAAGGTGTTACATCTTATTTATTTTTTATCAGTTTTAATCAAAAATTGCTGTCATTATAAAGAAATTTATGGTCGGAAGGCAACTCGGGGAGGGAAGGGATGATAATCTAGCAATTTTTTATTGTGGCCTCATTTTATTTCAGTTTTTTTAATGATATTTCATCTGTGTATCTGAATTTAATCTAAATTGGTTTATATGTAAATATTGCGTTCAAATTTAAATTTTAATTTTAAAATCCAAATAATTGTAGATAAATGAAAAAAAACAGCATCGGGTGGTGTTAGTGATGGGGTGGTGGGATGGTTGGGGTTGGGGGTAAAAACATATTGATAAATTGATAAAACAAAACAACACAGAGATATGTAAAAAAGCAAAATACATTTTGGTGGTGGTGATGATAGGGTGGTGGGATGGTTGTGGGGTTGGGGCGAAACATATTGATAAATTTATGAAACAAAACAACACAGAGATATGTAAAAAAAAAGGTAGGGGTGATGATGGGATGTAGGGATGTTTGGGGATGGGGTTTGGGCGGTGCGGGGCGCATCGTTGATATAGGTGTAGATTTGATAAAACAAAACAACAGACATATGTAAAAAAATAAAAAAAACATTCGGCTGATGGTGATGATGGGGTGAGGGAATTGTTGGGGGTGGGGGCAAAACAAACTGATAAATTGACGGGAGCCCAGAATCCGTATAAGACAAGGAGCCCAGGAGTTACAGGAACCAAAATTAAGCAGCCCTTAAGATAATGCTATAAGGAAGCTCATGGCCAAATTGGTTGCGCTAGGATAAAAAATGTAAGAGATATAGACTTGTAAACACAGCTTACACTTAAAATTGTATGTGAAATGGGACACATTTTAAGGGCCCATGGGTTACAGGAACCAAAGTTACTTATGCAGCCCTTAAGATAATGATATAAGGAAGCCCATGACCTAATTTGGTTGTGCTAGGATAAGAAATGTAAGAGACATAGAGTTGTTTACACAGCTTAAACGCAAACCTTGATGTGGGACGCCAACGTCGACGCCGGGGTGATAACATAAGCTCTCTTATTCTTCGAATAATCGAGCTAAAAAGGCGTCCTCAATTCTTAAAGCATGCATAGTCACGATTAATTAATATTAATTGAGTAAACTAATACCTTTCAAATGTATAGCTGAACCAGTATATTAAAGATGTATATGTCAATTTAAGAATGAGTTGATGCACCTTTATATAAAAAATGCGCCGGTTTCTTTTTTATATTATTATTTCAAGTATAAACGTAATCTCAATTTATATTTTCCTTTGAGTTTAATGTGTTTTTATTTAAAATATGTTTTCAGAATCAATAATGATCGTATATATAGTTGCGTTGTTCATGCTCGGATTCGTCAGTGGGAAACCAGAGGTAAGATTTTAATGAGCATAATAAATACATTACACAGCATTTCACTTGCATATATACTAACAAAATTCCTATTTACTCACTTTTCTATCTTAACTAATTTTCTTAGTTTAAATAAATTTTAGAAAAGTTGTGTGATAAGTATTTTGTTTTGGCTAATAGTTTGTTTTGACTAATAGTTTGTAAAAATGACTATTTTTGGTTAAAATTGTTACATTTATTGAGAGTTATCCTCCTTGTATAAGAGAAAATGAAATATGCTGATAAAACGCGTAACATGAATCAAAGTCCGTTTAAAGATATAAAAGAGTGTGAGAATGGACCTTTGGAAACGGCCGAACACGATAAATAAAAAATATTCCAGTCTGTTCACGAACTTCTCAAATTGGCAGGAAATAATATAGAAAAAAAAGACTAATTTATTGCAGATTTTCCGTCTATAATAAAATGAAACATTGATAATCCTAAATTACCTCCCTTTAAATTGAATATCGTTTGAAATTCAAGTGATTGTAATCCAGCGTTAATATTACATGTTTCGAAATTTCTTTTGCCAACGCACTTGCAGTGGTAAGGCTAATAAAACATGATGTCAGAATAATTTTACTTGGCATATTTTAGAATAAGGAACATCAAAAACTGTTCTAATTTGAAAATCCTATGTACCCTATTATCCTTTTGTAAAAGTGTTACAATTTATTTCTAAGAAAAAACATCGACTAAAAACATTTAAAAGGCGTTCATGCAATCAAAACAGGCGATTTAAACTCGTTATTTTGCATTTCAACGGTATCTCTAATCAAGCGTGAATTAAACAAAACAATGAGTATATTATAGACATATTCTTAGATTGGTACTAAGAACGTTTGACTAGTATTTTGAAATAAAAACATGCTTGGCAAGTACTCACGTTACTATAAATAATCATATAGGTTACATTATTGTCATATTTTCTCATCAGCTTTTATTTGTTCTCACCAATAAATTGCTTAACTGTTCAAGTTGTCATTTGCAGTTTCACAGAGTAGATGTCCATTATGAAACGGTAACAATAATTGAAGACGTAATGTTAGATGCAGAGGAAAACTACATTTTGGTTACTGTGGGACATGTGACCGAAGGACTGTCTGACCCAACTGTGAACATGCACGACTTTAAAGCGGTAACTAGATTATAACTGCAATGGTGTAATTTGAAATCGAATGAATAAAAACAACCATCTAAATAGACATACTCACGAACAGCAACCTCAGCGAATTATGTAAATTATTGTTTGATTGGTTAACGAAGTCAATATTTATTATATCTGATTTGTGTATTTTTTAATTAAACTAATGGCTTCGGAAGAGATGTTACTTACAATTTGTCTAATTCCCAGATTTATTTAGAAATGTTAGGCGTGTACGTTGAAAACGTTCTTGTATTCATTATTATTTTATTATTTCATTTTATTTTTTTAAATTCTGTGTGTGCTTTTGACTTGCAATATTATTATTGTTGGCCATTGGTACGATATCAGCTTAAAACACAAGCTTGGTACTTTTTTACCTAAAAAACATGTTTGTCAACACAAAGCTAACATTATTGTTTATTACCAGAATTCATGTTCATGGAAATATATAAATTATGTTTCAATTGTTTTTTTGTTGAAAGACAAAGCGATTCATTTCCCGTAAACGACTAGATTAATATTAAAGTTTTGTTACGATAACAGACGTTACATGAAATTTGAAGTACTATATTAAGACATATATATAAGATGCCTTTAGAACACCTTTATTGAATGGAAAGTGTACACCAACATGTGAGCATGATCATATGTATATTAGTTTCGTTGAAGACGTAACCTGTATAATGACGTGAACCGTCGTCATCATTTATAGACAGTTATAACATGGCGATATACTCTTGTAACTACAAACACAATATAAATACCCATACGGTTAAGTCAAAAACATCATAAACTATTGTCAATAAAAAGCATCCCTACCTTTAAATGAACTCTACGAACATTTCAAAACGGTTAAAACAGCTCAGAAAGAAAATAATGAATACATCTACGTATACGTTTTGAAAACATGACGAAATACTTGATAGTCACCTAACCATATTTAATTTAGTAATAATGGAAAGCATAGCCCACTGGCCACATAAAATATTGATTACATAAAAAAGAAGCAGTTACGACTCGTTACGTTTATTATATATTAAAGAACTGGCTTTGAGAACTTTGTGCATAACAAATATGCTTGCAAAGATAACAGAGCATAACTATTATCTAACTTTACACCAATTATTGTAATTTGCTGGCTGGGACAACTGTTGAGGTCTTTACTTACATATAGGCGTAACCGTTTATAGGATGCAAATTTTATTTACAGTGGACAAAGCTAGACAACGCTGGATACCGAGAAAGGACCTTCGTGTTCTGAACCACATACTTGTGTTGCATGATGGGAAATGCTAAGCAAGAATAAAATGAAACTGTGTTGTGCATATGTGCTGTGTGATATATTAGACATTAAAGAAATTTGGAAAACAGGTTAATGGCAAATTCTATTTCCATTTAATATGTAAATTTAAAGTGTGCACAACTGTTTAACATAATTCGTAACTGATCTGTTTACAGGGATTCGCTGCTTTTAAAAACATAGAAGAAGGAAAGTGTACAATTGAACCTGTCATGGGTACGATGGCTGACGTGATAGAGAGGATCGATAATATCGAAAGGGTAAACTATCAGCAATTAGCACAATGGTTATGGACGCTTATTCAAATAGAATATTAGTTAGGAAAAATAAGCAAATATTGCATTTACAAGTACGCTTAATAACCAAAAATAGCAATTATTTTGTTAATTTATTCACTTTGTCGGATCGTTATCTGTGCACCTTATCAGCTTTTCACGTGTTATTGTTTCGGCATTTACATACATGTACTCTGTATCGCTATATTTGCATATTTAATTACCATTTTCTTTGACGTACGTAGTGTTATTCATATGCAGTTCGTATACACATGGGTTTTTCTCACTAAAGTAGTTTTTTTTGTATTAATCAGGGTCTTGCAGTAGGTGACCTTCAAAAGTTCGTCTGGGACTGCAGCAGCGTATCTATGTCTCACGAAACGTTAACACGTTTGGCAGGAGACCGAATTGCAAACTTCTGCAACACCTACCAGTCATTCTTTGCCAAACGAATAACTGAGAAATCCAAGGGACGAGGCATAGCTCGAAGGGCGGTGCAAAGTAAAAGTAAGTGACATTTGTTTTTATTCCGTATTGCGAGTGAATATACATTATTTTTTAACCTCCAATTTCAATTTAAAAATGCAGTTATAAATCGTGCATTGTTCCAAATTTCCTGCTTATTAAATCGATATATGTTCCTGGATTGATAAAATAAGGGATTTTCCAGGGCCCGTATTCATAAAGCAACTCAAGTAGAAAATGTTACTTAAGTCAAAATTTAAGATTTTTGCATATTTTAAACTATCCCTTTGAACCTCTCAGCTACACTACTGAGCATCTAATTTAAGAAACATTTTTAGCTGTGAGTGTTATTAATCATAGCATTAACAAAATATAAAGAAGATGTCTTAAAACGTTAGAAACACTTATTTTTGAATAAGGACCCTGGTGATTATCTCACATTTTGAATTAATAATCTATCACTTTCTTCTATTTTCTATCAGTTTTTCATATAATTAAATTAAGATACATCAATCAAAAATGACTTCTCTTTTCAAACACATTAAAGCCCTATATGAATAAATACTTATGACTTATACAACAAAAACTACCTGAATGTAGCACGAGGTATTTAGTGCACTTGCAACATATACAAATTAATGAAATTACAGCACATTATGATTTTTTTGTTCTTGTTTTTGAATAACACCCATAATACTCCAAATCACAAATGAGATCTTCGTTCAAAATGTATGGAGAATTCATATTTTATAGATTAACAACACGTTGTAGTATGGTCAGTGACATTTCCTTTGATGAATGCAGAGTATTAAATCGTTTAATTTAGGGTAACTAAAGGGGCGTGGCTATGCCGTACTACAACTACCAGATAATGGTAGTTGGATATTGGAATTTAGAGTACGGTCACTATGACGTCACAGTGTTACTAAGTACACCATGCTACGCTATCTATTACGTGTTAACCCTATATTTTGACCGATATTACAATTTCATCATGAAATTAAAGATTTTTATTTTTTTTACATTTTTGATTAAAAGGCATGCTGCTCCAGCCTTTAACGTCAATAACGTCAAAACGAGTCAATACCAGTAATGACGTTATGTGAAACTGTGCGACGGTAGAAGAATAAACGTTACGTGAGACGTTATGTGATAAATATAATATCATAGTCGTACTCTTTCGTTATTGGATTAATTAAACTCGCTGCAATAATTGATATGATAGTCGGCAAGCCATCGGCAATCCATCGAATCATATCATATTTGCTAGCTCGTTTAATGAGTTATGCATTATATGTTCAGGTTGGGTTATTTGTTATGCAAAAAGTCTGCACACAGTTAGATAATAAGTATGCACACATTTTTAATCATCTGTGAACATCGTTAATGTATAACTGTGAAATTGAAATTTCAGAAATAATGTCTCAACCCTGTTTATCTTTATATATATGAATATATTTACCATGCTTTTATTGAAGTTAGTGTTTTATCTATTTTCTATTTCACTATACATAAAGTACACATGTGTGCATGCGTCTCGAGTTTTACATCGTTTTTCATATGCATACTTAGTAGGGTAGTAATGATATACTAATAAGGATATTTGTATATTTTTCCAGCGTGGTGTTTCGGTTGTTGGGCTTCCTGCGAATAGAACGCAACATACTTGACATGACATGGAATTTCAAGAGAAAACGTTACATACAACATGTACAACAAATAAAAAACATTAATTTTTATGTATTAATATATGTATTTTGCATGATTTAAATCATGATATTTTTTTTAAAGTGATAAGACATAGTTTTAACAAACTATGGTTTTCTCTTTTAGCATAGATAATGCAAGGTTCCATGTATGCTATATCATTAAATCTCCTAAATTCAGAAAGAAAAAAAGGTATCCGGGCAGTGCAATCTGTAGCGCACTCGTTTCTCAACCATTGCCACCCGGGTTCGATTCCCTGTCTAGGCGTTGTAAGAGAGAGGGCACGGTGGTCACCCACTCGGACATGATGGTCTTTCCCCAGGTTATCCAGTTTACTCCCACATCAACACCACGCTAAATATGTCATCCGCGCCATTGAGAGTTCTATAAGTTGTGCAGCTTTGTTTCGTAATCGATGAATAAATAAAGTTTAAATGCTAAAGCTCACGCTATAATAAGTATACACATTATCTTCAATTTTCTGATTATCAATTAAAACATTTTTATCGAGCATGTAAGCGTTTGCTATATGTATTATATGTATTTATATGTAAACATCAGTTTCATATTCATTTGTAGCATGGTCACAGACAATTCTCTTTGTTCAGACACAGGTGTAAATCGTTTAATTGAAAAAAAGACCTGCAGAATAACTGTGAGAATAACAGTGAGAATAATAGTTAGAATAACTGAAATAGGGCTGAAATGGACATGCTACAAAACAAATAGAGTATGGTTTCATCTCGTTGGTTAGTTTAATTACATCGATGTTTAAATGAACCAACTCAATGAAACCATACTCTATCTATTACTTATTTAAGCAGAATTCATTTTGATCAATATGTTATTTCCCTCCCAATTTGCATAAAAAAGTCATATGCCAAGTATTTTGATGCCAGCCAAGTGAGAATTTATTGTTGAATGTTTTAAAGCTCACTTTTACTCTTCTCAACTTATTATTATATAATTTCTTTAAAGCTGTTGTTATACTATAACTTGGAGATATGTTGTTCAACTCATTTTATGGGTGGATAAAGTTAACGGAAAGTTCTATAATAATTATTAGTTCAACAGTATTTATTTTACATATATTATATTGTCTTTCTTTATTAATTTATGTTAGTTTAAGTAAAGCAGCACTATAGTTACTGATTTTGATGAAAGGTTATTTAAATTCACTGAAATAAACGTTGCTTTACATGTTTTATATTATAATTACTCATGTGTAGTTTTAACGGAGGAATGCTACAATGTACACGAATCATATTCCAGGATCCTGATTGAATTTGTTAGATTGGAATATCTCTTTTCGGGAATAATATAAATAATGTCAAATTAATCGTACATATGTTTGTGCTCGTTTCAAATAAATATTTATAAAACTAGTTGAATAATCAGTTTACTAGCTAAGGATGATGATTTAAAATTAAAAACTGATTTCATTCGTTTCATAATGTTCATATTTATCAAATAGTTCGATTCTCTTTAATATTAAAATGTTCTCTTGCACTTTATAACATAAATGTATCTATTCCTTGCGTGATTATATATATGTGTGTGTTAATGGAACAAATAAAACATTATTCTAATGTGTGTCATTGTTTTTTCTATATTTGGACGAACATGTTGTTTTAATGAATAAACGTATGCTTTTTTATTTCGTTTTGTAAATATCTTAAGATAACGACGATAATGAAGAAATAAATATCGTCATTCGAACTGACTAACATATTACAAAATGTAATATATTATATTGATTTAAAATGCAAAATCATATTATTAACACAATTATGATTTTAAGTCAATATGTAATGTGTTTCCATAAGAAGGGATATCGAGTGGTGTATTACCGCATTAAATAGAGAAGATCTTTTGGTTTGGAGTGAACAACAGATTTTATTTCATCTAGAAGTGAGAAAACTGTTTATGCTGGTGTTGCTTTTTTTGTTACTGCCTTGTAATATGTGTTTGAATTGAACTGAATTGGGTTTTAAGGCACACCAACACATAAAGGTTATATGGCGCCTAACAGCAATGAATATGCCAGGCTCATCCTCCATTTACATCGAGATAAAATATGAACCTTCTCACCTGCAGAACTGCAGAGTTGCTGCAAATTATATTGTAGACATTCCATTTACGCTAGAGCCACGTTTATTGTTTTTTCTGTAACTGCTCTAGTGATTTGAGCGAGATGGCACCTGAAACAATGCAGGGGTCATGATGAAGACCTTTAATGAGCATGAACAAAACATGATAAAATCAACATGAATTTCCGGTATTATACCCGTCTGCCTACCCCGCTAACGGGATCTGCAGTGGCCCTTTACTTTGCCCGGGAACTACACAGGAAATATGTGATTGATCACTTCGAGATTAAAAAAAATAAGTTGTTCACGAGAAATAAAAAAAAAGTAATTTTTGCTTTATGCCTTATAATCAAACTGTATGCAGAATAAATATATCATCGGCTCAGTATGGTAAAGTTTATTAAAACAATTTAATTCGCCATAACTTAAAATAATTAATCGATTTCAATAAACTACGACTTATTCTCTTTTTTAAACCTTCATACCAACTCTGTATATACAATTTGTTTTTGACGAAAACAATAAATAGCACACTGACACAATTCTTCAAATCCTTGACCAATTTTCAAATGTTACAGCTCATATTCTTTGTCAGACCATTCCCAAGCCAATGATATAAATCAAATATTTATTTTCTAGAAAAAGTTGTTACAAAAGCAGTAAAATTTATCAATGGGGATTATCAATTTTATTTCACTGAAAATTATATAATTCAATGGAAAGAATGAAATAAATAGTCGTAGCATACCTGCATTGAAATGGTGCAAAAGTCCTCGAGAATGGTGGAAATCCCAACATACATACACTCTAACTGACCCTAGTCTAGTTATCCATTAAGTGGGTCATCAAGGTTTCTTATTGTAATCATTTAATTGCAGTGTTGATTAACAAGCTACACAGAATAAAGTATTATATTTGAAGGTGAACATGAAGGATTGACATGACGGAATAGACAAAATGCAATAGATAACTTACCACCACTACTGATACAAAAAGGAAATTGAAAAGCAATCTACCTTTTATGCTTTAATCTACATTAAAAACGCCTGTGATATAAGTAGGTAGTAGGTACAAAAGTCGAACAGGACATTTTGTTTCATAGAACACAATTAACCAAAACATAACGCAGGCCAAACAAACAAGAATAACAAGGATAATAGAAGTATGCGACTCCACAAACGTAAAATGGTTGACAATATGGCTACCGCCTTGGACCGGTCCGTGGCAAAAAGGGAGTTGAAACCAGTTTCTAGGGTGCACCTAACGTCACTCTTATCCTACGGTCATGCCAAAAAAGCAGGACAATGTAAATAAAGAAATCCCCACCAGTCTACATCCTCTAAAATAACTAACCGTGTAAACAGGAATATAAAATAGATATAAGAATCGAACAGGAAAAGTAGCATTCAAGGACGACAGTCAACCACAAACACACACAGAAATAAAGAGCAACTTTGAAGATGAATAAAAGGCAAAATAAGACCTCACAAACACAAACGGGTTGACAATAGGGCTTCCGACTTGGAACGGTCAGTGGCAAAAACCAAACCACTAAGTATAACATACAGATGATCATGTATGTATGTGTGGTTGAATGCTTAAATGTGGCCCACTCATATGAGCTATAATTTAACGTATGTATGCGTCTACACTGAACGACTTTAAAAACGTAACAGGGAAATAAACTAAGATAACTGACGTATTTCAATAGAAATTAAATTTTACTTTCATCTATTCTATTTAACCATATCTACAGCTGAATTGCTGAAAATTTCATTCAATTGATCAACATTAAACTGTTAAATTCAAAAGATAACAGTACTACCCCTAAAAGCAAAGGTCACAATTGGTTCCAATACATAAGGTTTCAATGCAAAATAATTCCGATATAAAGGGTTCCGATACAAAGGGTTCCCACACAAAAGGTGTCCGATACAGTGGGTCCCGATAAAAATGGTTCCCGATACAAATGGTTACAATACAAAGGGTATTCGATACAAATGGTTCCAAATACAAAGGGTTCCGATACAGAATGTCCCGATGCAAATGGTTCCCGATAAAAAAATCCACTAGAAAGGGTTCCGATACAAAGGGTTCCGATACAGAATGTCCTGATGCAAATTGTTCCGATACAAAGGATTCCGATGCAGAATGTTCCAATGCAAATGGTTCCGAGTAAAAATATTCCACTACAAAGGGTTCAGATACAAACTATTTCGATACAGAATGTTCCGATGCAAATGGTTCCCGATAAAAAAAATTACACAACAAAGGGTGCCGATACAAAGGGTTCCGATAAAGAATGTCCCGATGCTAACGCTTTCCGATAAAGAAAATCCACTTAGAAGGGTTCCGATACAAACGATTCCTATACAGTATGTCCCAATGCAAATAGTTCCCGATACAAATTTTCCACTACAAAGGGTTCAGATACAAACGATTGCGATACAGAATGTTCCGATGCAAATGGTTCCCGATAAAATAAATGTACTACAAATGGTTCTGATACAGAATGTCCCGATAAAAACAATCTACTGCAAAGGGTTCCGATACAAACAATTCAGATACAGAATGTCCCGATGCAAATGGTTCCCGATAAAAAAAACTACAAAGAGTTCCGATACACAGGGTTCCGATACAGAATGTCCCGATGCAAATAGTTGCCGATAAAAAATCACTACAAAGGGTTCCGATACAAAGGGTTCCGATACAGAATGTCCCGATGCAAATGATTCCCGATGAAAAAATGCCACTACAAAAAGTGCCGATACAAAGGATTCCGATACAGAATGTCCGGATGCTATGGTTCCCGATAAAAAATCTACTAAAAAGGGTTTCGATACAAAGGGTTCCGATACAGAATGTCCCAATGCAATGGTTCCCGATAAAAAATCCACTACAAAGGGTTCAGATACAAACTATTTCGATACAGAATGTTCGGATGCAAATGGTTCCCGATAAAAAAAATAATCCACTACAAAGGGTTCCGATACAAAGGGTTCTGATATAGAATGTCCCGATGCAAATGGTTCCCGATAAAAAATCCACTACAAAAGGTTTCAATACAAACTATTCAGATACAAAGGGTTTCAAAACAAATGATTCATATAAAGAGATTTTTTTTCGATACAAATACTTTCGACACAAAGGAATCTCCATTGAAAGGGATCCCGATACAAATGGTTTCGATACAAAGTGTTACTAATACAAAGGGGTCCTGATACAAAGAAATTCCGATACCAATGGTTTCGATACAATGAGATGACACAAATGGTTCCGAAACAAAGGGTTCCGATACAAACAGTTCCGAACGACGAGTTCCGATACAAATTGTTCTGATTCAAATGGGTCCCGATAGAAAGGGTTCCATACACAAAGGGATCAGATACAAAATGTTTCGATACAGAGGAGTGTTCCGAAACAAGGGGATCTGTTTTTATCGGAAACCGATACAAAGGGTTGCGACACAAAGGGTTACGATACAAAAAGTTACCACACAGAGGGTTCAGATACAAAGGGTGAATCTGATTAA
Organism: Cyrtodaria siliqua; assembly: GCA_037043455.1. Lineage (NCBI taxonomy): Eukaryota > Metazoa > Mollusca > Bivalvia > Adapedonta > Hiatellidae > Cyrtodaria > Cyrtodaria siliqua. Next base: position 46,702 of record JAWPHD010002863.1, on the reverse strand, counting down.
AATGGGTCACTAAACAAAGGGTTCCGAAACAAAGTGTTCTCATTCAAAGATTTTCCGAAACAAAGAATTTCTGATTCAAAATGATCCCAAAACAAAGATATTCCGATATAAAGGGTTCCAAAACAAAGTGTTCCAATATAGAGGATTCCAATACAAAGGGATCCCGATACAGAGTTTTAGGGGTCTAGATACACAGGGTTCCGATCCAAAGGGATCCTGGTATAAAGGGGATCCCCGTACACAGACTCCCGATACAAAAGGCTCCGATACAGTGGGTTCCCGATAGAAAACATGTTCCGATATAGAGGGTTCCGATACAAAGGGTTCCCAATACAAACTATTCCGATACAGAGAGTTCCCTATAGAAAACATCCGATACAAAGGGATACCGATACAAACTATTCTGATACAAAGGGTTCACGATAGAAAACATGTTTCGATATATAGGGTTCCGATACAAAGGGTTCCCGATAGAAAACTTGTTCCGATATAGGGGGTTCCGATATAAAGTGTTCACGATAGAAAACATGTTCCGATATAGAGCGTACCGATACAAAGGGTTCCCGATAGAAAACATGTTCCGATACAGAGGATCCCGATACAAAGGGTTCCCGACAGAAAACATGTTACGATATAGAGGGTTCCGATACAAAGGGTTCCCGATAGAAAAAATGTTCCGATATAGAGGGTTTCGATACAAAGGGTTTCCGATAGAAAACATGTTCCGATATAGACGGTTCCGATTCAAAGGGTTGCCGATAGAAAACATGTTCCGATACAAAAGTTCCCCTATAGAAAACATGTTCCGATATAGAGAGTTCCGATACAAAGGATTCACGATAGAAACGATGTTCCGATAAAGAGGGTTCCAATACAAAGGATTCCCGATGCAAACTATTGCGATACAAACGGTTCATGATATAAACCATTTTCCGATATAGAGCATTCCGATACAAAGGATTCCAGATACAAAACATGTTCCGATATAGAGTATCCAGGTACAAAGGGTTCCCGATAGAAAACATGTTCCGAAATAGAGGGTTCCGATACAAAGGGTTCACGAAATAAAACATGTTCCGTAAGAGAGGGTTTTGATACAAATGGTTCCCGATAGAAAACATGTTCCGATATATAGGATTCCGATACAAAGGATTCCCTATATAAAAACATGTTCCGATATAGAATTTCAGATACAAAGGGTTCCCGATAGAAAACATGTTCAGATATAGAGGGTTCCGATACAAAGGGTTCCTAATACAACCTATTCCGAAAAAAAGGGTTCACGATAAAAAGCTTGTTCCGATATATGGGGGTTCCGATACAAAGCGTTCCCTATATAAAACATGTTCCTATATAGAGGGTTCCAATACAAAGTGTTCCCGATAGAAAACATGTTCCTATATAGAGGGTTCCAATACAAAGGGTTCACGATAGACAACACGTTCCGTTATAGAGCGTACCGATACAAAGGGTTCCCGATAGAAAACATGTTCCGATATAGACGGTTCCGATTCAAAGGGTTCCCGATAGAAAGCATGTTTCGTTACAAAGGGTTCACGATAGAAAACATGTTCCGATATAGAAGGTTCCGATACAAAGATGCCCAATACAAACTATTTCTTTACAAAGTGTTCTCAATAAAAAACATGTTCCGATACAGAAGGTTCCGAGACAAAGGGTTCCAGATAGGAATCATTTCCCGATATAGGGGGTTCCGATACAAAGTGTTCCCGATACAAATTATTCCGATACAAAGGGTTCACGATAGAAAACATGTTCCGATAGAGAGGGTTCTGATACAAATTGTTCCCGATAGAAAACATATTCCGATATAAAGGGTTCCGATACAAAGGGTTCACTATAGAAATTATTTTCCGATATAGAGGGTTCCGATACAAAGGGTTACCGATAGAAAACATGTTCCGATACAGAGGGTTCCGATACAAAGGACTCCCGGTTGAAAACGAGTTCCGATATGGAGGTTTCCGATACAAAAGTTTCCCGATAGAAAACATGTTCCGATATAGAGAGTTCCGATACAAAAGGTTCCCGATACAAACATTTCCGAATGCAAAGGGTTCGCGATAGAAATCATGTTCCGATATAGAGGGTTCCGATACAAAGGGTACACAATAGAAAACATGTTCCGATATAGAGGGTTCCGATACAAGGGTTCACGATAGAAAACATGATCCGATATAATGGGTTCCGATACAAATGGTTTACGATAGAAACATTTTCAGATTAAGAGAGTTCCGATACAAAGGGTCCCCAATAGGAAACATGTTCGGATATAGATGGTCCCGATACAAAGGGTCCCCAATAGGAAACATGTTCGGATATAGATGGTTAATATACAAAGGGTTCCCAATAGGAAACATGTTCGGATATAGATGGTTCCGATACAAAGTATTTCCGATAGAAAACATGTTCCGATATACAGGGTTCCAATACAAAGTGTCCACGATACAAACTATTCCGATATAAAGGGTTCACGATACAAAAGATTCCCGATGGAAAACATGTTCCTCTATAAAGGGTTGCGATGCTAAGGGTTCACAATAGAAAACGTGTTCCGATATAGTGGGTTCCGATACAAATGGTTCGAAATACAAACTTTTCCTATACAAAGCGTTTACGATATAAAACATGTTCAGTTATAGAGGGTTGCGAATCAAAGGGTTCCCGATAGAAAGTATGTTCCGATATAGAGGGTTCTGATACAAAGTGTTCACGATAGAAAACATCTTCCGATATAGAGGGTTCCGATATAAATGGTTCCCGATAGAAAACATGTTCAGATATAGAGGGTTCCGATACAAAGCATCCCCAATAGAATTATTGTCCGATATAGAGGGTTCCCATACAAAGTGTTCCCGATAGAAAACATGTTCCGATATGATAGAGGGTTCCGATACAAAGGGTTCACAATAGAAAACATGTTCCGAAATAGAGTGTTCCGATACAAATGGTTCGCAATACAATTTTTTCCGATACAGAGGGTTCCCGATAGAAAACATGTTACGATATAGAGGGTTCCGATACAACGGGTGCCCAATACAAAATATTTCTTTACAAAGTGTTCCCAGTAGAAAACATGTTCCGATATAGAGGATCCCGATACAAAGTATACCAGATAGAAATCATGTTCCGATATAGAGGGTCCGATAAACATGATAAAAAGTGTCCCCAATAGAAAACATGTCCCTATGTACAGGGTACCGATATAAAGGGTACGCGATAGAAAACTTGTTCCGATATAGAAAGTTCCGATACAAATGGTTCACGATAGAAAACATGTTCCGATATAGAGGGTTCCGATACAAAGGGTTCACAATAGGAAACGTGTTCCGATACAGTGGGTTCCGATACAAATGGTTCGCAATACAAACTATTCCTATACAAAGGGTTTACGATAGAAAACATGTTCAGTTATAGCGGGTTGCGATACAAAGGGTTCCCGATAGAAAAATGTTCCGATATAGGAGGTTCAGATACAAAGGATTCCCGATAGGAAACTGTTCCGCTATAGAGTTTTCCGATACAAAGGGTTGCCGATAGAAAACATGTTCTGATATAGAGGGTTCCGATACAAAGGGTTCACAATAGAAAACATGTTCCGATATAGAGGTATCGGATACAATTGTTTCACAATACAAAATATTCCGATACAAAGGGTTCACTATAGAAAACATGTTCCGTTATAGAGGGTTCCGATATATAGGGTTCCCGATAGAAAACATGTTCCGATATAGAGGGTTCCGATACAAAGTGTTCACGATTGAAAACTTGTTCCGATATAGAGGGTTCTGATACAAATGGTTCACGATAGAATCATGTTCCGATATAGAGGGTTCCGATACAAAGGGTTGCCGATAGAAAACATGTTCCGTTATAGAGGGTTCCGGTAAAAAGTGTTCCCGATAGAAATCATGTTCCGATATAGAGTATTCCGATACAAAGGTTTCCCGATAGAAAACATGTTCCGATACAAAGGGTTCCGATACATACGATCTAGATCTACTAAAATGAAAACTGCCTCGTTAATTTCCGTAACAGTAGTTTTTTCTGGTTATAAAAGTCGACGAGGTAGCTCCAATTGGTGCAGGAAAAATATTTGTTTACGGAAATACAATGTAAATAAATGTGCACAGTCTGGAATGACTCGATAAGTTCCACAACTCGCCTGTTAATGTATTACGGACAATTTAGAAATAAAGCGCTCTATTTGCCTTTTAAATTTAAATAAGAAATTGTAAAAAAAAAAATCTTCTTTATTTAATTTTCAAGAATCTAAAAAAGTAAAATATTCTTACCGACAAATATTTAACCCGTCCTTGATGTCACAATTCATCTTTTCAAAATTTCTTCTGCATTTTGGGAGTTCGACTGTTTTTTATGAATAAAAAAAAATAAACAATTGGTAAAACTTTAAATCAATTATCACTCTAAAAGTTGATAAATGTAGCAATCGAGATTTCAGGTATCAAAACGGTATAAGGAACACAACTCGCACAACGGAAGGGCGATTAGATTCATCGTGAGTTATTCCTAACCATATTTTCTCTTTGATTTTAGCGGTTAACCTATTTGTTCATGAGTGAATATACGAATAGTGGAAATAAAACGTATAACATCGGAGTTTAGCCTACTGGCCGAAGTAGGACGGTAACGTTAGATGTTTGTCTTCTTCAGTTTTGTCTCGTCGTGCCTTTCATGGTTTATTTTATTGGTCATCTTTGTACTATACTTGTATTGGCTATTACTGCCTTCACTGTTAGAGGCGGATGTTCTAAGGCGGTAGTCCTATTGTCAGCCTGTTATGTGTGTGATGTCGTGGTTATCGAATTAAGGCTATAAACATTGTCCTAAAGTTTCATCCAAACCGTAAAATATTGATGTTATTGGTCGGAAACGAAATTTGCGATGGAACGACGGAAATGCAAATTCAATAGTCCTCCGGCTAATGCTAAACAAAATGATTGTACTTCTAGAGCATACATCAATCACAGCACAATATATATTGGATGTTTTTAAACATTCCACCTGCTATGCAAGCAAGAAAAATAGCTTGTTTAGGACAATTTTTTTTTTAGAAATACGCTGCTGGCCATGGAATGGTATGAAAATACCACATTGAAGGTTCCATGTTCACCGTCATATGCATACTATTTTCGGGGTGGCTAAACATTTAAAATATCGAGTTCTGCTCAACCCGGGTCTAGAGGGCGTGAACGGTAGCTAGCATTACCACTACCGTCTCAATCAAGCCGATACTGCAATATATCTTTATATTTATCGTGTTCAGCAATTTCCAAATTCATCCTTTCATACTAGTTTTATATATCACAGCAGCGTTGCCTATGCAGTGTGTCGGCAGTAAAACGTCTCCCCGTGTTTGCAACCAGAACTGCTATTCATTCCGATCTTTGGAGATCATTGAGCCCGATATTTATATATATACGGTGGTACATTCACAGATACTTTGTTTTCTTACTTTAATTTCGAATATGTGGTTCCACTACTCCAGACCTTAAAGGCTCTGAGTATTGTTTAATCACCCTGAGGGTATGTTGTCTGCTTTTTAATTTAGTCTTTGGTCTGTTACATGTGATACGCAGGCTTCATATCCTCCGCTCCGAAGTAAATTACATTTTGTTTATTTCGCCCATTGTTTTCCCGTTTAGGGCAAATCATTTTGTTAGAAACTGGGACCATGTTGCATGTTCACCCACCGTCATATGAATACCATCTTCGAGATGACTAAAAAACAAAATTGCAGTACTTTTTATATTTATCATGTTCGGCGATTATAGGTGGTTCCACTACTACAGACTTGAAAGTCTCTGAGTATTGTTTAATCACCCTTAGGACATATTGCCTGCTTTTTATTTTAGTCGTTTAACTATTATATGTGATACGCAGGCTTCATAACCTCTGCTTCCAACTAAATTCTAGACTGCTCCACAGCCGTCATTTAATTACACGACTGTCAGTAGTAACTACACGTGACCAAACTGGAAGGCATTCATTGGTGAAACCTGATCGGACGAGACCCGTCATCCAATTTGTTTTCGTCTATTAATAGATTGTGTATTGAAAGTATGTATGCGTAATTTATTTGAGATTGAATCTGTTGAAGCTGACATATCAAAAACTAAGTTTGATTTATTGTGAAGTGTAATTGATTATAAAAAGAAAATGGAATGTACTGTATTACCCTGTTTGAATGACATATAATGGATACAAGGATTTTTACTTTTAGTATGAGGGGTTGCGATGGGGTAATCCGAGCCTTCTCTGACCCTAATAGACCTTTTTTCCATTTATTTGTGTTTATTCTTTTTATGCCCCGAACATTTAGTAATCGCACCGTCCGTCTGTCCGGATTCTGTCTATCTGTCCGGATTCTGTCTGTCTGTCCGTCATTCAGCAGTTCGTGTCCGGACTGTACCTTCAAAACCCCTGCATGGAGTTTTGATTAACTTGGCACAAGTGATCACCATAACAAGACAATGTGTCGCGCGCAAAAACCCAGGTCCGTACCTCAAAGGTCAAGGTCACACTTGAAGTTCAAAACAGGTACGCAATTTCGTGTCCAGACCGTAACGTCACAACCCCTGCAGGGATTTTTAAATAACTTGGGACATGTGATCACCATAACAAGACGATGTGTCGCGCGCAAAACCAGGTCCGTACCTCAAAGGTCAAGGTCACACTTGCAGTTCATAGGTCAAAAACAGGTACGCAATTTCGTGTCCGGACCGTAACGTCACAACTCCTGCAGGGATTTTTAAATAACTTGGCACAAGTGATCACCATAACAAGACGATGTATCGCGCGCAAAAATCATGTCTTCAAGGTCAAGGTCACACTTAGACGCCTAAAGTCAAATTGTGTCCGGTCAATAACTCTGGCATTCATGGACGGATTTTCAAATAACTTGGCATGTTTGCTCACCACAACAAGACGATGTGTCGCGCACAAAATCCAGGGCCATGGATCCAAGGACAAGGTCATACTTAGAGATCAAAGGACACTTCGGGGTTATTTATCACTTACAGTGATATTTCTTGTTTTTCCCTTTTTTTGTGGCATTTTACACAGCCAGATGAAATATCAAAATCGTGTGTGTGGGTGGGTGGGTGTGAGGGGCGGGGTCGGGGTGGGGAGGGGGTTTCGGCCGCAGTAACACCGAGGATTTGAAAGAAATTAACATCTGTTTGAAAGGAAATGGCTGTTCTAGACCAAAATACCCACCCACCCCACCTTCACCCACTCTGGATTTAGACCCTGCAAATACAATGCAAAAGAAATACATCTTACGTATTTTTTCTTAAAATATCCTAGGCTTACAGAAATAAACACAACCCTAGGAAAGCTTTTCATCAAACCACGAACTCCTAAAAAAAATAATAATATCTTCATGGATTTTTATATATATATATATATATAAAATCTCAGAAATACCTCCCTGTGTATTTTTCCTGTACCCTCACCCAACATACCTCGCAAATCCCTTGCAGCCTACCTCATTACCTCATGCGCTTACCTAAATATCACCTCCAATAAAAAACATTTCTTGACAAGAGGGGAAGGGGGCGGGTATCCGGGGGCTTTTTAAAACAGGTATGTAATCGTGCATTTTGGTGTATATCTGACAGAGAACTTGTGTGGTATTTGAAGAAATAATTGTTTGGCCAAATTTGAGAATTAACATTTCACAAAAGTGAATTACTTACACTGTAAAATAAAATAAACAAATGTTGACCCAAACCTCCTTTATATCATTTATGGACTGTTATTCTTCATTATTATTTTTTTTCATTTTTCAAATTGATGTATAGACCCGGGCCTATATGGCCTAATAGTAGATACACTTCCACTTCCCCAACATCACCTTTAAAAAATGTTTCATTCCTTACTGGGTGGTGTTACTTATGAGTATTTATAATGATGATGTCGACATGATTTAAAATCAAATTGGATTAAAGGGACATTATACAATTTAAATTAAAGGGACATTTTCCAATATTATTTGGACTTTATTCTTAAATTGGATTTTAAAGAAATACGGGATCTTAATTTATGTGTATTCTGCAAGTAAAAATTTGTCATTGTACAATTTTAATAAAAATAGTTGTTGCTGGTTTTGCACTTTCTTGTTAATGTTTACCAGTAATAGGTGGGAACGAATATTGCGTGAAAAGCGCAGTTAGACCAACACTGTTGACACTGGGGGTACTGACTTAAGACAGAAATCGGTATAATACTAATCCGAGCCTTCTGTGACCCTAAAAGCCTTTTTTTCTGTTTATTTGTGTGTGTGGCGATTACGATATTTCATCTGGCTGGTGCAGATGAAATATCAAAATCGAAAAAGGGGCTGGTAAGGTCAGAGAAGGCTCGGATAAGTATAATACCAACAATGGGACTACCCTTGGGTGTAATAACATTCAGAATAACGTTTCGCCTAAATGTTTATTCCTAAAAAAAAGCCTCCGCAAACTCGATAGAATGCGGCCCTTTATATTTATTATGCGCCATTTAAATTAAAGTTTGTTATTATTTATTTTTATATACGTGTAGATAAAACTAAGAGACCATTGCCCAAATACCCTCTAGAAATTACAGGTCTGTTTTGACGCTAAAAAGTTGATAAATTAGCCTGATATGGAAAATATAAATAATAAAAAAGACGTTACTAGTATATATCTTTTTCCCTCAGTGTGTACGCATGCTATATGAATTTTCAAAAAATATACAGGTAGTTACGCTCTTTTCTTAGATGCATTTCTTGACGACTGTATATCTTTCTTGGCTACTTAGCAACTTGAGCACACACTATGCAAAGTTTTTTCTTTTGTTTTTAGACACTTGTTGAATATTCCCTTATTGACAAATAGGCAGGAATGGGATATTCCAGATAGTATATATCTAATTATACGCACCCCACTACACCTCCCCCTCCTCACTCACACACACACCCCCTATCCCGATTATATTAATTATATATATTTTTTAGGCCAAATTAAACAATAAAAATAATGGGAAAGCGTTTTTCTTCAGATTCTGCAACATGGACAATCTAAAAAATACCTCCCTTAATCCTCTGCAAAAGAAATATAAAAATATCAGACAGGGAAAGTAGCATTCAAGGAGGACAGTAAACCACAAAACACAGAAACAAACACGCAAACAGACAAACAAGAAGGCAAAAGCAATAATAAATGCAAACGACATCACAAACACAAAAAGGGTTGACAATAGGGCTACCGCCTTGGAACGGTCAGTGGCAAAGTAGGCCACTGGGGGTTTAAACCGGTTCTAGGGTGCACCAAACCTCACACTTACCCTACTGTCATCCCATTAAAACAGGACAGTGTAAATAAAGAAATCCCCGCCATGATCTAATCCCTAACCAACAAGGCAGCATCAATAGGCAATATAAGTAAAACACAAATATGCTCGTGTAAATATAATACAAAAAAACAGTAGCCTAGAAAGCCACAATGAAGTTACTCAGTGACTTTGCAGAAGCCAGAGCAGTAAGAGAATAAACCATTAAGGGCACGACAAGAAAGATCATGGACAAACATCAAACGCCACCGTCCCAATGGGCTTTAGGTAGGCGTCATCATAGGGTCCACAGCCTGTCCGGTCATCGTACAATTAAAGAGGAAAGCATAGTGGCGAACTGTAAAAGTGTCAACCACCAAGCATGCAGTACGCCTCATACCTACATAAAGCGTTCACATCTAGAATATCTACAAAATAACCCTTAGGTAGTTTTTTGATTGATTTACGCGCCTGCATTGTGTAATCAATATTGAGGGAGATCCCAAAATTATATATCTATTTATAGAACATAGATCAGGCGCTTGGCCATGATCGCAATTGAAATGCGCTTTATGCACTATCAAATTCATCGTTTTAAAAATCGGCCTGTGACGTTCGCTTGTTTGAGTGAACGAGACATGCGCCGTGGAGCAATCTAACTAAATTCCGTTTGTTAATTTCGTCCATTATTTCCTCGTTTAGGGAAAAGCGTTTTGTTAGAAACTGGGACAATACACAGCTGGCCATGGATTTGCTATGAAAATACCACATTGAAGGTTTATTAATGTTCACCGTCTTATGCATACCATCTTCGTATTTAATACTACTGACAATTGTAAAAAAATATTGAGTTCTGTCCAAAATGGGGCTAGAGGGCGTGAACGGTAGCTATCATTTTCCGCTACCGTTCATGAAAAGAGATGGCAATATATTTTTTATATTTATCGTTCTTTTAAATTTCTCCTTTCATACGCTTTTTGCATTGGCAAAGGTCGGTCGTTCTATATGCTGATTAATAACATTTACATGAAGTCAGCTCTATTAATCAACTTGAAGCAGAAGCGTTGGAAATACATACAAAGCGATTTCAAATCACTTTCTTCTACGTTCCAAATGTGTCCGGAGATATAAGACTGTGTCACTGCCTGTAGTGATGAACATTTCCAGCTAATGACTGATAATTAGCTCTTATGATATAACGAATAATTAATACAATAATGTTAGAAGTAGGAGGTATTTGTTCATCCATGTGCAAAACAGCCAATAGCTAATACCATCTAAATAGTCCCCAAAGTTCGTTGAGACATATGAAGCGCAAAACACTTTTCACAGGCTTTTTCAATTCCTCATCTCAAGAGATTTAGAACTATTTTGCTGATATTGCAATATAATGCACTATTATTATCACAACATGTTCTGGTTGAAAACGGGGGATGTATAGAGCATAGAGATGGTTCTAGTCTTTCTGCGGAAGTGTATCCGTATTTATGTCCCAGTTTGTCTTTCTTTGTCTTTCTTTCGGAATTATAGTTCATCAAAAGTTAGGGAGTTATATGCGTGTACACTTAATACAGAAACATCGGTATCAGGTGAATGTATCACTAGTCATTGTTCTGGAAGGTATGTTGAGCATTTATAATCATGCATAAAATGATGCCTGTACGAAAGCTAGTCAAGAATATGATATTTTATGCATCGATTTCGGCTTTATTTGACAGCGTTGTTTTCTGTAAAAGAACAGTTTTGTATACTCAAGAGAAATATAAAAAGATCGGACAGGGAAAGTAGCATTCAAGGAGGACAGTCAACCACAAAACACAGAAACAAACATGGAAACAGACAAACAAGAAGGCAAAAGTAATAATAAAAGTAACCGACATCACAAACACAAAAGGGTTGACAATAGGGCTACCGCCTTGGAACGGTCAGTGGCAAAGTAGGCCACTGGGGGTTTAAACCGGTTCTAGGGTGCACCAAACCTCACACTTACCCTACTGTCATCCCATTAAAACAGGGCAGTGACCCGTCTAAAGAAATAAATTACAAAGTCTTGACCGTCAATACAGACCAATGCTTGCACTTTTATAGGAAACTCTGTGATAATAATTGTATGGATTGAAGAGTGATGATCAAGTGAGAGCTATTGAAAATATACCAATATTATTTTTTAATTGTGTGAAGTTGTGGAGATTTACAACGGCTCTGTCATTTGTTTGTTCGGATTTATGCGCGTTCAAGCATCATCAAGAAAGTATATAATAACAGTATAAAAACAATTTTTTCAAAGATTTATTTAATGTGTTTTATTTACATCTAATGGACTCATGTATTTGATGTCTGGGGTGCTTATAGCATACGGACGTTTATAGTATGCACCCGTGATGTCTCATTGTGTTTGACCAAAAACCGTGTGCACAATTTCAGACCGCACACTTTACTCGTTTAAAAACTACTATCTCAAATAAACCACAACATAAATTCTGTCCGAATACTTTTCTGCGTTCAGTGCACTTTATTTAAACGAAATGGGTTTAGTATTAAAACAGTTAGAGAGAAACTCTTACCTGAATCGACAGAAAAAGCCTAGATTCACTGTTCACTTTAGATCAAACGTGAACCTGCTAGCCAGTCGATTCCCTGCCGTGTATCTGGAACATGCAAAACAATGCTTTAAATAGTTAGTCTATAAGGCTGAAAACTTTCATCAGTACTTTTTCGCACTAGGAGAAGATGAGATGTTATATTTGGAAAACGCAATGTCCTTTGAAATGCTTGTTTGCGCTTTACATGTATTTACTATAAGCGAAAATAAAAACACTTCTTGCCAACAAATCTAAAATTGTTGAATTTTACACTTTTGTTCTTATTTTACTTTAATGACTTGGTGAGTCACTTTACATTGGGAGATAACTTTAAAGGGACACATGGCAATCTTGATTTTTTGAAAACTCGCGGCGTCCCGTTAGTTTTTCTAAATAACATGCATTATTTCATTCATTAATAATAATTATCAGAATACTATAAACACAATTGTTTTTGTATATTACTGACTTTTAATAAAACTGCACCAATAATATATTTCAACATTTGGTAAAATAACATAGAACATTGAAAACACAACACTTTATGTAATGATATGCAAGCCGGTTTAAAGTCCAAATGTCCCTTGATAAATAGGTAGTGACGCTAATATTGATGCTTGATAAAAAAAACATCAAGATTGCCGTGTGTCCTTTTAATATACAATACTTTATTTTCTCTCTAGTTTTCAGGAAAAAAACACCATTAAATAGGGCAGTTGGGAAGACACTTTTGTAGATGTTTGGTCTGTTTTGATATGTGAAAATGTGTAAAACAAATATTTGCTATATGTTCCTTTAATTAATGGGAGACCCATCACATATATACTATATTTCAGAATGAAAACATAATCATATTGTAATTTGTTGATGTTAAAGGGACACACGACACTCCTTTAAGTATTTATCAAGCATTAACATTAGCATCTCCATTTGGCATGTATTAACCTGGTATCATTTTAAATTTAAGCCTGCTTGCATTAAATTAAATAAAAGTATTAGTTTTCATTTTGTCTTGGTTATTTTATAAAATACCTAACTAAATTATAGGTGCACTATTATCAACAGTAAGTAATGTGTAAAACAATTCCACTGAACTATTCTAATAAATAATATTAATGATTGCACAAATGCCAGTTATGTAGAAAATCTGACTGGACGCCAGAAGTTTTAAACAAATAAAGACTGCCGTGCGTCCTTTTAGCTTATTTTCCGCATATATTCAGTACATGTAGTTTACACGAGCTCATAAATAACAGTCACTGTGTATTATCCCTGAAACCATGTTGTACTCTAACTTTGAACAGCACCGTGAAAGCATAACACGTGTGGTAATACGTGTGGTAATACAAGCTCCATTTAAATAACTACAAAAAGTGCAGTGGCAGATTTTTTATCAGAGCACAGACAATTTTTAAAAGGCCCCCACCTCCATATGATCCATTGGCATTTAATACGGCTGGACATTCTGAAGTCGTCAGTATCAATTCACCTAGAGCTACTCTAGAGAGCGATTCACATTTGGTGGCTTTCTGAAAAACAACATCAATCCAGTGTCAATGATCGAACAGACATAGTGTATCATTTGTTAAACATAATGTTACATATTTCAAAAAAAAAAAGATGAACTAAATTGAATAAAACATGAATAGTATTTACTACTTGTCCTCAATTACTCAGTACTATATTGAAGATACTGTTAGTTTGAGGTATGCGCAAAAGAAAAAGAAAAGATGCAAGATAAAGTATAAGAATAGGTGAATATGGAAAAGCAATTAAAAAAAGGCTAGCTTTAGAGAAATATTGTGGACACTCTAGATTTGAATACCTCAAGTGATCCGACTGTCACTAGATCTGGGGGTAATACGTTCCATTCAATTGTAGTTCTGGGGAAGAACGCGAATTTTCTGCTGTTGGTGTCGCGAGTTGGTATCTTGTATGTCAGATCATAATGGTGTATTGGTCTTCTTGCCGGTTGTATAAACCGACCTTCTTTACTGATAGCATCTCTCCTTCGATCTTGGAGTGACCTCCAGTCCTGAATCAGTTGTTCCAATATCTCTCCCACACTCGAGCGATTTCTGTACCTCTGCATTGTGTATCTTGCAGCACTTCTCTGTAATTTCTCCCATTCTTGGATATCTGCTTGAGTGTGAGAGTCCCATACAGTGCTGGCATATTTACTAAAGACTTGTATGCTTTCTCTTTGACGCTTATTGAGGCGATTATGAGATTTCTTCTGAGGAATCCCAATGTCTTGTTTGCCTTGTTGCAAATGTTGGATATATGGGTCTTCCGGTGCAGGTCAGATGTAATAGTGACGCCGAGGTATTTTGCTGATTTGATTTGTTCGAGACTGTGACCGTGGAGATTGCAGTTGGCGTCGATTTTCTTTTTTTTGTGGTTTTGTTTGTTTTTAATTTGAAACTAAACGTGCAATTATAACCAAGAAAGCGCTATATTCGCTACTTTTATATTAAGCAAAGCTTTGCGGAGCTAGACGGCGAATCGAAAAAAACTTCGTTAAAACCGACAGTTCGCAATAGCTGAGTTCCGGCTATATGTATTCTGGCTATATGTATTCTTAAAAATCTGGGCCAGGTCTTATGAAACAACTTACGACAATTTTGATCGTAAGTTAATTTTTCTTAAATTCTTTACTTTGATTTACAGTTTCAGATGAGCGCGATTTCATTTCATTTTCTTATACATTTGACATTTCTGCACATAATGCACACATAATTGTCTACATTGAATACTTAGGTGCAAAAATGTGAACAGTTTTACACTGTTAGACTTATCGTAAGATGTTTAATAAAACGGGGCCCTGACTTTTGACTATAAATAATGTTTCAATGCACAATTAAATAAAAACAGACTCTGAATATGTATGAATAATTACATATTTACATACGGTAATAAAATGATGAATGACTATCAAATATATATATTTTTAAGTTCATGCTTTACAAAAACAAAATTACTGATGTGAAAGAAACAAAAGTTGTATGTACAACTCAGTAAGTGTGTCAGGTCCCACCCAAGACCTGGATATATTTTCTCGTTTCATTACACTACATAGATCGCCCAGACATCACAAACAGAGTGTACAAAACTGGCAAAATTAATAAACATGTATGCGCTTTCTCAAACTAAAACTATCACTGAAGGTTATTAATAACCCTGCAAACGCATACCCCACGACACAATGTATATGCGCATTTCACTTCTTATTGATGATTCTCAAAATTCGTATAGGAAATAGCATACAAAATAATTTTTCTGAGAACAACATTCAAGGGGCCAGAACTCCCATCAAAAACCACTGAACCACATTCCAACTATGATATGGTATCTCCATATGATGCAGATGATTCTCACACAGTTTATTGAAACCCTATCAGGCGGTTATAGAGAAATAGTGCATGCAATATTCTTTGATTGAAAATATTTAAACGGCCATAGTTCGGTCAGAAATTATCAAACCGGAATGGAGGAATCCGTATCTCCAATTCATACTGATGCTTTTCTCAAACTTTTGTGAAAATCCATCAAGGAATTATGGAGAAATAGCGCGGAAAAAATGAGTGTGAAAATATTCAAAAGGATATAACTCTGCCACACATCATCATACCGACACAAAATATCCATTACACGTCAAAATCATTGAACCGTAACAAAATGTTGTTACATGTATGCACATCTCCACTTCCTACTTATGCTTCTGATAAAGTTTCTTGACAATCCAGCATGGGGTTATGCAGACATAGTGTGTCAGATATAATTGAACCGGAACTAGACGATATTATTCACATATCAACTTCATGATATCTGATGCTTCGCATTGTTTCGTGAAAGTCCAACATAGAGTTATGGAGAAATAGCGTGGACAAGATTTGTGTGTGAATATAATCAAAGGGCCATAATTACCTCAAAACTCATTGAACTGGAACGTGTCACGTTTAATGATCAATAATTAAACTCAACATATATAATTATCCACAAGGACTGGTGGTTATCCACACAAACTAAATTATTTGCAATAATTATCTACTGTTACACATACTTTTAAGATCAGGAAATGGTAGAAGGTAAACAATACGTTTATTTATCATTGCGATCACGACCGTTTCAATTGTATTAAAGTGCATCAAAGACTTCTAAGCATTTCTGTTCTCATCTTATGCCCTATTATATGCTTTGCCCACTTATGTAATCGGGCCTTTAACAATTAGTTCAAGGGAGACAACTAGTATAGTTCACTGTAGTATATATTGCTCATATTATGTCCCCTATTCCACAGGTTTATAACCGGCTATGATCACCATTAATATAGATTGGGTGGGTGGGTGGGTTGGTTGGTGGTTGGGTGGGTGTGGGTGGGTTATTGGGTGGGTGGGTAGGTTCTTGGGTGGGTGAGTGAGTGAGTGAGTGAGTGAGTGAGTGTGTGGATGGGTTAGTGAGTGAGTGAGTGGGTGGGTGGGTGGGTTGGTGGGTTTGTTGAGTGAGTGAGTAAGTGAGTGAGTGAGTGAGTGAGTGAGTGAGTGAGTGAGT
This sequence comes from Cyrtodaria siliqua, assembly GCA_037043455.1. Taxonomy (NCBI): domain Eukaryota; kingdom Metazoa; phylum Mollusca; class Bivalvia; order Adapedonta; family Hiatellidae; genus Cyrtodaria; species Cyrtodaria siliqua. Next base: position 30,230 of record JAWPHD010002863.1, on the reverse strand, counting down.
GAGTGAGTGAGTGAGTGAGTGAGTGAGTGAGTGAGTGAGTGAGTGAGTGAGTGAGTGAGTGAGTGAGTGAGTGAGTGAGTGAGTGAGTGAGTGAGTGAGTGAGTGAGTGAGTGAGTGAGTGAGTGAGTGAGTGAGTGAGTGAGTGAGTGAGTGAGTGAGTGAGTGAGTGAGTGAGTGAGTGAGTGAGTGAGTGAGTGAGTGAGTGAGTGAGTGAGTGAGTGAGTGAGTGAGTGAGTGAGTGAGTGAGTGAGTGAGTGAGTGAGTGAGTGAGTGAGTGAGTGAGTGAGTGAGTGAGTGAGTGAGTGAGTGAGTGATATTATTAGCTAATGTTGCTAGGCTGGGATTGTATGCTTTACTTATTTTGGAAATAGGCATGATTTGCTAGCGCATTTTAAATGTATGAGGTGGCTATCGCTTTAATAATTACAATTACGAAACTTAGTCGATGTCGTTTCACCTGGAATACGGGTATATAAAGGACAAATGCATAGATTTGTACAGAAAGTTTAGACTATATTATACTGGATGCAACATAACACACAAACAACTAACAATAAAGCTCTTACCTTATATTTTAAATTAAAATCCGTGTAAATCTAAGAAATATATTTGATAAACACATGTATGTAAAAATAGCGACATAAGCAGCATCATAAACGGGTGACTTATAAGGCACACATTAATAAGGGTCTGAGGTTCGTCCGGGGAGTACATGTTTCAGCATGTTTGTAATCATGAATGCTCTAGAATACATATGTGCAAATACACGTACATTTATGTGTTTGTGTTTACCGCTTATATCAGTAACATGTATTTTCATATATAAATGGTGTCGGTATTGGTGTCACGAACTCTGATGGATTATTGAAGTGGACTTATAAAAGGACTTTGCTTAGGTCAGCACATTTATTTCTTGAGCCACTGTTTCAGCTATAGTGCAAGCCTGTATTGTGTTGTATTAGACGAAGTTTTCGAAGGTGTGCATTAGTATAATTCTGTAGAGTATCGAAATCCTTAAATACCGTGTTCAGTAAGTTCTCGAATTAGCCACTCCCAAATCGTGCCAATCAAATCATGTATGGGTCGTAAAAATGAAACCACAAGTCGACACCCTATACTGTATCGCAAAGATACGATATATATATTGCGCTGTTGGTGCTTTACATTATTACATATGGAGTGAGTAGCTTTACGTCACATAGTATGAGATGTAGGACACGAAGACCTACCAACATTATACAGTATCGGATATTTGATTAAAATAATTTGAAATAGAGTTGCAGCATTTGTAAACTTGTTTTCTGTTTATTTTTAAATATAGTTTTGTTATGTGTGTAGCCCGAGTTTAAGGAAACCTGAACTTATTTCTATAACTTTGTTTTCTGTTTACGCTGTGTACACTTAAACCAGATATTTAAGAAGGTTCAATAGCTTGTCCAGGTTGTTTACGGTTTGAAAGGTATTAGTGTATTGAATCGTCAGCGGCCTTTTTGCCAGTGACAATTCCAAGCCGGTACCCCTAATGTTTACCCTTGAAGAAATGTGTTAGGACGTCGCCTGCTATTCTTGTGTTTTCCCTATGAGTGTTGTTTGATATGACACTTGTTTTTCGTCGACCGTGTTTTGTGAATGCCTCATTTTCTATTCGGCCTGTATACCTTCTTTAAGACATATTAGCGAGTTCATTAAAGAACAATACATGTAACTATTAAAAAGTGTAGTTCGTATTTCGACCAAAATTGGAAATATATTCAATTTCATTGACTGAATAAGTTTTGTCTTAAAATGTAGTGAAACAGTTGCATATATGATTTGATATTGTTGTAATTATATATATAATATACATATATATAAGTTCCATTATCAAATTCCTCTGGAATAGTACCAAGTGCCATTATGACATTAATATGGAATAGTGCAAAGTTACATGATCACCCTAATATGGAATAGTGCAAAGTTCCATGATCACCTTAATATGGAATAGTGCAAAGTTACATGATCACCTTAATATGGAATAGTGCAAAGTTCCATGATCACCTTAAAATTGAATAGTGCAAAGTTCCATGATCACCTTAATATGGAATAGTGCAAAGTTCCATGATCACCTTAATATGGAATAGTGCAAAGTTCTATGATCACCCTAATATGGAATTGTGCAAAGTTACATGATCACCCTAATATGGAATAGTGCAAAGTTACATGATCACCTTAATATGGAATAGTGCAAAGTTCCATGATCACCCTAATATGGAATAGTGCAAAGTTACATGATCACCTTAATATGGAATAGTGCAAAGTTCCATGATCACCTTAATATGGAATAGTGCAAAGTTCCATGATCACCCTAATATGGAATAGTGCAAAGTTCCATGATCATCTTAATATGGAATAGTACAAAGTTCCATGATCACCTTAATATGGAATAGTGCAAAGTTCCATGATCACCCTAATATGGAATAGTGCAAAGTTACATGATCACCCTAATATGGAATAGTGCAAAGTTACATGATCACCCTTATATGGAATAGTGCAAAGTTATATGATCACCTTAATATGGAATAGTGGAAAGTTTCATGATCACCTTAATATGGAATAGTGCAAAGTTACATGATCAGCTTAATATGGAATAGTGCAAAGTTCCATGATCACCTTAATATGGAATCCATGATTAGCTTAATATGGAATAGTTCAAAGTTCCATGATCACTTTAATATGGAACAGTGCAAAGTTCCGTGATCACCTTAATATGGAATAGTGCAAAGTTCCATGATCACCCTAATATTGAATAGTGCAAAGTTACATGATCACCCTAATATGATATAGTGCAAAGTTACATGATCACCCTAATATGGAATAGTGCAAAGTTCCATGATCACCGTAATATGGAAGAGTGCAAAGTTCTATGATCACCCTAATATGGGATAGTGCAAAGTTCCATGATCAACCTAATATGGAATAGTGCAAAGTTCCATGATCACCCTCATATGGAATAGTGCAAAGTTCCATGATCACCCTTATATGGAATAGTGCAAAGTGACATGATCACCCTAATATGGAATAGTGCAAAGTTACATGATCACCTTAATATGGAATAGTGCGTAGTTCCATGATCACCTTAATATGGAATAGTGCAAAGTTCCATGATCACCCTAATTAGGCCTTGAGCAAGGACCCAAAATGTTCGATATTGTTACCAACTCAAGGGACAAATTCTACCATCACTTTTTGAAAAGAGCAATGTATATAGATTACATTTTTCCATGATAGCAATCTGGAAGAGGTAGCTTATAAAAAAAAAATCGAACATTAGTAGGTTATTATTGTAGCGCTTTCATACAAGTTTTTGATGTTCATTTTTGAATGTCATGCTTGTGTGAATAATTATTGATGTACTTTTTAAAGATGCACTTAAGTTTACAATTCATTGAGTTACATAAAGCGTAAATAAGCTATTTTTTACCACTGAATTCAGTTTAAAATCTCTATTTTGCTTCAAATTAGAAGTCAATTTACCCCACCCACTATTGACACATTTTTATGCATTTAGTTTAGTTAATATGTTTTACAATATATGTGTAAACTTGTAAGAATCAGTAATTTACAACCTTTCTACATGATTTAAATAATATTATAATATGAATAAGGGATTGTGAAATTCACAGACGACACAGAGTCCAAAGGATTCTAGATAAAGGAAATGTGCTGTTTAACGTTGTTTTTTTAACAAAAGTCTTTTTTAAGTGTATTTGTCATGGCAATACTTATTGTGATTACACATTTGGATTATGTATTACACATAAATACATTAATTAAACATTGCATATTTCAATGCAAAATCTTAAAAGTTTGCAAAATCTTAAAAGTTGTCTATTTTAATACTTTTTAATAAAAAAAGTCTTTTTTAGGTGTATTTGTCATGGCAATACTTATTGTGATTACACATTTGGATTATGTATTACACATAAATACACATAAATACATTAATTAAACATTGCATATTTCAATGCAAAATCTTAAAATTTTGCAAAATCTTAAAAGTTGTCTATTTTAATACTTTTTAATTACAATTTATGCACATTTTAAGGATTTTTATACCTGAATTACCCCACCCATATACAACACAAATAAGAATTTTGCATATGAAATGTAAAAATAGTAGTATATGCATTTGCACGAACCATTTTTGTGTTACTGAAAAAATAATCGATAAAGATGAATTGATTTGAATTGGGGTTTTACGGCGCACCAAAACAAACATGTTATATGGCGCCAACAGGAATGAACATTCGACCCGACTCACTCTTTATTAACATCTAGATAAAAATGTGCAGAATATGCCTAGAACCTTCTTACCTGCAGAACTGCAGAGTTGCTGCAAATTCTCTAGTAAACACTCAATTTTTCGCTGGAGCCACGATCACTGCCACCACTGAAGTAGCATCTGAAACAATACAGGTTTCATGATGAAAATAATGAACAAAAATGACAAAATTAACAGGAATTCGGGGAAATTTTACCCCTATCCCTGGATATAATTTTGCCCCGGAACCACACGGCGTCGAAGAAGATCACTGTACTAACTACTTACCATGGCAACTATTTGTAAGTATTGGTGCAGTTGTTACAATATCACCTGCTTAGGATATGTATCTAAACATAGGTTGTGATGTTCTCCGTACTTGATTTAGAGTATGGAATTAACCTAGGATAGTAAGCATCAACCCTACTTTTGCGCATACAAGTGCAAGTGGAATGATTATTACCTAAAGAAGAAGGTGTATTGCCAATGAAGAGAGAGAGTGAGTGTGCGTGTGTGTTGGTGGGGGGGGGGGGAGGTGTTGGGTGGTGGGGAGGGGGGGGATGGATATTTAGGAACCTGCCCTACTGACGAATAGACACATATATTTCTTTAACATGATGGGAGAAAAAAAAAACAAGCAAAACACGGGATCGCCTGGTTTACGTCCCCATCCGATGGACGAGGGTAAAAGTGTCTTGCCCAAGAACACACCGACAAAATTCACTGGCTCTGGTGAGGCTTGAACCAGGGTCCTCTGAATTTAAAGTCCCCCGTGCTATCCACTGCATCAACAGGATGTATGCGCTCAAGCAGGATGACTGCATTAAAATACATACAACTAAAATGTTAATCCGTCATAAAGGTTATATCCAAGAAGCTGGGTTCACAACGCCCTCTCTTATCTAGCAAGTTAGCATCAAGTTCATGTATGTCGGGTTGCAATATGCCTGCAAGCCTTATATATGCCCTGCTCATTGCTGTTTTGATAAACCTGGTAATTAATGCCTTGGGATAAAACAGGACAATTAAGAATACACAGGACATATTATCTGATTTAAATAATATAACTTAATGTGACAATATAACATACATATAAGATATTAAAAAAAAATTAAACGCTTCCAGATAAAAATCGATTACCAGTGCATCGAGATTACATTTAGTGATCACGGTTAGTTTACTGATGTTTACTCTAAAAGCTATATCCGACATACAGGTGCTACTGCAGTTAAAGTAGCTATCCCGCCAACAACAGCCACATTTTACAACATATGTACATCGTTTCTAAACCTGCTGACCATGAGGTATATACATAACTTACAGCGTTTGAGAATCAAAACTCTAAAGATACAATATAAAAAGCTTTAACCAGCCAGACAAAAAACAATTGGATAATTCATTTTACACTTATTCAATTATGGATATTACAAAAACCCATGAATAAACATATACTTTTAAGCGACACATATGAATTATTATATGAGATGAACACCTGGATAGAGTTTTGATAATAAAACTGTTTTTGTAGTGTAATTTTGTCGTAATTTGGCAGGTTATTTTAAAATGTGTATAACAAACACCTGAAAATCAACAGTTAAACCGTAAAATGCCTTTTCATTTTCTTTCTGTTTTATTTTTGCAATTTGTCGAAAATGCAGTGGTCTACTTTGTGATTTTAGTTCGTGGAGATTTATTCAATATGCGATTTGTAAACATGGTTAAATCTTCATAATCGAATACCTTATCAAAAGTTACATTCTCTTTATATTTCAGTTATCTTAAAACTCTTGAAGTGATTTTATGAAAAGTGTACAACTTCAAGCCCAAGAGACCCACTCGCCTTGTCTCAAAGTGCTCTCATATTTTAAGAAACAACAACAATTTCTTTATATAAATCTTAAAACTATGACCCCCGTAGTGGCTATATTTGACCCCATTGTCGCCATTTGAACAAACTAGGTAGAGGATCATAAGCGTATGGTACATGCGAACTATTATTTAGCTTTTAAAGTATCAGAGAAGCTGTTTGAATATGTTTTACTTTATAATTCAATGTTATAGTGTGACCCCCGGGACAGTGCCAAATTTGATTACAGGCTTGATTCAAGGGACACCATTTGAATTATTTGGTACAGGACAATAATCTTAAGCTACATGTAGCTTATTACACCTCTGGCTCTTGTAGTTTCAGAGAAGATGTTTATAGACGTTCTTACATAACTCTATGTAAATATGTGACCCCCGGGACCGGGCGAAATTTGACCATAAGATCACCATTTGAACAAAATAAATTGGTAGAGATCGATACTCTTATGCTACATGCATCGTATAAGACCTATAGCTCTTGTAGTATTAGAAAAAGAATATTTTTATGGACTTTCCTATACAACTCTTTATAAAACTTTAACCCCAGAACCGGGCCATAGTTGGACACAGAGTCACGATTAGAACAAAAGTGGTAGAGAACCATAAGCTTGTACAATATGCAAAATAGTAGATCTGGCTCTTGTTTTTTTATAAAGAATAGATTTTAAAGATGTTTCTATATGACTCTATGTAAATATATGACACCTGGGGCGGAGCCAGATATGACCCCAGGGTCAACATTTTAACAAACTTGCTAGTGGACCATAAGCTTATGCTTCATGCATAATATGGGACCTCTAGCTCTTACAGTTTTAGAGAAATTATTTATTTTTTAAAGATTTCCTATATAACTGTATGAAAAAATGTTACCCCCGGGGCTGGGTCACCATTTTATAAATACTTGGTAGAGGACCCTAAGTGTATAATACATGCAAAATATTAGATGTGTAGCTCTTCTAGTTTCAGCGAAAACGATTTTTTAAAGACACAAGAGTTTTGCTTAAAAGGGGAGATAACTCTAATAACAGGAATCAGCTACCCTGTTCACACTGCTATCATGGATTTTTTGTTTCTCTACAAGGTACTCAATAACATGGTACTAGTAAGAATTTGTCCGTTGAGATGGTAACAAAAAAGTGTATGGCTCACGGTCTAAATATGGGATAGTGCAAAGTTCCATGATCACCCTAATATGGAATAGTGCAACGTTACATGATCACCCTAATATGGAATAGTGCAAAGTTCCATGATCACCCTAATATGGAATAGTGCAAAATTACATGATCACCTTAATATGGAATAGTGCAAAGTTACATGATCACCCTAATATGGAATAGTGCAAAGTTACATGATCACCCTTATATGGAATAGTGCAAAGTTCCATGATCACCCTAATATGGAATAGTGCAAAGTTACATCATCTCCTTAATGTGGAATAGTGTAAAGTTACATGATCACCCTAATATGGAATAGTGCAAAGTTACATGATCACCCTAATATGGAATAGTGCAAAGTTCCATGATCACCCTAATATGGAATAGTGGAAAGTTCCATGATCACCCTAATATGGAATAGTGCAAAGTTACATGATCACCCTAATATAGAATAGTGCAAAGTTCCATGATCACCTAAATATGGAATAGTGCAAAGTTACATGATCACCCAAATATGGAATAGTGCAAAGTTAAATGATCACCCTAATATAGAATAGTGCAAAGTTACATGATCACCTTAATATGGAATAGTGCAAAGTTCCATGATCACCTTAATATGGAATAGTGCAAAGTTCCATGATCACCTTAATATGGCATAGTGCAAAGTTACATGATCACCTTAATATGGAATAGTACAAAGTGCCATGATCACCTTAATAGGGAATAGTGCAAAGTTCCATGATCACCGTAATATGGAATAGTGCAAAGTTCCATGATCAGCTTAATATGGAATAGTGCAAAGTTATTTCGCTGCTCTTGGCAACCGTGTGAAAAATTTCGGGTGCAATATCAAAGTATGCAATAACATATCCTCCAAGGCCCTAGGTTCGTGACTGCCCTTGGTTCGCGTCCATTTTGTTTTTTCGGGTCTCGTGAGATTTGCGCAGTGCGTGAGACTGACCGTGGGAAAATATTCACTACGCACGTAATTACTACTATTTACATACAATGCGTTAAAGATCCGTTTTAAACAGGTAAATATTCGTCATTTATTTAAATAAATTAATTCCAAACGATGACCCTTGAAAAAGACCTCTTTAAACCATTTTTTATAAAATATTAAACATTGCCGTTTTCGTCGTCTGCTCTGTTTACATTTTATAATGCAAGTCACGTGACGATATAGTGGAAAAGTAAAGCCGATATAAAACAAGTTTGGCCAATTTCACAAGGCCGCTATGATTTAAACATATTTTATTGCCAATAATGTGTTACATATAGAATACTATCCACATATATACAATAGAAATATTATTATGACAAATGGGTCGGGTAACAAGTTCTACCAACATTAGTTTAAACCCTTCCGAGTTAACATCTTGCATTTGCAAATGCGTATGGCTGAGTGAAATAAATTACAATAATTACAATGGCAAATAATACATTTAGAGAGAGAGTGATGAATAGTGAACACAACATATGAGAGAGAGAGAGAGAGAGAGAGAGAGAGAGCGAGCGAGCGAGCGAGAGAGTTTTCCCCAATCTATAAGTTCCAATCAGTTAAAAAACATTAACGCTTTTAACAGTGTATACATGTTATATCATTTGATATAGCTCTATAACTTGAGATATGTAATAACAACAACAACAGCAAACACTTTAATGGTAAGCATCGAGTGTCGAAATGTGTCGTAGCCTCAGACACCTATGTAAACCTATGTGTTTCTCGTATAAATGTTTGAACTGCTGCGAAGAGGGATTCATTTGCCCTGTCAGTTATCTGTCCACGACCATAAAGGAGTGTGCTTACATTTAACGGGTGTAAATGGCGGGTAGACTGAAACAGATGAAGCCGATAAGCTGAAAATGTGTTACACTGGAAAAAATAGTGTTCAGCATCTTCTACTTCACAGCCGCACTCGCAAGTCGGTGAATCTCGCAAATGGTTAAGGTATAAGTCGTTATTGAGATTGCTACACAAATGCCTCATTCTGGCATGTAAAACAGCAAATACTCTTTGTCCACTTAAGTAGTAAGGTGGCACTTTTATACTAGAAAATACAGATGTTAATAGTCTTCTCTTAAAAATTGCGATACTTTCAGAGTTTCGTATCTCTATTGGCAAGTCATTCAATAGTTTAAGAGAGGAAGTAACAAACGAGTTATTAAATAGTTCGGTTCTTCTAGCAATAGTGGCATAGTTATCGTTATTTCTGAGATTGTATGCGCTGAAATATCCAACTAGCTGTGGGAAAATGTTCGAAATGTAATTTTCGAACTTTTCCATTTTTAACATTTTTGCATTTTCCTTCTATCAGAAAGTGAAACCCATCCTATTTCGGATATTAAGCGATGTATGGATACTGAGCTGCCTCATATTGTAACTTTTCCAAGCTATCTTTTTCTAGTAAAGTACATCCATCCCAAGTAATGGAAGCATGTTCCAGTATTGGGCGCATATAAGACAAGTATATCTGATTAAGTGTTTTGCGCGCTACTTTGTATTTGAGCATTCTCATTAATCCAAGCACTTTTGACGCAGAAGCAACAATATTTTTAATGTGTTCGTGCCATTTACCGTTATTACTCAGTGTTACTCCTAGATGTTTATGATTATCAACAAAGGTTAGCGGGACATTGTCTAGATATAAGGTTGAAAGACGATCATTATTACTTAAGGAAAGGTCATGATTAAGAATTCCTTCAATGTCGTTTATATTAGATGTTGAGACTGATAACGAAGTGTCATCAGCAAACAAACGAGTTATACTCAGCATATTTTCGGCAATATCATTTACATATATCAAAAATAAAAGAGGACCCAAGACATAGCCTTAAGGAACGCCAGCAGTTAGTGTTTTCGATTCGGAGGTTGCAGATTTGACGTGGACTCTTTGAGATCTGTTTGAGAGGTTATCAGATATCCAAGCTAAAATCTTGCCATCGATACCATATTGTGTTACCTTGAATAAAAGACCTTTATGCCAAACACGATCAAATGCTTTAGATATATCATTAAAAACAATGCATGTAAATTGTTTAGCATCGAATTCCTGACATATATGATGGTACATGTGGATAAGTTGATATGTAGTAGAATGACCACGGAGAAAACCTGTTTGATTCCTAAAGATAAGATCAAACATAAATTTAAAAGCCGCTATAGAAAATAATGCAATTACAAACTTGTTTGTGTATTTTTCCAGGCAAATCAATTGAGGCATACTTACAGGCTGTATTCACCTACTGCATTGACTACAACCTATTGTAGACCTGTTAATTGTTATTTAAAGTTATATTGAATTAGTTAAACAAATGTTAAAAGTTGTTAAACTGTTACCTACCATGAAACTGAGAAATTCATTTTCGTTTACTTAATTCGTTCACCTAATTTTACCAATAACCGTACGAAAATATGACGTCACAAATCAAGGGCAGATTCAAAATGGCGATCGTGTTGTGACAGTGGTGATAACTTTTATGGATTGTTAAGTTATTTGTTATAGGAACATTGGATTGGATTATAAAAAGTGAAAAGGAAGGAATTATATTATCAAGGTAAACAGCTTTCTCCTCCAGAATGCATATTTGTTAAAGTTATTTTACAATAAAATGTCTTATGAAAAGTCATTGGCACAATATGAAAATATTCGATAAGGAATAGTATCAAGTTCATATCACTGTCATGTAGATCAGTAGAATGTTCCACGACTACGCCATGTGGAGAAATATCACCATCTTCAGGAGTTTGTTAAATCAAGCGTCTTCATAGAGTTAAGATTATAGAAGAATACCGCCTATCACCAAACTGCACTTCACTGATCAAGCCAGCTTTCGCTTATACAGATGAATTATTTATTCAATTATTTATTCAATTTTTATTGTATGTTAAGTGCTTATGATTTATCGTTGTTTTGCTCTTTATTTGAGTAATAAAAGTATTGATAGTGAATCATACGTATTAGGGAATTATTTACAATGCGGATGTTTGCGTAAACATGTTTACGTGTACATTCATGCATGTTTGCGTAAACATGTTTACGTGTACTTTCATGCAAAACCCTAGCCAGGGCTTCCTGCCTTTTCTAAAATGGGATTTAAAGGCATGCCCGGCATGATTCGAATATTAAAGCATACGGTAGCAGAGCTGTCAACGTGTTTGTTAAAAGGTAAGAACGACTTATAATTTCTATGGGTAGTTCTTTGTGTATTTATTATAAATATTTTAACAATAATTCGTGTTATTATATTACTAATGTTCTATTAATATTAGAATACATCGCTGGTAAAGACAGATTTCCTGTTTATTGTATTTGTGGGGAAGGGTTGGTAAATTTAATGTGTGACTATAGCTGTAATTCATTCTAAGCATACACTTGCATGATGCAAGTGTGTTATTTTAATTTGAATTATGTGTCAGGTGATCAGACTTGTCCAATAAAGGATTAATATATCATAGACATATTAACATCATTCCAGCATAATCTATGTGGCTTTAAAGAAGAGTACAACTTAAGGAGGTGCTAGGGGCGCGAAAGGTGTTGAACCTTATATAACCTCTCATGAATAGACGCAATAAAACCGAGACTGCTACTTTTCTCTCTTGTTTGTGCTTGTTGCTCCCTTTTCACTATATGATGACATTAACACTAACGTTTGTTTGGTGCTGTGTGGCGGCTGCAAAATGTTGCTCCGACTACAAATCAGTAGTGTTATTTCTTACTGGTCCTTTGGGATCATCAATCCCAATCTTTATGGATTTAACAGTTGTTTTATTCTTGCTTTTAAGGAATCCTCCTTTATTTACAGGTCAGTTATGTGCGTTTATATATTTCAAAATAACTACAGAGGAAACAATAAATATACTGACCCAGCTTGACTAATATTATTAGAGAAAATGACAATGGTTTTGTCAAAAGAACGGTTCATACATGTCATACATTTATTTGTGGTGCCGAATGAAAGATTAAGGTATCTACATTTACACAGTAACACAATTCGAAATTGATAGATTTGATTGGCTACATTCCGTTTTTGTTTTTCGCCACAGTTTTACTCGTTAATTGGTTTAAGTATTTGATTCATATTTCCTTTTGTGGTCATAGAAAGCAGGAACAAGAGTTAGCGGCAGTTATCTTTCCGTTTCTTGTGAATCATCGCCGAACTTGGTTAAACTGGGAAAGTAATCCAGGCCATATTCGTTGACGGTCTTCACAGTCCTTTTATGAATGTCAATGTCTTAACACTGAACAACAAAATAACCTCGTTGGCAGTTTGTTGCAAATGAAGCATCGGCATACATAGCTTGCAATATCGTCTTTCTCTTTCACTGTCCTTAACAGATAAGTCAAGATCATATCTGTCCTAAACGTTGACCACTGTATCAGCAATTTTGAGGATAAGAACTCTAATATAACTGTATACAAACTCTTCAAATGAGCTGTTTCTTTTGGCTGCATGTATTGTACAAAGGGCATTCCATATTCCACCCCTATATAAACTACACTATTTCCTTCCTCTTTTTTTGTTAAATCGTCGCATTGGGGAATAATGGTTTTAGACAACCTAAAATACGTGATTCAAATTGTTAAAGATGCTCATCTATTAGTCCTATTTTTCAACTTTGATTAAAACTGGATAGTAGTTGTCGTATCATAAAGAACGTATTACAAAAAAATGTCAGACACAGATCACGAAAAACTGTCAAATTAAAACGAAAATCAGTAAACAGCATCCTTTAATATAAATTCAAATTAGGAATTCAAATTCAGAGATCAATTTTAAATGAGAAAACACCTTACTCGTGAATCTTTAGCTCATCTGAGCACGAATTACTCAAGGCTGAGCTATTGTGACCACTCTTCGTCAGTCGTCAGTCGTCCGTCGTCTGTCGTCAATATTTATCTTTTCTGCACGTTAATTGAGCAATCTTAACCAAACTTGCACAGATTGTATCTGACCATAATATCTCGGACAAGTTCGATAATGGGCTAGATCGGACAAGTAACACCAGAATTATGAACCCTGAATTAGCAAAAAATGCAATTTTACATGTTGTTAACAGGATACAGGACACATTTTTTGAGAATTATAATTATTTATTTATTATTCTATTTTTTTTATTTTTTAAACATTTCTTTAAACGCCGTGATGGATTTGCAGAAACTTAGCAGGAAGCATTGGCATGATGTCTAGTTGTGCATATTGCGTTTTTTTCCGGTTCGTTGATTTTTGACGGAGTTACGGCCCCATGACATTTTTACATTAAATTTCTTGTCGGCGCTACTCCTCCTAAACGCCTTCAGTTGTTGGATTTCGACGAAACTTGACAGGAAGCATCGGTAAGATGGAAGCATCGGTAAGATGTCTAGTTGTGCATATCGTGCTTTTGTTCAGGTTCGCTGATTTTGAAGGAGTTATGGCCCTTTGACATTGTTGAATTTCTACGAAATTTGGCAGGAAGAATCACTACGATGTATAGTTATGTTAATCGCTGTATATCAATGAAATCTATATTTATTTATTTATTTTTTGTTTTAGTTTTTTTCTTTTGTTTATAATTAATACCTTTTTACCCAGATACCCTGGTAACGCCGGAGTTATGTCCCTTTCATTGTTAAAAATTTACAAATTTTCCTTTATTTAATATTTATTTATTCAATCTTTATGAAAATTACTTAATAGTCAGCGGTTAAATGAGTCAACTTTGTCTCTTTATATGCAATGTTTGCAATTGAAAGCGGTGTTGCGTGGGTATTAATCACCTTCAGTGATAGTTCTAGTTCATCTTGTTAACATGACAGAGGCCACATTTCTTGAGCAATCTTTACCAAACTTGCACATATTTTATATGACCATAAGATTCGGAGAAGTTCGACAATGGGTCAGTACTCAGTTGAGCGCTATAGGGCCATCACGGCCCTCTTGTTTTTGTTTGTTTGTACATAGTTTGTGTCCTCTTATTTTTACTGCTGTAATATAAAATCGGACACTTTCAACAACATTATAATATAGGCACTATTAAGAAGAAATATTTATATTTTCAGAATAAAGTATGACAGGCATTATACTTGCATTGCTCTTGCTTGGATTCGCTAGCGGCGAACCAGAGGTAAGAGATTAGGCATATAACATTTCAGTTACATACATTGATCAGTACAATTAGTTTTATAAGCTCTTCAAAGGTTACCGCAACTACCAGCAATAGGAAAAAGAAAAAAAACATAATAAAACCTCATAAGACGTTGCTCGGGAACACCGGTTAGGTGGCGAACAATGTCAAAATTTAAATCAATATAATGTCCTATATTGTGTTAATTGTTTCTCCGTATTCATTTGAGGGGTGTAAATGAGTTGAATTTCTGTGAATGCTACATTTACAGTTCGAATTTTATATATACGTCTTTAGAAAAGATATTATTAGTGAACGTGTTGTCAATGTTCAATATATCATCCAGAAATCAAGGTATTAATGAAGAAATATAAAAAGATCGGACAGGGAAAGTAGGATTCAAGGAGGACAGTCAACCACTAAACACAGAAACAAACATGCAAACAGACAAACAAGAAGGCAAAAGTAATAATAAAAGTGAACGACATCACAAACATAATCGGGTTGACAATAAGGCTACCGCCTTGGATCGGTCAGTGGCAAAGTAGGCCACTGGGGGTTTAAACCGGTTCTAGGTTGCACCAAACCTCACACTTACCCTACTGTCATCCCATTAAAACAGGACAGTGTTAATAAAGAAATCCACGCCATGATCTAATCTCTAACCAACAAGACAGCATCAATAGGCAATATAAGTAAAACACAAATATGCTCGTGTAAATATAATACAAAAAAAACAATAGCCTAGAAAGCCACAATGAAGGTACATCAATGACTTGGCAGAAACCAGAGCAATAAGAGAATAAACCATTAAGGACACGACAAGAAAGATTAGATGGCACATGTCTGAGTATTTGGTGATATACACAACATGAAATATCTTTCAAAGCATCACAAAAACAAATCTGTAACAAGAGGCCCATTGATATACCAACAATTTGTCTATAAACAGTAGTTAGCTACCTAAAAATATTAATGATTCACACATTTCTTGCCATATTGTAACTAATATGTCTAAACTGTCATTAGTACTAATGAGAAGCTCACCCTAATTAGGCGCAGCTGCGGGGATTACAGCTTTACACTGAGTAAATGTAGAACAATCTTACAAAATCTTCTTCTCTGAAACTCCAATAAAAGTAGGTACACAATTTGAACAGGAAATGTAGCATTCACAGAACACAGTCAACCAAAAACACTCGAAATTCTAGATATCAAATATTTTGCATGTAACGTAAGCTTTATGAGTTTCTACCAATTTCATACAATTCTGTGACACTGATATTATATAGAAATTTAAAAAAAAAATGTTTGGCATAGCTTCGGACAAGAAGAACTCTTGAAACAAGTTTTTTACCTAAAAGCACAAGGCACATAGCTCTGATATATTGCATGCAGGATAAGTTTATATTTTATAGAGACACACCTTAGACAAAACAATATTTACCGGTAATGGCTAGTTCTGATAGTTTGCATGTAGCACTGGATTGTTTTATTGAACTGAATTATACTTCCAATGATTCAATGGTCACTTTTGCCGACCCCTAAGGGTTCTTATACTTTTTCTAAAAACCTTTCCTATAATGAAAGTCCTGACATCGGATTTTATAAATCCGTAATGGTTACAGTTATGCTAGTTTGCATTATACATTTAAATCAACCATGTCACATTAATGGCTCCAAACGTGGGTATGTTATCTCTCCCACTTCTCTTACTGTTATAAGTATCTACAATTTGTCAAATA
Source organism: Cyrtodaria siliqua (assembly GCA_037043455.1). Lineage (NCBI taxonomy): Eukaryota > Metazoa > Mollusca > Bivalvia > Adapedonta > Hiatellidae > Cyrtodaria > Cyrtodaria siliqua. The sequence continues at coordinate 14,054 of JAWPHD010002863.1, read as the reverse complement.
TGAGAAAAATGGCCCTATTAAAAACATAGCAATCAAACGCATTGTCACCATAGGTCCACACTGCATCACAAACCGAAATATTAGCATAATTATTTTAAATGTCAATGAAAAGGACAACACGTAACATAAGGAGTAAAGTTCATCAGCTGTGCGATTTAGCTAGGTACATTTGGCCCTCTTGTTTATTTCAGTATCATAGAGTAGAAGTACATCATGATACGGTGACAATAACAGAGGACGTAATGATTGATCAGGAGCAGAACTACGTTTTGATTACTGTTGGACATGTGGACGAGGGACCATATGACGCCACTGTCAACTTACACGACTTTAAATCGGTAACGTAATTGCATGTTTAGTCTAATGATATGGGAAATTTAATTTCATAAATTCTTGTTTATAAAGATTGACATGAGTACACATACGTTCATCTTAATCGAGATACTGAAAGTAGGTAGTATAACAAGTGTACAAGGTAGCTTAAGGATTAACTATATTTAAATTAGCCGGTAGTAGTAAATATGTTGTAGTATGAGTATGTACTCATTGATAATAGTATAAGTTTCCTAGGAAACTGTTCTCGCTCATATTTAATTGAATTCAAAAGTAATGAGACATATTGACTTTTATTCAAAAAAGCTGCATTCCGCACTAATATTCGCTTACGGACCACTGGTTTGTCTAGAATTCTCTGATATTTCGAAAGTAGAATTATAGGTAACATGTTTTCACCTCCGTAAATTTCAAATAGGTTTTCGAGAAAGTTTGACAAAGACTTACTGACCAGCTAAGATATAGTAACTTTATATATTATGTTTCTTTATCTAATAAAAGATGTATCGAATTACAGGGATTCTCTGCCTTTAAAAACATAGAAGAAGGCAAGTGTACCATCGAGCCTGTCAGTAGCACGATGGCCGAAGTCCTGCAGAGAGTCAATGATATTGACCAGGTAAGCTATCGGCAAACGCCTAATTATAAAGGATACCCATGAGAGAACCTTAGAATACTAGAAATTGATAATGGACATATTTATTCAAAAAAACACCTACTGACCTGAAGAGCAAGTAATGTATTCGCCATTTTATCTGTCATTACGTGATCCGAGTATTAGCTTTCATACCCTATCCAACCCCTTCTCCAAGAAGAGAAAACGGGGGTTGGCTGGGGTATGAAATAACACCTTAATTTCGGCTTTAAAAGTTTGCATATTGTAAAATTAAAACATTTAATAGGTCATTTTAAACAGGTTATCATATTTTCCGGTAAAAAATGTTTTTAAACATGTTTTATTGGCGAAATAAATGTAAAATCCTGCTAATAAAAGCTTTCCCATCGCTTAATGGAATTAAAGCCGAACCACGTAATGCGAAATTGCATACTATTCAACAAGGCCGTTTTATGCTAATAAAATCATTCAGTGTATAAAAACTACTAAAACTAAGGCCATCGTGCTACTGACAGGCTCGATGGTACACTTGCCTTCTTCTATGTTTTAACATGTATATTGAAAATGTTGTCACAATTCGTAAAGGTGTTACATGTACAGTGTTATACGGTTTTGAATAGAGAATTGGACTTTAATTATATCTGGGAAACAAATCATTCATGAAGTTAAAAGCATGTATGGGCATTCTTCTTTTTCAAAAGCCACAGTTTATATGTGGTTAAAAGCGTTTAAAGAGGGAATACACAGCGTCAAAGATCTTGACCGTGTCGGAAGGGCAAAGACTTCATTGTCCACAAGAAACATCGCAGCTGTTGAGGCTATGGTGAAAGAAGATTCATGATGTACTGTTTCGGAGATAGTTGCGTCAGTGGGCATATCAACGGGAAATGTTCATGAGATGTTAACGAAGCGTTTAAAATTAAACAAGGTATGTGCACGGTGGGGTACCCCATCTATTGACCAAAGGACAAAGGGCACAACGAGTGACATGAGTGAAATGTTGTAGAGAACTCTAGAAAAAATATGGAACTGCCAATGAAAGGAGGTTAAATGAGCTCATAACAGGTGATGAGACATGGATATATTATTTTGAACCTCAACGACGGATTAATTATAAACAATGGCCGGAAAAGGGCAAGAATGATCCGTAATTGCCAAAAGAACAAAAAGTGCAAAGAATGTTCTCTACACTATTTTCTTCAATTAAAAGGGTACAAATGTGCAGATACCTAGTGCTCCGGGAAAATATGTTATGGGAAAGTTTTATAGGGACATGGTCTTAAAATCAGTGAAAAATCGCTATGTTAAACTTCGTCCAAGGACTGGTTTAAAGGGCATACATCTCATACATGACAAAGCATCTTTCCATACAAATGCTATAGTACAGCAATTTCTTCGAGATGAACATGTTATACAGCTTCAACACCCATCATACTCGCCGGATCTTAGTCCGTTTGATTTTTTTCTGTTTCCAAAGCTGGAAAAAGATGCGCTTATAGCTCGAGAAGCGCCGTTGGGAGTGCGTTACATCAGTGTCTGAAGGGTATACCAATGGGGAACTACTCTACGGCTTTCCGGTCATGGATATCTCGTTTAAAAAATGTCCATTAACATGTTATGTTTCATTTTACGAGGCCAGTCTTAAACTTCTGAATGACCCTCGTATTAGTTGTATTTTGGTGTGTTTGTTTTTTAAAAAAAAAATTATCAACAAAGTTTTGTATTTAGCATTTTTAGTGCAGCTTACTTGTTTATTTGCTTTTTTTCTACATGAAACTTAACTTTGAAGCATTATATAGTGCTATACCCTACTAAAGAGAAACATTACTCGGGCGTCAGTTCATACACCTGAGCTTATCGGTCATGTAGCATGTTGGCAGTAAATAAGCAAACTTTCAATGCCTTTTCAATGATTGTTTAGTGTTGGGTAATAGATCCTTAGTTAATGCCATCTTTTACAACACATCAGCATGAACATAGTGACTATATCATGCATAAAAAATGTGACACTTGCACTTGTCTGGAATGAACATTATTGCATCGCATGTGGGTGCGCTAGTGTCGTCACTAACAATAGACAAAGGATGAGTGCTCGTAATATCTGAATTATTCCATCAAAACTTCGTTTTATGATTGGTCAGGGAACTTTGAGAAATGTTCTCTCAGAGCGTTGAAACAGCTTTACCTAAAGGGAAACACGGCAATCTTGATTTTGTAAAGTCTTGCGGCGTCCCGTTTGTTTTCACACATATTATTAATTATACGAATAGTACAATGCAAATTGATTTTGAATATTACATGTACTAACTGTTGATTATGTTACCAATAATGTGTTTAAACATACGGTGGACTAATAAGAACAAATGAAACTCTCAACATTTTATTTAATTATATCTGGCAAAATAATTTATTTAAAGTCAAAATGATACTGGACTAATACACTGAGACGCTAATGTTAATGCTTGATAAAGCCCCTATTAATACAAAACCATGGATACATACGCGCATACATTTCACCATCTTGTAATTTCCCTGTATTAAAATAGTGTTGATAATACAGATTTCAATTTTTTTACAAACACTATACCATTTGTGATTCTTTCTTTACTACTGACCTTTAGTGTTTTCATTTATTCATTGTGTTCGTATATTGGAAATTGATCTTTTAATGGCTGTAAAATTAATTTCTTACCTTTGATAATGTGTATTGCATATAAATAACCAGTTTGTCATTGTGTTCTTTTGTAATCAAGATGCCATTATAATATTTTTTAGAAACATATAGATGTATTATTTCTTAGTCATGTAATCTTTGTATTCGTCAGGGTCTTCCCGTATCTGATCTCAAACAGTTTGTGTGGAACTGTAGCAGCCAACGTGTGTCATATGAAAAGCTAGAACGTTTGGCAGGACGCCGAATTGCAATTTTTTGCAAATCTTACCAGTCGTTTCTAGCCAGTCGGGTCGTTGAGGAAAAGAAGGGACAAAGCAAATCTCGACGATCAAAAAGAAAAGCATGTATGTGTTATTTGCGTGTATTTTAATTATATATATTTAGTAACGGTGACCTTGACCTTGACCAGTGACTCCAAATGCAATCCCAAGCTTCCTTTTCATATACCCAGAACGTTTCATTCCAATATATAATTCCTAACTAAAGTTATTGAACGGAAACGAAACGTGTCAGACTGACGGACTGACAGACGGAGTGCAATCCTATTGTCCCTCTGGTCTAATGAGCATAGCATGTGGTTTCACAAACATAAACAAATAGACAATAAGGATACCGCCTTGGAACGATCAGTGTCAAAAATGCCGCTAGGGGTTTGATTTTAAAACCAGTGTTACTCATTTATGTAATAAGTCAGAATTGTAACTCAGACTCAATAACATATTTATATCTGAATTATTTTTAAGAAATCGTTCAGATTGTTATGTATTATGTAAATATTATTACGACAATAGTCTGCACATTTCTGAATCTCATATTTATTGAAGTTCGTAGATAATGGTTCATTCAGCCAATTAGTAAAAACTAGTCTGACTTTTTATATGTGTTATAATGTACTAATGGGATTTTCAATATATATTAGGTAGGTCGTTAACAAATGTGTGATCATGCTTCTAAGGGGTTTTATACCGTATTCCGTTCTTATGACGATTTGTATGATATTACTAATATAATACTAATAAACTAAATGATCATTATTCATTTTTTCTAGCTTGGTGTTTATTTTGTTGGGGTGACTGTGGAAATACAGAGAAGGCAGACACGGCAGGCACGGTAGACACGGCAGCAGACACGGCAGACACGGCAGAACCAACAGAGGAGCAGTAGTTTCACCGCAATAGACCGTGGAATTAAATGGAATTCCAAGTGCATGTTATAGATATAAACTGCGAAAAACAAACTATACTCTTCATATATTAATTATTTTGGAAATAGGTATAATAAGCATTTTTAAATAGATCTATTTGCATCAAAATGTTATGATATTTTAAAACTGTTTTTAATTCGTGAAATGATATTAAACGTTTAACCTGGCTGGTATGAAATTAATATTAACGGATTATCTTGAAAAGTGAAATTATTAATATGTTTTGGTATTTTTGCATTGGTACCTTCTGGGCGTTTTATTATTAGTAATCGTAATTTGACAAGTAACAAAGTTAACTATAAAATTCATTTGACAGCTGTGTCCTGCTATGTACCGATAAGGGTTCTCGACGCACTTATTAAAAAATATAGTGAGCCCATGTCTTCGTCTCGCGACGTGAACATTTGACGTTTTTCCCCATGGGTGCCTCATACCCTCAATACACAAACACAAAATGGCGGAGATTACTCTGCCGATTCGGTGTAGATACCGTCGACTGTTTATTTCTTACCGCTATTCTGCGCTTACCATTGTGTGTAAAAGTCTGACATAATAGAAAGTAATGTTGTTTGCCATTGTAAAGATAATAAAACACCAACATTGTGATAAAAGAAGTTTTTTTATTCAAAACTCCAACAAATTCACGTCATCAACGTAAATATTTAGCGACGTTAAGTGTTAATACTGAAATAGGCGCACGTACGGTGAAATTTTCTGAATTAAAAATAGACCGTTTTTTAAAGTTGTCTGTGCTTTAAGTAATAGACAGAGTCTTGTCTCAGCGAGTTGGCTTATTTAAACACCGAGATGAGTGTAGCTCATCGAAGTGTTTAAATAAGCCAACTCGCTGAGACAGACTCTTTCTGTTTTGTAGCATGGTGTACTAAGTAACAGTGTGACGTCAGAGTGACGTCCGTACTCTCAATTCCTCTATCTGGTAGTTGTAGTACGGTATAGCAAAGCCTCGTTAGTTTCTCTAAATTAAACGATGTAATGCTTTGCATTCATCAAAGGAAATGTCATCGACCATGCTACAATATAAGTAGTAACAACTTTAAAGTATGAGAAATTGGTTATTTGAATTTTTGACAGGGGACATGGATTCACATTCCCTGCCCGGCAAGTATATTCCCATCTCACCTGACGGCTCGGGTGAATATAATTTCTAGGCAGGGAATGAGAGATCATGTCCCCATGTCAAGAATTCAAATAACTAATAATATGTAGTTGACGTCGTATACTATGTAAGTGACGTAGTATAAATGAAATTTCTAGGTACTTACGGCATACTCGATACTGACTTAATGATTTAGAGTTTATTAAGAAGTTCGACAAGATTTTACTTGTTTAGGAAAATGACACAATGCTTGATTTTGTTTTACTCTTTTTGTAGGCTTGCAATCTGAGGAATGCTTAATCACGACACATTTGTTCTCCAAATTGAATTTGGTTAAAACATGTGAAAAGGACACATGGCAATCTTAAAGGATGTACCAAGCATTGAAATTATCGTCCCGATTTATTAATCCAGTATCATTTTTTACTTTAAACCTTCTTGCAGATAATTAAATAAAATGTTTAGTTTTAATTGTTTTGGTTTTATTTTCCATTGGGTTTAAATATATTATTGGTGCAATATTGTCAACAGTTAATAATATGCAAAAATAATATGCGTTATACTATTCTGTTAATTAATATGAATGATTGAACAATATGCAGAAAAACTAGCAGGGACGCCGTGAGTTTTTTTAAAAATATCAAGAGTGCCGTGTGTCCGCCTAAAAAAGATCAGAATGAAATATGTAATCGTATCGTATAGTGTTTCTATCGTTTAGGTACCTTTCAAATTAATGTGTAATGTAAAAAAATGATGCAATATCGTATTCGTTTTATATCAGATTTAACACTAGAATCTATGATGTATGTGTGTGGTGCACCCTAGAACCTGGTTTAAACCCCCAGCGACCTTTTTTTTGCCACTGACCGTTCCAAGGCTGTAGCCCTATTGTCAACCCTTTTGTGTTTGTGATGTCTTAATTGGCCTTTTATTCATCTTTAAAGTTGTTCTTTGTTTCTGGGTGTGTTTGTGGTTGACTGTCGTCCTTGAATGCTACTTTTTCATTAACTTGCTTATTATTATTTTCAAACGTTTGATTGATGTTAGCATTTCCCAAGAAATAGATTTGTAATTGTCTGTTTAACAGTGACTAGTAAGCCAAATTTATAGCATAGAACTGTTTAATGACTTTCCGGTCAATAGTTTTTACTATTGCCGGGATTACATCATTCATTAACTGCTTTATTACATGATTTATTACAAGCTGACATATAGTCCTTTATTAAATACTTTCCAGTGAAATAGTGGATTTTATGATTAAAATAAAAACCTTATATTTTCATTGTTTATATTTCACATGTGAAAACATAATATATTTTCACTCAAAATGGACGTCATGCAACTGCTTACGTTGTTTCCGTTGTTGACGTTATTGACGTCATTGTTTTAGCGCATTATATTTTTTCTGCATAGATTTCCAGGTTGTGAGTATATAATAAATAGGATATATAATGGTCTGTCGTGAATCTAGGATTCATTTTTCAAGTGAGAAAACTCCAATACTTTCACTCGTGCTAAAACGCTCGTGAAAATATGTTTTCTCGATGAAAATAAATCCTATATTCACTCAAAACAAACACATTTCCTCTATATAGTGGAAGCTGCTGACAGGTAATTTATATAAGAGATCATGTAATAACTTAAAGCATACTGTCCTTATGGTGCCTTTTATGTATGTTTTGTTCTGTATAGTTGTAAATTATTTGTGATCACCTTTTAATATTTGTTTTGCACTTAGATACGATAGTTATTGCATTTATAATCAGTTAGTAAACAATATACTTTAGTGGTATGCAAGTGATTAAGATTTTTAGACTATTTTCATGATAACATAATAAAATGTAAATTTCAGTTTACAATTAATAGCCAACAAATACAGTTTTACTTTTTCTAAAAGCATTTTTTCATCCATTTTCCAAGCCGTTAAATTTAACGCCTGTTTACTTTTCCTAACATTGATGTTTCAAATATATATCCCATTTAACTAATTAATTTTATCACGTAACATGGTTTTCTGGGAGTGTAATAAAGGCATGAGTCATGTATCGTAATACACTAGAGTAAGTATAGAGGCAAATGAGGGCCGAATAATAACATTTAGTCCCAAATTGTTTGCATGATGTATCATACGATACGTTCAGACACCTTAAAGATTTATCATTTTTTGAAATCGTACTTTATGTCACGGTTATGGATATGTAACAGGTAGATTGATGTTGCATTGTCCGGCCGGCTAGCTCAGTCGGTAGAGCATCGGAACGGTAGTCCGAAGGTCTCGGGTTCGAGCCCCCGGTATGGCTGCACATTTTTCTAGTCCTGTGACATTTGGCGCCCAACGTGGGGCCGTGACTGAGTAAACTTCGAGAAACATGCAAATGATTCTCTGTACCCATTGAAATTCGAGGACGAATTTCAGTCTGTAGGGGGAGTGTGTCACGGTTATGGATATCTAACAGGTAGATTGATGTTGCATTGTCCGGCCGGCTAGCTCAGTCGGTAGAGCATCGGAACAATATTCCAGAGGTCCCGGGTTCGAGCCCCGGTCTGGCTGCACATTTTTCTAGCCCTGTAACAATGCATGCTTGTAACGTTCAACTGGCTAAGGTGTCGCATTATTTGTAGTGTGAACGCGTTACAGCCGCGTGACCTAGCTGACGTCATGAAAACAACAAAACGACGTCATGATTTCTCTTGCAAATTGCCACCGTCTACGAGGTAAATTGACACATCACGTCGTAGGTGTGTTATGTGACAAACAGATCTAAAAGTCGTGATTGGGTGCTATTGTCTTTAATAAAACCGTTGGATAAACAGAGAGGATACTCGGCAGAGCCTCGTATCCTATGATTTTATTCAACTCATTTATTCAAATCAATAATACACAGTCCCTCATGTAAGATCCTCTATACAATTAGTCTGATAGAGTCAGATTTGTGATGCTCACCATGCAGTTTATCAAGCTGACATTATTGCGTATTTTCTATTCCTCGAATAATTCTGTATAACATGCAAGTCGTATCAATATATTCATGATCATCTCTGTGTTATACTTATAATGCCTTTATTGCTGCCTAGTTTGTTATAGTATATAGTCTGGTTGGAATTCTTTTTTTTATACCCTAGAACCTTGTTTGAAACCCCCAACGGCATTTTGCCGCTGACCGTTCCAAGTCAGTAGCCTTTGTGTCAACCCTTTTATGTTTGTGATGTCACATACCTTGCCTCGTATTTACCCTTGTAAGTGTTAGAATCAATGCGGGTACCGACCCCCTTTTCGTACGCCGGATTCCGACCCAAATTAGCCAGTATTCCGTACGCCGGGTTGTGGTACGCCGTACGCCGACATCGCAGTTTTTCATATGCGTACGCCTTATTTTTCTCAAAAAATATTTTTTTCCATCCAAAAAATTAAAAAAATGCTAATTTATATCTCAGATTGCCGGAAATGCCATTTCAGAGCACCTAGGTTTCAAAATTTTCCGTGGGGGCTTGCCCCCGGACCCCCCTAGAGAGCTCGGGCCCTGCGGGACCTCGGGCTCGCATGGTTCAAATAGTATTCCAGATGCCAACCCTCTGTTAGGGAGTATTCCAGATGCCATGCCCAAAAAAAGCCAGTACTCCAGATGCCGGGGGGGGGGGGGGGGGGGGGGGGTACCCTCATCAATGCGTGTTTTTGGTTGACAGTGGTCATTGAATGCTATATTTCCTGTTCGACGAATATTATAAATACTTTAATACTCATTCAAATGTTTGATAATGCAGTGATAATATACGACTTTATTATATACTTTTCAGTGAAATAGTGGATTTAATGATTAAAAAACCCTTATATGTTCATTGTTTATCATTCACATGTGACATACCAAAAATGGCGTAATGCCGCTGTTGACGTTGTTGACGTTATTGACGTCATATTGTTTTGTCGCATTATGTTTTTTCTGCATAAGTTTCAAGGTTGTGAGTAAATAATAATATTATATATATAATATTTGTTGGTTTGTCGTGAATATAGGATTTATTTTCAACTCAAAGTGAGGAAACTCGCATATTTTCACTCGTGCTAAAGCACTCATGAAAATATACGTTTTCTCACTTCTCGATGAAAATAAATCCTTTATTAACTCCAAACAAACAATTACCCTATATGTATGTGTTAAAATAGTTTATTTCTTCTTTTGTTTGCTCAAACGCATGATTCGATATGATTTACAATCTTACATTTGTCCAAGTTCCAAATAAGCAAATATAATTATTGCTGATTAACTGAACACTTTGCTCTCTCAAATATAAAACCGATTGAACTCATACATATGTTATATAAAACCAAACTCTGATTTCTTCTATATATATATACATATATAACAAGTTTTCTTTACATTTTATGTTGTGAATGTATTTTATAATTACATGAGTACATGTATATGCATGATTAAAACAAATTAACAAAACTAACTTTAATTTGTTATTGTATTTTTTTTTTTTTTTCTGGTTATAAAAATTCCACTTTATGACATACTTGGAATTCCACATCGTCAGGTGTGTAACTCTTTCCGGCCAATATCTATTGAAACAGCTACACATATTGGATCGGTCTATGTATATATATTAGATGGAATGTTATTGTGTCTTTGGAATATATGAGGCATAATTTAGAGAAGAAAAAGTTTTGTTATTCGGATACCTTTGTACCGAGCTAGACTATAACGTTTCATATTTAGCAGTTTCTATGAGGCGTAAGAAGTGTTGCAACCTATAATAATTGTATTACCTTATACTACCTCAAACGAACAGACTCAATAAAACGCGTTTGCTACTTTCTCTCTTGTTTGCGCTTCGTTGCTTCCAAATTCCAAGTGATACGCTTTTCGGTATTTTTTGACATTCCCATTAGCATTGATTTATGACTGTGCGGTGGCTATAAAAAGTCGCATCGACTACAAATCAGTAGAGCTATGACTTATTTGTCTTGCGGGATCTTGGAGCCCAATCTGTGTGGCTTTAAAATAAAACCGCTTAAGCCGGTGCTAGAGGGCGTGAGAGGTTTTATAACCTATATTACCTCTTACAAACTGCTCAATGCAAACTTCCAATGCAAACTTCTTGCTAGGTTTGAAATTCAACACTGAGCTGATTTCCAATGTCGAGTTATGTGCTTTTTTTGAATGTCGTTTCTGGGTTTGAATGTTGATGTTGATCTAGGGTTCTAATCAATGGTTAACTCCGAGCTGGTTTTGCATGTTGAACTCCGAGCTGGGTGAAAATGTCGAACTCCGTGCTGGGTTTGAATGACGAACTCCGAGCCGGGTTCCAGTTTCGCACCCAGTGATGGCTTTGAATGTCAAACTCCGAGCTGGTTTTCAAATGTCGAATTATTTGCTGTTACTGAATGTCGAACTCCGTGCTGGGTTCGTATGTCGAACTCCGTTTAGGGTTTCAATGTTGAAATCCGAACTGGCTTTGAATACCGAACCCCGCGCTTGTTTCGAATCCCGAACTCCGTGCTGGGTTTGAATATTGATCTTAGAGTTGGTTTCGAATGTCAAACTCCGTTCGAATGTCGAACTCCATGCTGGTTCCAGTGTCAATCTCCGAGATAGGTTTTCGATGTTGAAATGTGTTTGAATGTCAAAACTCCGAGCTTTGCTTCAATTTCAAACTCCGAGCTGGGTTTCAATTTCGATCTCTGATCCGGTTTTGAATTTGGATTCTAATGTCAAAACTCCGTTTTTTGTTCAAATGTAGAACTCCGAGTAGGTTCAAATGTCGAACTCCTTGCTGTTTTGAATTTCGGACTCCGAGATGGGTTCGAATTTTTAACTTCGAGCTGGGTTGCAAAAAAAAAAAAGGATAAACATATCGGACAGGGAAAGCAGCATTCAAGGACGACAGTCAACCACAAAACACAAAAAACAAACACGCAAACAGACAAACGAAAAGACAAAAGTAATAAAAAATGCAAACGACATCACAAACACAAAAGGGTTGACAATAGGGCTACCGCCTTGGAACGGTCAGTGGCAAAGTAGGCCACTGGGGGTTTAAACCGGTTCTAGGGTGCACCAAACCTCACACTTACCCTACTGTCATCCCATTAAAACAGGACATTGTAAATAAAGAAATCCCCGCCATGATCTAATCTCTAACCAACAAGGCGGCATCAATAGGCAATATAAGTAAAAACACAAATATGCTCGTGTAAATATAATACAAAAAAACAATAGCCTAGAAAGCCACAATGAAGGTACTCAATGACTTTGCAGAAGCCAGAGCAGTAAGAGAATAAACCATTAAGGGCACGACAAGAAAGATCATGGACAAACATCAAACGCCACCGTCCCAGGTTCGAATATCGAATTGCGTGCTGGGTTTGAATGTTGATTTTCGTGGGGTATTTGAATGTTGAGATTTTGTTTGAAGCAAAAGTTAACAACGGACGGACGACGGGCAACTCGCCATCTCGTTAGATCGCCATCCCGTAAGCTCTGATGGCCTTCGGCCAATATAACTAAAATTGTTGATATACCTATGGGTATGAACGTTTCACCTCTTGTAGCACATTTGTTTTTGTACTGCTATGAAAGAGATTTCATGGTGAGTCTATCACCAGATACTCAGGCATGTCATCGAACCCTTTTATAACACCACTCGGGATCTGGTTAATACTCTATCCTAAATAACTTCAACTCAGTACATCTCATATTTATGTTACTGTATCGTCATATCTCGATATACATCTCTTTATTACCAATTGAAAAATAAAAAGTAAACTTTATAAAATGAGAGATGATTTCAATTTTGATATTTTTAATTAGGATGTTCCCCGACCAACGTCTTATGGGGTATACATTGTATAATAATCGAAACCGTGTAGACTTTTTAGGAAACCGTGTAGACAGAACAAGATGGCGGCAAGCAAAAGCATGCGAGAGGTATGTGCATTGAAAATCAACCTCTTCCTTTATATATTGTGATTATTTAAATCAATCAATGTAACAGATATGCACCTAAATGCTCGATGCTTAAAAACATACCTGTCTTATGCCCATGCTAAACGTTCAAAGTCCGTAATCGGCGTTCAAAGTTAATAGAATTCAGTTTTCAAAATTTGAAGCGGGGATCTATCACCGTTTTTGACCATAACTTCGTTTCTAGCCGGATTTGTGTCCAGTTTGGGGTTAAAATACTATTTCAGAAATTGTTGAATTACATATTTTATTTTACGAATCAAATCCATCCCTGCTTCCACGGCCTTTTACTTACAATTTACGACACATTAAGAAGGGTATTCAAAATTTTCATACTAAATTTGCTCTAGTTCCAGCAGACAAACAAAGCTTCCAACAATATAATTATTGTCTGATGACTACATTATATCAATACTTTGAATGCTGAGCTAGCGAGCACTTCTGCTTATCTGACTACACCTCTGCTGGAGACGGACATGGTTTCCCAGCATGTGACCTTTATGGAGACTATAAAGGTTTCTGTAATTAGTAAGCAGACGAAGCTCCCTACAATGTACTGGATACCCAAACTTCACAAAATTCCTTACACAGCACGTTTTATCGCTAATTCTAGTTCATGTACCACGACCAATATATCAAATCTATTGACTTCCTGACTTTCCGCGATTAAAGAACATATTGTAAAATATTGCGGAAAGGCCTTCGCGAACTCAGGAATCAATCTGTTTTGGTCTATCAAGAACTCTGGAGAAGTGCTTGACAAACTACGGTGTAAGCATTTCCATGCCTCTTCTCTAAGCACCTACGACTTTTTTACACTGTATACTACATTACCACATAATCTTATCAAAGAAATATTGCTTCAGCTTATTCAGAAGGCATTTGCTAGAGAAGGTACAACTTTTCTAGCTTGTAATAATGTCAGGGCTTTCTTTACTAACGCCCCCATTGATAAGTATATAATTTGTGGACTTGTACTGATGTTTGTAGAGTCTTATCTTTTCTTTTGGATTACATCTTTATAAGATACGGTAAAACTATTTACCGCCAGGTTGTTGGTATTCCTATGGGTACTAACTGTGCGCCATTTGTTGCAGATTTGTTTATGTACTGCTATGAAAGAGATTTTATGTTGAGTTTTTCAC